>CM047581.1:13651003-13813651 GCA_026184515.1 Peronosclerospora sorghi
CAAAACTACTTTCATCGACATAGTGACGGAATTTCTTGACATTGAACAAACGACAGACATTCATCCGTACTAGCACCCAATAGACATATCTGGTATAGACAAGTTGTTTACCTTTTGTTCGAGTGTTTGTAGAACGTATGCATTGTTAGAAGCATTTAGTGTGTGTCGTCGTGGTGGTTAAGACGTAGTTGATTAATTGTGTTAATTTCGGCATGATTGGGCTGGTTATCTTTGATTCGCCTGTGAGCGATAGCAGAAAGCGAGGCGACATCGATCAACAAAGGTCCTTTGGCACTAGAAAACGTGAGATGCCGTCGCGAAGAAGGAAGGCGTGATGTCCTTTTTGCCACTGGGTGCTAAACGAACGAACCGTTTTCTTCTTTCCTACGTTTGGACTCGGCACCACATGTTCCAAGCATGGCCACCCCTTTAGTGTTTTCCTATGCGATCTGCATGCATTGCTGCATCCCAGCAGGTGCTATGAGACCGCCGCGAGCCTTGTACACACCGCAGAGCTGACCATGAGTGGTGTACGAGAGCGTGAATGCAGGAGTGGCATTACGTCCTCATGTGCTTGTCAATTATATCTTTCTGCTCCATCCAATTCATCAACTTATCGATCGTTATCAGCTTTCCACGAAAACGACGTGGAACACGAAGGACATCTTGCGTGACGCCAGGCGGCAACTCGAACGTCCTCTCTAACCAAAATTTGATCGACTGATGGGTTTTCCACGAAAAGAATCGGTATCTGCCATCCCCTTTCTGAATCAAATCTTGTACTAACTAACTGACCTGTGTGCAACGATCTTCTTGAATAGTAACTGTCCCGATAGGATTGTCGTATCCTTCTTTGCTATTCAAGGTGCAAGTTCTATCCATCCATTCCAGTTCTCTTCCACCATGATGATCAAGTTGTTGTCTCAACCTGCTCTAGCTGTACCGTGCAAGCAGCGATCGCCGACTTCCGTGTTGCTTATCATCTCGACACGGGACGAAATATCCAACTGTTTTCTTACACCGATAGTCGAGAAGCTCGTTGCTGGGATAATTGTCCTCGTAACTAATTTACTTATCTTTCAATGTCACGTGCATTTCAGCACATGCTTCGGAACTGAATTATCTGCTTCTTTCGACATGACGCTTCAATTGACGAACACGAAAAATACCACGGAGGAATGGGGGTGGATTCCACGTGACTCGACGGTTGACACTGGGGTGGCAACACGACATTTTACCTCACGCTCATTCTTCTACTACTTGTTCCACGTTCGCACTTGTCCTCCATGAGCTCATTTCTCACGATAGTTTCCTAGCTATCGTTATGTAAAGAAGTGCAAATCCTTTACTGACGGTATCGTGTACGGAAGCAGTGAAAGAAAACAAACAACTCACACTACACACATGCTCGTTACTCGATTCATGCCTCGTCACTATCCGTATCCTCTTCGTCCTTCGAAACGTGGCCATCACGCACGAAATTGCGGAACCTGTCCTTGAGATCCACGTTCGATCGACGCACAAGCACCTGCGGGAACTAGCCTTGATGAGCATCCAACATGTGGATGCTCATCACGAGCACGTGCGTCGACCGAACGTCGATCTCAAGGATAAGTACCGTAATCTCGTGCGCTATGGCCACGTTTCGAAAGCCTTCTAAAGTTCTCGAAACGGAATAATTGCAACGTTATCTACAGATAGCAGCGTCAACTCGAAAACAAGCCACTTCTCGGGCCATCAAACGCAAATAGCATTGTCATCCTTCCAATTGCGAGCTCAGATTGCTTTGGAAGCTGCAAGTCTGCGGACGTTTCCACCTTCAAAGGTTTATTCCAAAGCACCGTAGCTGTAGCTGTTGCGGCAACATGAACCAGTACGATCGCATCCCCAGACTTGTCGCTCGGCCAAATGTCACAAGCAAATCGACCGACACCGATGCACCAAGCAGCATCCACTAAACTACCGTGAGTACATGAGATTGAGCGACTCCATCGCGCCACTCGCACTCGTTTCAATCCCTATGCACTCGCGTAACGTCTTGTGTTCATCTCGTGGCACGCTCGTGCACGTACAGCTTGTTTTCACCACTACCCATGGAGACGTACGTGTCCACCCTCTGTCGTGCGTGGACCACTTGCGAAAATGATGATCATCTAAGCACTACGTTTAAAGGATTGTGCCACTTTCTTTCTGCCGCGTCTTGTTTACCGGAAGCCTGGGAGTCGATGCCCTCACGATGAAGAGAAGCTCAGTGGATCGGATGTTTTCGCCCTCCTTTGCGACCCTGAACACGTCGACTTCACCCCCCCCACGTCCGTGAAACGACATGCAATCGCTTTTGCCAGGAGACCCATCCAGGGCAAATAGTTTGAACTTATCTTCAAGACCAGGGAACTGATACTACCTTCTCTGGGTGGGGGGGGGGGTCTTGTGAATGTCGAAAAAAAGAGTGGCGTGTTCTGGAAACCGTGGGGTCCTGTGTAATGAATCGTTGCTCGACCATGGATGTTGTATACTTGTTCAAATACTGGTTTCACTTGAGCAAGCTATATTTGAAAGTAGCGTCTCTCGCGTGGGTTGGGTTTGTATCGCCGTCTCGTGTTTGTTTACCAGCCGTGTTTGTTGAAAAAATGGTCTGTATACTTAATTATTATAATTAGGTAGGACTATTTGTTTTTAGTTACACCGTTCACCGTTATTAGTGTGGACCACACTATTTCTCAACTTCCCGGATTCGACGGAGACCAATATTAGCGTGGACCACACTATTTCCGAATCCACACTTTTCCCGTGCTTGCAAATATAGTGTGGTCCATACTAAATTCGAATATTCCTAATTGGTGTGGACTTTCAACAAATGATCAGAAGCTGGTACACTGAATCATTTTGCGTGAACGGAATCGGGGGGCAGGCACTGGCAGCTTCAAGTCAAATTGAAATTGTGCACAGGAGTAAAAGACAAGGTTCTTATTAAAATAAAAAAAATCTTCATCTCATGTCGCTTCCTGCCTTTGGTTACAATAAGGCTCTACAGGTCTGCCGTCGAAGTGGTCACGGTGCTTTGAAATAATTTCCTGCAGCTCTGGTGACAACTGCTCCGTATGCCACCTTCCAGAAATTTCCAGCGCAAGGCCGCAGCGAATCATAGCCTTTCGAGCATGCGTAAGACCGTTCCTGTCGCGCATGGCATTCACGTTTCGCACTGATTTTGCGGCAAGTTGCAGGAAAAACTTTTTACCTGGCTTTTTCAACTTGCCGGACCACGCGCCATCTTTCCGGACCTCATTGGACCACTCCTTCCCTCCCCATCCTGCAATTTTCCTCCTCCTAAAGCCTACTCTATTCATCCTTTATTTTTGAGATAACAAAAGAATCGCATGGCTGCACAAGGTGTGATGCGCACGGAGGGAAATAACGCAACTCAGTTTTCGTTTGCTCAAGCACTTGTTTCGACTGTGGGGACCCATTATGCCCACCAGAGTTGTCCATGTAGACGAGAAGCTGGCGGCCATAAGGATCGGGACGGTGCGCACGTTGCTCGTTAAACCAAGTCGAAAAAACCTGTGGAAAGTTCAACCGCATTCAGTAATCGCAAAAAAATTAATAATATTGAATGTACCGTTTTATCGCACCACCCTTTCGGGCCAGTTCGGTAAGTGACACCAGGAACGTCGTCCGGCAAGCCTTGAATAGGATATGATCGTTTTGCATTTTGAAATATGATCATCGGCGTTGCGATTTGGGAGTTTGTCCCTCCGGTAAGATTGACCATCATCGTCATGCCCCCCCCCGGAAACAACATCGGCATACTTCACATCAGATTCTCCACGAAATCCGAGTGTGCGCCCGTTACCAAAATTGATAACGAAGTGAGTCTCATCCATGTTTCGGATGAGATTTTCATCCAATGTTCCAGCAGTGAAACCACGGTGGAGTTCACCCATGTGAAATGCGACCGTCTTTTGAATTTGCAATTCCTTTTCAGGACTGCAAGAGAGTTTTCCCGTTTGCATCCTTATAACGATGTCGTTGGCGTTCTGTTCGCAGAAAATGGCCAAATTATTTAAGAAGAACTTCACAACATCGTGAAATGAACGCAAACTTTGCCAGACTCACCATAAAATGCTGAACCCAACGCGTTTTGATTTTTTCTTTCACAGATATGTTGTCCGATAGATTAACGTAACCTGAACCATATTCGGCCGCCCATTCTTCGTAGCCCTCAATGATGGCAAGTGCAATTGTTCGCATAAGAGACGGCGATAATTTGATGCCAGTTGCGCGCATCCGAGAAAATTCAACGAGAAGAAGTTCATGCAGCCTCTACGTCCAGGGGGTACGCTGGCGACCACGACCTCCAACAGCCACCTTCACCTGAACTCGCTTCACTCCCGTGTTTAAAACCGTTGAAATCGACTTGACAATGGCGTCAGCAGCAGTTAGAATGCCTTCGCGATCCTTCCACCAACGTGTGCACTTCATGTGGTTTGCCTATTGAGAACGTAGATGCCGTAAGTTACTGTTTTTTGTGTTCCAATTAGCAGAACAAGCCCACACATACTTTGTATTCGCCACGGAAATCAGATTGAAAGTTCTTTATTAATATTACAGCAACTCCCTTTTCTCCATTTTCTTCAGCGTCTTTGACCATCCACTTGATGACTATTACGCGTGTTTCAACCGACGCAACCTGCTGGATTGCACGCTTGCGTTTCCTCGTTGCATCATTGTCGTTTGGAATCTGTTCTTGTTCATGGTTACCGTTGGTTTGTTCAAGAACATTCTCCCTGTTTTCCACTTGAGCTACGGCTTCGCTACGAGCCTGTGCCTGCGCATGAGCCATTATTGCAAGAGCAGCAACTATGGGTGATGGAGACGCCAACGCTTCGACGTGGTCAAGGTTCATTGTCATTGGTTTGGACAGAGGGAGTGTTGAGATGCACGTTGCGAGCGTGAGTTTTGGCAAGTGAGATCGTTTTTTTTGGCAAAAGGGGGTACCTATTATTAGTGTGGTCCACACTATTTACGAATCCATACTATTAGCGCATCCACACTAATTACGGTGAACGGTGTAGCAATCTGTACTTCTTACCTTTTAGGTGCTAAAAATACGGTATCCGTACACGATTCTGAGTACTGCCTATTTTTGCACAGATAAGTAATGTAGGTAACACAACAGCTGTTGGAGGTATAGTATGCCTTCAACTGCTCATGCATATTCATGTTAGGCTATCTAATCACTTCTCAATAAACTTTGCACTGGATAACTATCTAGTTGCATTCACTTCGTCGGACGCTTAATAATCTCTCTACGGGTGCCACTCTCGCTAGCTGTAATTGGTTGTCGAGATATAGACTTGAGACGATTTGGTATTATTACCTATATTATACGACGTTTACGACTCGAGTTTCCTAAACTACTGTGCTACGATGGACGGAAACACCTTTCAACAGTGTTACTACATTAAACGTGGTTTTTTTGGAAACGACCGAAGCGATAAAGAACACACTCCCCGCATGCTATGTGGATCCATCTGTTAGAAGAGCGCGCAATTCCCGCAGCGCCCGGCGTCGCCGGAAACGTTTATTTGTTTTATGACTTTTCGATAAAAACCTAGCAAATTACATCTATGCATATTATTAGCATAAGTACTTAACTTAACACTAATAAAATCACTTTAGATTTGGATTTGTTTCACGAGTGTGATTGATTGGAGACCAGTATGGCGTATTACGTGTGGAAGTTTCTCGTTATTAAATACGTGGACTATGGAACAAGTTACGGTTATCTCGTTTCGTGTTACGTAGTGGATTTACAAGTTGGAAGTGAATAATAGAAGTTTATTTTACGTTTTATTTGTTGGCATTACGTTACTTCCTCTGACTTTGTTGCTCGCTAGGGACCGACGCGCCAGTACACACTGCTTCTGTTGGAACGCTTACCCTTAAGTACACGAGTGAAATATGAGCGACTCCGAACAGGTTATGAGCCCAAATGAGGGCCGTAACGGATCAGATGACGAAGTAAAGCCTGCGGATGTGATGCGCTTGTTTGGGAACCTCATGACGGGCCTGCAAAGGCTGGAGGTAGCAAGAAGCACTGCCAGGCAGGAGGAAAAGGCGCCGCCCAAGACCAGGGGAGATACTTAGATGATTCTGGCCTCCCTTGGTGACAGCGGCGAGGACGAAAAGGGGTTTGAAACTGGGTGCAAAGGAAAGATTAGTTTCTAGGATATTAGTCACGCTGGCAGAGGTGCCTTTACGCTTGTTGGAGCCCCCGGTGCTGGTAGGCCGCATATTCAAGCGCACAATGGTATTCAGCACCAGCAAGCGTATGGATTGCATGGGCAAGTGCCAGCCCAAGGGTTTAGTGGTGCGAACACCCTCGCCCAAAATGAAGATGTTACATATAAAGCCGTTCGACGGCAAAGAAATCTACAAAGGACTGGGATCCGGCTTTCAAGCTTGGAGGCGGAATTGTTTACGCCAGATTACCCTTGCTGAAGCAGCTTGTGGATTCCAGTGGTCGGAGGACGTGAAGGTTGACCTTCTAAGCCATTATTTGGCCGGCCAAGCAGAGTCGTACTACAACCGACAGGTAGAGGGCTGGTGGTGCGAATCACAAGCCCTCTGGTACGTGATGGACAAATTACTGTCAGTCTTTCATGTGCAGGTGACTCCGGCACAAGGGATGAAGCTCTTTATGGCCCGGAAGGCACCTGGAAGATCGTGGCCAGACCACGTTCTATACCTGACTGCTGTTGCAGAAGCAGTCGGGTCGAACTGTGAAAATTTGGTGTTAAAGAACGTGGTGTTTCATGATGATCCCGAGATGAGGCAGATCCTCATCTCCCAATATGACAAAACACTGCCTCAGAGGAACTGTGACAGTTCGCGCAGGCCGTGGAGTTTAATGAAAACCAATAAAATTTTCGCAAGGTGGCGCGATAAATATGGTGGCTGAAAAGCCAAAGAAGTTCATGAAAAAGCGCGTTTGTTACTCGTGTGGTGAAGAAGGGCATATAAAGAGATATTGCCCGAACAAGTCCATGAAAGAAGAATTTGCACTCATGATCGGCGGGTCGTATGGAGATGTACTGCAGGATACATGGGTGCTGGACAGCGGTGCTAGTATGCACCTGACGTCAGATATAACGTGTTTTATCGACGTAAAAATGTCACCCATCAGTGCTACCAAGTCGATGGCAAGAGATTCGAAATCACGAAAAAGGGAACACTTTTTATTGATTTTAAATGCGGAAAGAAGAGTAACCCGGATCAAAGTGAAGAATGTCTACTACGTGGAGGGCATTGACAAGAAAATTTTGTCGTATGGAATTTTCGAGGCAGGAGGACTTGTTTTGTCCTATCAAAATGGTACAAGCGTGATTCCGGTATTGAAATCGTACAAGTGAACAAGGAAAGCAACATGCTAACTGTTCAAGGAAGGGTGGACAGACCCAAGAAGTCTTACAAAGAAATGGTTATATCGGTGACTGCAGCAAATGATGCTGATTTCGTGTCAAATAAAGATGTCTAGAGTGGAACTCTAATGCATTTCCTCTTCCGAATGGGACACTTGAATTTCGATACGATTGTCGCGTTGTCGAAGGATCCCCTGTGTGGGATCCGGATCACTGATTATACCCGGCACCACTGTGTTACGTAAGCGCAGGGAAAGCAATCAAAAATAATCAGTCGAAGAAGGACAGTGGTCGAAATGCGCCAATCGATCGGATCGGTGGTGTGATCTGTTCCGACCTCAAGGGTCCGATCACACCGAGAGAACGGCTGGGAAGTCGTTACCTTGTCAATTTTGTTTGACTATAATAGTAACTACGTAATAATCTTTCTCGCAAAAACGAAATACATGACCGCGAAAAAATTCGAGCATTTTTTGGCGTTTTTTGAGCGGAAATTCGAATGCAAGATACATGTCCAAAGGACAGACGGCGGCGCTGAATTTAAAAATGTTGATTATTTCTGCCAAAGAACCAGCATTTCGCGGCAGATCAGTGAGGCCGGAAATCAAGCAAGCAACGGGAAATCGCAACGCTTGCATCGGACCGTCATCTATATGGCCCGGTTCATGCTGTTCGGAATCGGACTGACTTTGTCTTTTTGGGGGGATGCGGCTGAATACACAGGGTATGTGCTTAGACGCACCCCCATAAGCGCTAACCCATGGCGGATGTCGCCGCTTGAAGTCTTAACAGGCACCAAGCCGAACTTGGGAGAAATTGTCCCGTTTGGATCGCCGTTCACCGTCTACCGGAATCCCGGAACGAATACGCTCGCGCATTGCGCCCAAGTTGCCGTCATAATTGGATCAAGGGGTTTCGAAATCATCAAAAAAGGGAAAGAAGCCGCGTTGGACAAGGGAGCGTCACTTTACGCGACAGCATGCAAGGTCGAAGTCTCAAAACGAAGGAAAAATTGAAGATAACGATGAATTGGACGATCAAGGCGAGGTGAATTTACTTTTGAAAGTCGACCCGAGAGATTACCGGAAGCAATTGGCCGGAAAGATGCAGATTAGTGGGCTCAAGCGATGGATGAAGAAATCCAAGCGCTGCAGGCAAACGAATTTTGGGACGTTCTTAAGAGACCTGACGACGTGAAACCCCTTCACACGAAGTGGGTTTATAAGGTCAAGACCGACGCAAATGGCGCTTTAGAGCGCTACAAAGCGAGACACGTCGCCTGCGGGAACGAGCAGCGTTTCGGAATGGATTACGAGTTGACATTCGCAGCGGTCATGGAAATGACCACTGTGCGTTTTATTTTGGCACTGTCGCGCAAGTGGATGGTGCAAAAGATGCACGGAGACATCCCCAACGCTAATGTCAAAGCGTTGGAGGATGATCATGACATTTTTCTTTATATCCCAAGCGGAATGAAGCAAGATAGTTAAAAGAATTGAAGATAGACAACGTCAAAAAAGCCGTGCTGAAATTGAAAAAGTCGCTTTATGGCCTAAAACAGGCTGGCATACAGTGGAATGGTTTGTTGCACGCCAAGTTAACTGACTGTGGATATATACAAAGTTTCACGGATGGATGCCTCTACCACAAGAATATTAAAGATGAAATCGTGATTGTGGGGGTCTATCTCGACGTTTGCTCGTGACAGCGACCACGGAGCGTCATATCGAAAGTTTTTTCGATGATTTGAAAGGTTTGGAAACCCAAAACCTCGGTCATAATTAAAAATTCTTGGGTATGCGTGTTAATTATGACGAAGAAAATGGATACATGTTGGATCAAGAAGTTGTTTACCTTTTCTTCGAGTGTTTGTAGAGCGTAGCATTGTTAAAAGTATTTAATGTGTGTCGTCGTGGTGGTTAAGACGTAGTTGATTAATTGTGTTAATTTAGGCATGATTGGTCTAGTTGTGTTCGATTGTTGGCGTGTGGCGGCATAAGAATATGTGACGCCGTTGGTCTAATGTTTAGGATTTGTGGTGGAGTCTAGTTCAAAATCGAACACCGTAGTGTCGAGAACCTGACCACCATCGTGCCCGGCCGTCCAACTTACGGGGGGAGGGGTACCCCGCGAGCCTTCGCCTACGGTCCGATCTGATCGTCCGCTGCTGGAAGACGACCGATCATCAACACAGGACGCCTGGTCCGATTTGTTCTTCATCTCACCTTGTGTACCCGATGGAATGGGCTGGTAACAAACTCGGTGGATCGGTGCTGGAATCGACTTGTGGTCTAAATGTGGGATACCGTGCTGGGTAGTGTACCCTGGGCGGAACTCTTCACCCTGGGTACGGACAAACCAGTTATACTCCAAAAAATATACTTAAAAGGGCAGATCGCTCAATCGATCGTAGAGCCCAACCAATACGAGAATAGAAGTCCAATAATCCAATATGGAGACCCAATAAGAACGTGATATACTCCACGAACAATATCTCCACGAAATAATCCAATAACTTGATAACACGTTCCAAACGTGTGCAACTTGCGCTTGAAAAGCCGACCAGTGTGTACTCCCGTCGAGGGACTTTCGGCGGGACAAGTGCGCCTGTAGCGCGTCCCGGCCGCATAAAATAAGCTGGAGGGGATTGCTCAACCCTCTGCTTCCAAACACTCTGCGGCGTGCAGAGGCGACTGACGTACGAAGCGACGAAACGACTTCCCGTTGAGTGTTAAAGGCTGGTGTTAAAAACCAAGAAAATTAACGACACCAAGAATATTAACGACACCAAGAACAAACTATCCCCTATGGTCCCCAATATGTACAAAACATAAAAATATGTAAGTGCGCGCCATATCATGTGACTCACCAAAATCCGTGGTCTTGACACCTCCCGCACAGGATTGGCCCAAAAGCCTTCTTGATTTTCACCAATCCGATTGAAGCTAAGCCGATCGGCGTGCTGCTGACGCAAAACGACCAAAATTCTTGGGTCCGCTTCGCCACATATTCATCCCTTCCAAGGATGAGGTCGGGGTTCGATTCCCCGACGGCGCATCTTTGTATACGAACACCCGACACCTAACCCTATTATTTCGTTTTTCAGTCCTTACATGTGTCATGTGACCCTACCATAATCACCAGATTTGTGCGCAAAAGCATGACCGAGTGCGGCCGTAGTTATCTTCTCTGCTTATTATTCTACGCGTGCAATCTACAAGCTAGCTGTAACCAGAGAGTACGAAGCAAGTTGCGTTGTATGCTGCCTATTTTAATAGGAAAGGATGGTTGTGTGTGTGTGCTCTTAGATGGATAGGGATGCGGTTTTGTAAGGTTGGTTTGATCGATCGGGTTTTTGAAGAATCGCGCCGTTGGTCAAATGGTTAGGATTCATCCCTCCCACGGATAAGGTCGGGGTTCGATTCCCGACGGCGCACACCTTCAGTGCGCTTAGGGCATCAAGACGGACGGGAGGACGTGCTGGATTGTGACGATGTTGAATGGAAAATCTTTCGTTCATTTTTTGTGATGCCTCGTTATTAAGCAGCGCCACAAAAAAACACCCATGAAGCCAAAACTACTTTCAATTGAAATTGTGACGGAATTTCTTGACATTGAACGAACGACATACATTCATGTGTACTAGCACCCAATAGACAAATCTGGTATGGACAAGTTGTTTACCTTTTGGTTGAGTGTTGTAGAGCGTATGCATTGTTAGAAGTATTTTAATGTGTGTCGTCGTGGTGGTTAAGACGTAGTTGATTAAGTGTGTTAATTTAGGCATGATTGGGCTAGCTGTGTTCGATTTTTGGCGTGTGGCGGCATACGAATATGTGAGCGCCGTTTGTAACGGGGTTACATTCGGGTAACACTGAGTGTTGGTGTACATGAGTACACCACGGTTGAGGTCAGTATTGGCCTTGTTGAAAGGTTTCGAACCTTTGGTTATTTTAACCAATCAGAGCATGGTCCCTTGGTGTGGTGGCGTGTCAGCCATCCACGTGTCAGTACACAGGTGTGTACACTACATTTTAGCTAGGTACGAATTAGGAATATTCTACTTAGTGTTACATATAGTTTATATTAGTTTAAATAATTACATATTAAATATATTCAGTTTACATTTCACTCTAAAGTGCAGTCGCGCGACCTCGACCGGTCGCGCGTGCAGTGAGTGTCGTAGGTAAGAGGGAGTCCTCCCTGTACCTACATCCCGTAAAGGTAACACAGCCGTTAAGTCTAATTAGTAAACCAACCCGGGAATCTTGGCCCCGAGTAGGAGATTTCTCCTACTAAGCCCTTTATAAGAGCGTATTGGCTAAGTAGCGGTAGACACCGCTTTAAAGAAAAGTCTTCCTCTGTGCGCTAGCCGCACCGTGCGTATACGCACCGGCTACACCGTTGGTCTAATGGTTTCGATTCATCCCTTCCAAGGATGAGGTCGGGGTTCGATTCCCCGACGGCGCATCTTTGTCTACGAACACCCGACACCTAACCCTATTATTTCGTTTCTCAGTCCCTACATGTGTCATGTGGACCCTACCATAATCACCAGATTGTGCGCAAAAGCATGACCGAGTGCGGACGTAGTTATATTCTCTGCTGATTCTGCGCGTGCAAATCGACAAACTAGCTGTAACCAGAGCGTACGAAGCAAGTTGCGTTGTATGCTGCCTATATTAATAATGAAAGGATGGTTGTGTGTGCTCTTGGATGGATAGGGATGCGGTTTTTTATCTTTGGTTTGATCGATCGGGTTTTTGAAGAATCGCGCCGTTGGTCAAATGGTTAGGATTCATCCCTCCCACGGATAAGGTCGGGGTTCGATTCCCGACGGTGCGCACCTTCAGTGCGCTTACGGCATCATGACTTACGGGAGGACGTGCTCGATTGTGACGACGTTGTATGGAAAATCTTTCGTTACTTTCTGTGATGCCTTGTTATTAAGCAGCGCCACAAAAAACACCCATACCAAAACTACTTTCATCGACATAGTGACGGAATTTCTTGACATTGAACTAACGACAGACATTCATCCGTACTAGCACCCAATAGACATATCTGGTATAGACAAGTTGTTTACCTTTTGTTCGAGTGTTTGTAGAACGTATGCATTGTTAGAAGCATTTAGTGTGTGTCTTCGTGGTGGTTAAGACGTAGTTGATTAATTGTGTTAATTTCGGCATCATTGGGCTGGTTATCTTTGAATTTTGGCGCGTGGCGGCATACGAATACGTGAGCGCCGTTGGTCTAATGGTTAGGATTCATCCCTTCCAAGGATGAGGTCGGGGTTCGATTCCCCGACGGCGCAATCTTTGTCTACGAACACCCGACACCTAGCCCTATTATTTCGTTTTTCAGTCCCTACATGTGTCATGTGGACCCTACCATAATCACCAGATTTGTGCGCAAAAGCATGACCGAGTGCGGCCGTAGTTATCTTCTCTGCTTATTATTCTACGCGTGCAATCTACAAGCTAGCTGTAACCAGAGAGTACGAAGCAAGTTGCGTTGTATGCTGCCTATTTTAATAGGAAAGGATGGTTGTGTGTGTATGCTCTTAGATGGATAGGGATGCGGTTTTTTATCTTTGGTTTGATCGATCGGGTTTTTAAGGAATCGCGCCGTTGTTCAAATGGTTAGGATTCATCCCTCCCACGGATAAGGTCGGGGTTCGATTCCCGACGGCGCACACCTTTAGTGCGCTTAGTACATCAAGACGGACGGGAGGACGTGCTCAATTGTGACGATTGTGGTGAAGTAGCATTTTGGTCTCAATTATTGATGACACTGATGTGAGTCAGTTATTGATAGGGCTCAGTCAGTACAGAAATAGCTGTTAAATATTGGAGTTTTGGGCGAAGATTTTCAGCCAATCAGATGTTGCTGTGGATGTCCGTCTCACGACCGATCGCATTATGGAGGGTTTAAGTATGGTTGGTGTGATGTTGGGATCAGCACTGAAGTAACCAAGAAGTAGTAAGTGAATGAAGTGTTTGACTTAGATATAGGATTTGGTAATACTTAATAGATTCGAATTTCCCTTGTAGCACAACAAAACCTTCCAGCAATCCTTCTTCACCGTTCCTATACTGAAAACAAGTCTAATACAAGAATGTATTTAAGTGAGCATCTAGGTGAGAGAAACAAATGTTATCTGGGGCCACTAGAGTTGGGAGCAGCCTGAGACTCTTTGGGAAGTGTGTCCATAACGTGTTCGGTTATTTGTTTTGTTTGGACGTTAGAATTAAGAACCGTGCAATAGCACTTTCCCACATGTGCACTTCGCAGTTTTTATTTTTCCGATAGTTCGTGTTTCCAAGCGCAGATTATTCCGAATCGGCTATCTACTTAGACAATATTACGAAGTTCGTCTTTGATGAGGCTCTGCTGCTGGGGTTATTTGGTTAAGGTCATTGAAATAGGATAAATACAAAGAAGAAATGATTTTGGATATTCGGTCGGTTTTAAGACCCAACACAGGCTAACCAACCGTGAGTTTCTCGTTTAGTGGAAATGATACGATAATATTACATGCTCGAAGTCGTCAGCACATTATTATCTCCTGCTGGAAAGGTTAAACAGTACGCCTTTGTTAGGGAACATTGACCAATGAGATGCTGATCTGGGGCTGACTAGATTATATAAGAGGGCGGATAGGCGTGCAGTCTGTTAAAATGATGGCTAAAATGTTTTTATAGTGAACTTGATGATAGCTCCCTTGAACGGGTGGAATACTTTACCTAGTCAAGGTAAACAACAGATATATTGGCAAGCATCACCACGATGCACAATGATCAAGTCAAATAACGTTACCTGTTATGGTTATTGCGAGAATCTGACATGATTATGATTTGATTAAAATATGTATTTGGATACTCGCCACAACCGCTTACGGTTGCGATAAAGCTCGGAGCGGCTGTGGTAAAGTTGTAACAGGGTTACATTCGGGTCACATTTAGTAGGTGGTGTACGTGAGTACACTACGGTTGGGGTCAGTATTGACCGGTCCGAAAGGTTGTGGACCATTTTTTATTTTAACCAATCAGGGCAGGAGCCCTTGGTGGTGTCGTGGCAGCCAGCCACGTGTTGGTACACAGGTGGTCTACACTAGATTTTAGCTAGGTACGAATTTAGTAAGTTCTACTTAGTATTACATATAGTTTACATTAGTTTAAATTAATTTAGGATAATTATATATTAAATGTACATTAAGTTTACATTTCACTCAACCGACTACCAGACGCATGACCTCGACCGGTCGCGCGTGTAGTGAGTGCAGTAGCGTAAAAGGAGCCCTCCCTTTAGCTACACTCTTAGTAAGGGAGCCTCGTGTTAAGGCATTAGCGAAATATAATAGTAAACCAAAGTGGGAGTCTTGGCCCCGAGTAAGAGAGCTCTCTCTTACTAATCCCTATTATAAGGGCGTATCGGCTAAGTAGCGGCTAACGCCGCTTAAAGGAAAGTCTTCCTCTGTGCGCTAGCCGGACCGTGCGTATACGCACCGGCTACATCTGGTACTTGTAGTCAATCCAGCACCTGTGTTGGTAGGCTAAGACATCCTCTGCAAGGAATCAGTACGATTGGGATAGGTTAACCCTCGTCCAGCAGGATGCCTTTAACAGGCTGTTATCCTTACTGGGTGACGAGGGTATGCAGCTCCTAGTGGAGCAGGGCCTTGAGGCCGTAAAGACAAGGTTCAACGCCCTCATCGCCCATGAGGCGAGTTTAGGTGGAAGTCGTTCCACGGGGGTGCGTCCCCCATTATCATTTAAGATAAAGGTGTTAACCGGGGAGAAAGGTGACAACCTTTATGTGTGGCTGCGAGAGGTCGAAAAGGCCTTCGCCACAGCAAATTTAACCGCTGATCACCTGCAAGTGGGACTTGCACTGATCCATCTTACGGGCAAAGCCCGTACATGGGCGTTTACTTGTCCAGATTCGGTCACGAGCGTGTTCCCAACCTGGGAAGGCCTTAAGCAAAAGCTTATGGACATGTACGTCACGCCTAATCTGGTTTTCCAGAATCAGTTGGCGTTTTTGAGGTGCCGTCAGAGCGCTAGGGACTTGGAGACATATGTCCAAGAACTGAAGACCCTGTTGGCAGGAATGTACGCGAAATCGTATTCGGACGATGTGTCCATCCCCATATTCATGGGAGGCCTGAAAGAAAGGCCAGCACGTTCGGAATTGTTTCGATGCCGACCCCAATCCCTGGGGGAAGCGTTTAAGATGGCGTTCAACGCCGAGAGGAACTTTCGTTCCTCTAAGGTGGGCCCCGAACCCATGGACCTGATTCAGGTCGAAGCGGAGGATAAACCTTCCGCTAAGAGTCACTCTGACTCTACTTCGCAGAGCTTCGAGGCAGAGCTCTTAGCTATGTTGCAGCGACATGGCCGCTGAGATGCTTCCTGTGTGGAGCACGGATCTGCGGAACAGATGTCCGAAAAAAAACCAGCGAGACACTCGCTATAAGGGGACAAGGGTTGGGAAGAAGCCCTTCCCCAAGCCGTCGGGAAACGAAGGCTCCCAGTAGGTGCGGGGCGCCCTAATGGGGGATCCCTCAGTGCTGTTAAGCGCCAGGGTAGGGGACGACAGCACAAAGCCCCGAGGGAAACGGTGTTTTCTAGCACCGAGTTGGTGTACCAGCCAGGTTTGCTGGTTGTCCTTGCGGAAGTGAAAGGCTTTGATAAGCCTTGGAGAGTCTTGATAGATTCTGGGGCGTCTGACAATTATGTCAGACAGGATTCTGTGGAGAAGAGTCGGCTGTATTCCGAGGCCCTAGAGGCACGTTATCGTGACGTCGTGACGGTCCGTCTTACGACGGGCGTACAGGTTTCTGTACCCAAGGTCTCGATTGACCTTAAGCTGAAGTTTGCAGACCTCGACAGCTTAGAACGTTGCCTAGTCCTGGATTTGGACTCGAGGTATGACCTCATTATGGGCATGAAGTGGCTGGAACGCCACGAGCCATGGATAGACTGGAAGTCTAAGTCCATTGGCTCAACGCACCCGCGGTCGAGTGAAGCATTGGCGAGTCATGAACCCACCTTTGCTCGATCGCAAAAGCGATTCTGGCGTGAGATGCCAGAGATTGGGATGTCTGAAACGATCATTCCCAATGGCGTTAAGGAAGAGTTCCTTAACGAGGGGGATTCGGCGGTTAATCCCCGCGCCGATGTAGGCGAGACTGGTGAGTCGCCAGTGATAGAGGTGGAATCCTCTGAGGGTAAGCGCGAGGTGCTTAGAGAATAGACCCGAAGTTCGTCTCTTCTACAGGTCGGAATTGATTCCGACCACGCCGTGTCCGGCGAATAAGTTGCGACTCCAGTGGTAGGGGTGGAGACCCCTGTGGTTAAGCGCGAGGCGCTTCCAAGCGAAGAGACCCGAAGTTCGTCTCTTTCGCACGTCGGAAATGATTCCGAGTACGCCGGTATAGGCGAGACCGGGGAGTCACCGGTGGTAGAGGTAGAGACCTCTGTGGATTGGCGCGAGGCGCTTCCAATAGATGGGGCAATTGACTCCCCCCATCTGGGTCCCGGGATGAGTCCCGAAGACAGTAGCCAGCAGTCCTATCAGATGCTGATTAGTGTGACAGGTGTTGTCACAGAAGGTGTAAGCCTTGAACGGTTGCCTGGGGTAGGCGAACTGTTGTCGTTGGAGGAGATGTCCTTCAACGAGTTTGAAACTGCTTTGAAAGCAGATGAAATCGACGAGGTTGTCGTGTTGCGTCCGGAAGAGGAGTTGAACTCCTCATCCACGATGGACGAGTCAGTTTTGGTGCAAACCAAACAGGCATTGAATTCCCGAATCGGTCTCAAGATCCTCGCGGATCCTGAGGACCCTTACCATTCCTTACTAAAGGAATTTGGAGATGTCATTAGTGATAACCCGCCGATGGGGTTACCACCGGATCGGGGAGTCCGACATGAAATTGATTTGGATCCTGGAACCAAATACTGCGTCACGAGGCAGTGGCCTCTCCCCAAGGAGCAATGCGACGTCATCGACGCATTCTTCAAGGGAAAAGAAGAGGCAGGGATGGTACGGGAGAGTAAATCTCTCCATTCATCTCCCACTTTTTGTGTTCGTAAGCCAAACGGGAAGTGGCGCATTGTTCATGCGTACAACAAGATGAATGCAGCTACTGTACCCATGCAGAATCCGATTCCTCGGAAGGATATCCTCCAGAACAATATGGCGGGCTGTACTGTGTACAGTGCCTTAGATCTGGTGGACGGGTATCAGGTGCTCATGCGAGTGTCCGATATCCGCTGACAGCGGTTAGCACGTCTAGTGGCATGCTATGGGAGTGGCTTGTTATGCCACAAGGGCTTTCAAATGCACCAGCGACTTTCAATCGCTTGGTGACTCAACTCTTCCGCCCTCATAGGAAGTACGCTCAGACGTACTTCGACGATATATTCGTTCATAGTCGCTCGGAAGGCGACTCGTCTGATGTTCAGGCGCACCTAATACACCTTCAAGCGGTGCTCGAATGTATGCGAGAGCATAAGTTATATGCGAACGCATCCAAATGTATCTTTGGTGCTGAGGAAATTCCTTTGCTCGGATGCTTCATCGGTAAGGATGGAGTGCGGGCGGATCCCGCGAAGGTGAAAACCATTGTGGAGTGGCTTTCGCCTGTATACTTAGAGATTTACGGAAGTGGCTTGGATTAGCCAATTATCTCCACAAATACAGCGAGAACTATGCTGAAATGGCGAATCCATTGACGGACCTTCTTAAGAAGGATGTTGATTGGTGTTGGGAAACCAAACACCAAAACGATTTTGAAGCGGTTAAGGGGAGCTTGTTAAAATCCCCCGTTCTTGCTCTCCCAGACTCTGGGAAACCATTTAGTGTTGTCTGCGACGCCTCCGATTTCGCAATCGGATGTGCTTTGTTACAAGCAGACGATGCAGGAAGGGAACACGTGATTGCGTTTGAGTCGAGGCAGCTTAAAGCTGCAGAACGGAATTATCCCGTTCATGACAAGGAGCTACTTGCAATGAAGTATGCTCTTGTCAAATTTAGGGTTCACCTACTCGGCTCAAAGCCGTTCGTGGTTTATACTGACCACTCGTCCTTACGGACAGCGACAAAGTCGCCTCATCAATCGCAACGGATGGCCCGTTGGCTCTCCTTCTTTGCGGAGTACAACTTTGAGGTTAAGTATAAACCTGGCAAGCAGAACATGCTTGCAGACGCGTTGTCATCCCAATTACAAGCTTGCTCACGCGACATTCGTCAACACGTCTGTGGTGGATCTCATACGCCAGGCGTATGGGAAAGAACCCCAGTGTACGGAGCTTATCAGCGCGTTGGGTGGAAAGGGACTTGGCTCGTCTGAGCCAACCCTGTCAAGTCGAGCTAAAGCTCGTTTACACCGTTACAGGTACTGTGATGGTTTGCTATATTATAGCACAAGCGCGGAGGACACTCCGCGGGTGGTTGTTCCTCATGATGAGGAACTGAAGTATAGAGTCCTCTTTGAGGCACATGACGCCCTTACCGGGGGTCATTTAGGTCGGGATAAGACCTACAGCGCTTTAAGCGCTTTGTATTGGCAGCCCAACATGTATAAGTGGGTCGGTACGTATATACGCACCTGTGAGACGTGTCAGAGGGTTAAACCCACTGCAAGCTCAGCTGAGACTTTGGAGAGCTTATCCGTTCCAACGGAGTGTTGGAAATCCATTAGTATGAATTTTATCTTCGGTTTTCCGAAGGATAAGGCCGGTAACACCGGCATATTGGTCTTTGTAGACCGTTTGAGCAAGATGGCTCACCTGGCGGTGTGGTGGAGTCAAGTTCGAAATCGAATAAATTTGTATCGACAACCTGACCACCACCATCGTGCCCAGCCTTCCAACTTACGGGGGGGGGGGGTACCCCGTGGACCTCCATTCGAAATCTGGTCCGATCGTCCGCTGCTGGCAGACGGCCGGT
The DNA here is from genome assembly GCA_026184515.1 of Peronosclerospora sorghi. Classification (NCBI taxonomy): domain Eukaryota; phylum Oomycota; class Peronosporomycetes; order Peronosporales; family Peronosporaceae; genus Peronosclerospora; species Peronosclerospora sorghi. Next base: position 13,670,383 of record CM047581.1, read on the forward strand.
CATCATCCAGAGACACTTGGTCCGATTCTTAAGACCATCTCACCTTGTTTACCCATTGGAGTGGGCTAGTTACACACTCGGTGGATCGGGATCGCAGATCAATTTGATTCGGTCTTGAATATGAGATCGTGCTGGCTAAGTGTACCTAGGGCGGAACTCTTCACCCCAGGTACGTACAGACCAGAAACACTTCCGAAAGATAGATTCCAATAGGTCGATCGTCCGAACGATCTAGACCTGACCAATACGAAATAATAGAGGGTAGACCAATCAACCGGTCTAGCCCCTGACCAATATGAGAGAAGACCAAAACCGGTCTAAACTCCAACCAATGTTAAAATGAGCCAATATGTCCACGTGAAGACCCAATATGCCCGTGAACTCCACAAACGATATCTCCACGTAAAGACCAATCCAGTGAATAGCACGTTCCAAACGTACTTGACTTAAGGTGTCGAGATCGCCAAATCGTACTCCCGTCGAGGGAATTCCGGTGGCCAAAGTGCGCGTGCGGCGCGTCCAGACCGGGTATAATAGGCGAGAGGGGATAATTCAACCCACTTCCCCCAAACACTCCGCGGTGGGCGGAGGCGACTAATGTACGTAAAAAGAAGAACGGCGACCCCTTGCTGTGGTATAGACCAAGACCAAAGGACTTCTACTGACTTCTACTTAGAAAAACCCTGCAACCAAAAGACTTCTACTTTTTTAGGCAAATACACAACTAACCAATAATACTACCTCCCTATGGTCCCTAATGTACCCACACAAAATTATGTAAAATACCCAAAGTCAGGTGACGCACCCAAGACCAGCGTTCTTGATACTCCTTCTTTGACAGCTGCGTCAGGTACCGCCTTTACTGCACTTGATCTTCTTATGCTTCCCTTTGAAGCTTGTTCCTGTCGTTCTTGCAGAAACTCTATTCGCCGAGTCGCCCCACCTTGCTTCGCCTGTCCGGTCGGCTCGGTCTGACAGCCCACGTAACTCTCATGCACTTCAAACATCGGAATGGTGTCAGACTGAAGCCGACACGCGGATGCAGGATATGATCGCAGAAAACATGCGTCCCAAGACCCAGGTGGCCCACCAGGCAACACGAGGTGCGCATCTTTGGTCTTTATCTTGTACTCTTCTTGACCCTCGTTTGTCTTCAGCTCTCATCCCTCCCAGCATAGTCCAGGCAATAAGTGCCTTGGTTGATGCCGATAGGCAGTCCGGAGATCATGTTGGACAGCTCGGACACATTTTGGAGGAGTTGATAAGCGCGCGCCATGAGCTGTCCCGTCTGGAGGCTCATCAGTCCCATCTCCGGGATCAACTTGCACTTGTTCGTCGGCAGCAGCTGGACGGACAGTTTGACGCGACTTCACTGCGCATGCAAGGCGAAGACCTCGCGCGACGCATTTCCGAGTTGCAAATTGCGATTCAAGACCAGACCGGGAAGGTCCGGTCCTGTCAAGACAGGTGCGACGCTTGGACGCAAGAGTCGGGTCGTCGTCAGGTGGCACTAGACCAGTGCCGCCAGCGCTTGATGAACTTGCTACCTCCGTGTTCGACTGCTTCCTCCAGCGTAGATTGGTCCTCATCGGCAACCTTAGTCGCCTTGGAGCAAGACCAAGACCGCTTGCAGCGGGACCAAGACCGACACCGTTCATTGGCTGATATTCAGCAGCCCGAAATCGCACACAAATCGAAGAAGCTCGCGGACGCGCCGGGTAGCTCGAGGGCGCGGGGCACTGCGCGCGGACCCAAATCGGGGGGGAGCGTGCAGTGTCCCATAAGCGAGCCAAGACACAGGCGCTTCTCATGGACTCGGACTCGGACATGGACGACATCTACAGCCCCTCGGAAAGTCGAGCGCCCTCGCGCCGTACTTCAAGTCGCATCCAGCACACAGGGGTCTCGTCTGAGGAGGGCTCCAGCGAAGGGTCCGGCGATTCCGAGCTCATGATCCCCATCCAGTCCAAATCACAAACGAATTTTCGTGACAGTTTCGTCCAAGTGGCGTCGACAGTGGGGTCAGAGCAGAAGACCGGTCTGCCAAGTGACGCTGCACCAGTATCGACATCCGCGACGCCGGCGCCTTCGGTTCTCCCCGGGACACCCGGGCTTCACAAGTACGCCTTATTGAAGAACATGGCGGTTGATACCAGCTCCCTTCCGCCGCGGATGTTTGAAGTCACTTGGCCGTGGTCGTCGGGGAAAATCGTCTGTTTACGCCGGTCTACCCTGACCAAGCAGCTTCTGGTCCGGTCTTTCTCTCGTCCGGACTCCAGGATTTTTCCACCGGCCAAGAAAACCCCTGCCGCGTCTGCATGGAGGGCGGACCTGATTACGTCGGCGCAAATATCCCGCCTATACGGCGATGAACCATGGAAAATCTTCGAACACTCCAAGATAGGACTTGTGTTCCACTTGACTCCATGGATCAGCACTTTGATAGGCCGGGTGAAAAATTTCAACAGGATCCACGTCCAAGCAATTTGGGAAGCGTCCCACTACTTGTTGCTTCCTCCCGACCGGGTGCGACAAGATCCGGGCCTGGCGACGTTCCAGAGCAAGCGCAAGCGACGTCGGATTCGAGCGGGCGAGGCTTGGAAATCCCTGTGCCAGTACATTTTGGACGGGATGCGAGCTCTCGAGTGTGAAGTCGACGTGTTCTTGTACCCGGTGTTCCTCCACATGCCAAGGCGTCGCGTTGAAAAGACCAGACTGCTGGCCGACGACGGCACATGGTACCCCGGTCTTGATTGCGCTGAGCCGGTCGCGGACCTCAAGGATGCTTTGGTCCAGCTTGACCGGAAGGGCCCCTGGCGTAATTAGTTTGAGGATCAAGTGCAAAATCATCCGTAGATGATCATCGGCCGTCTGTGGGGCGATAGCAAGTGAAGTCGTAGGTAGTCGACCAGATAACTCGTAATACATGTCATCATTTCTTTTTATATGTCCGATCGTCAAATCACTTGAACTAATTTTTCCACTCTCTCCATAGTTGCACCGAACACGTTATCGTAAACAGTTCCACTCCCATCACGAAAAATAGTCATCACATTCATCATTCCGCTATTCCAATCCGTCACAGTTCATCACAATTTCACATCAACTCCGGACCTTCCACATTTTCACACCGGTCTAGACCGACCGATGCTACTGCGTGTCTTGGTCTTGGTCTTTATGGGTCTGCATCACTGCGAAGCGATTACGACTGACTCTTTCTCGTTCGAACTCTCGTAGAAGAGCCCCACAATTCAAGTCGAGCTCGTCGACCCAAGTTGATTCATCATGGTCCTTCCATCGGACCAGGTACTCTCGGCGAGTCCGACCGAACCTGGTCTTCTTGGTCGACCGAACATCCAAGACCTTCTCCACTTCAAACTCGTCTTCCTCTAATGGTCGTTACCAACTGTCCTCCGGCAGTAACGCTTCATCGAAATCAAATCTTTTTTCTTCGTCTACCAGACAGGGAGTTTTGGGTCGATCAGGAAATTCTCGGACCAGCTTCAACTTGGACACATGCACAATCGGGAAGACCTTGTAATCTGTACCAGTTGTTACTAGACGGGCAGCGTGCCCACCAATCAGCTCGGCAACACGGAAAGGGCCGTGCCACATGTGATCCAGCTTCTTCGCATAGCCCTCTTTCACTCGGTCTAGGTATAGCCATACCCTCGCCCCTGGTTCTATACCGTGGGGTCGGACCTGGTCATTGGTCCGGTCTGCCCGGTCTTGTGTGGCCTGACGCAGCTTTTCGTTGACGACTTCTTTTGCATGCTGGTAGTGTTTATGGACCTGCATGCGCCAGCGTCGAGCATCGCGATCGCGGGTCCAGGTGCAACCGATAGGTATCGCAGCTTCCAGTGTCGACCGAGGGTCCCATCCATATGCCAGATAAAAAGGTGTTTCTCCTCGGACCCGATCGGTCGACGAGTTGAGTGCAAACACCAGTCTTTCTTCATACCCGTCCCAATCTCGCCGGTCTGGGTCAGCAACGTACATCTTGATCGCCCTCGTTATGGTCTGCTCACCATGCGTTCCGCCGATCCATTTGCTTGCGGACGATATGTCATCGTCGCACTCTGTTTCTGGTCCAGCACGTTATTGAACGACCGGAACACCTCGGACATAAAACCGGGTTCCCGATCGTGCCTGATGACCTCGCTGGCGCCGAATCTTCGGAACACACATTCTTCGTAGCTCTGGGCGATCTGCTCCGCAGACCGAGATGCACTTGCCTTCGCAATAACTAGACCGGTGAACAGGTCTACCCAGATCAGCAGCTCAGTGTTGCCGCGCGTCGATCTAGGCAGTGACGGTATGTGGTCCATCGCTATGACCTGGAAAGGGTAGGTAGCTTCGATATTTCCGGGCGATCGCCCCTTGATTACCGGTCTATCCTTTCCGGTCTCGCAATCCGTGCAACAGCCCAAATATTTCTGCACACTGCGGAAAAGACCTCTCCAGTGGAAGTGGGACCTGATCTTGTGATAGGTCCTGCCTATACCCTGATGTACCCCTTCTAGACTCACGTGATAGTGATGAAGGACATCCGGCTGCAGCAACTCGGGGATCACTAATTTCGCCAATCGGTCCCGGTCTGCACTGCCTTGGTCGGTATCGCGGCAGTAATACAATATTCCATTATCATCCACTTCGTAGCTATCCGCGATCTTGATGCACTCTTTCGCTTGATCGTTCGTCAACTTGGACAGTTCACCACGCAGGTAGGTCTTCATGTTCATAATACATTCTTCTTCGTCCTGCGCCTTGAGGATCCGTTCCATCCTTAACTGTTGCACTGCATATTCGTTAAAACTTTCCTGCGGGAACGGTCGGCGAGACTTCTGAGCTTTCGATCTAGTCGCGACCATCACATGCACCTGGACTGGGTCGTTCTTGGGTCCGATCACCTCTGGGAGCCTGTTTATGTTCACCAATTCATCCAGAACGGCCTTCTCGGTGATCGTAGCCCCGGTCTGGTCTTGCATGGCCTTGGTCGCGAGGTAGTCGGCGCTTCTGTTCCAGTCCCGTTTCACGTGCAATAGCTCGTGGTTGGGGTGGTTCTTCAATGCCTTCATTACTCGATCATTTAACGTCCTTAGTCGTGGAGCCTTGCAGTCGATCTCTCCGGTGATCTGCCTGATCACTAGGTTGGAGTCACCACATATGATGACTCGCCCCTTCTCTTGCGACGACAGCAGGTCCAGACATAGAAGTAGACCTCGGTACTCTGCCTCGTTCACAGTAATATCCGGCGTGAAATCGGCAGCGGCTGCATCTATAGACCATTGTGGCAACTTCCACAATATGGCACTATAGGCGCCGACCTTCTTCTTCACTTGCAGATCCGTCAAAACTTAAGACCAAGAGCTCTTCATCATGGTCGACGGTCGGTGGCGGTCTCGAAACTGACTGCCGAGGTTGCTTCCTCGGGGCAATCGCTATCAATGCCTCGTCCACTTCAGACCGAGGGGTGATACTGGCAGCTAATGTGCCCAATATCTCTTCCTCGCCCCCGGTGCACTTAACGACCTCGAGGGTCCACCGCGACAAGACCGCCGACCATCTGCCTAGACGTCCGTCCATCCCATTGGCTGATAATAGACAGGACAAAGTAGACCGTCTTGACAGGACCTTTATAGGTCGGCCGACCAGCAGGTTGTAACACACATCCAGAATTCGTAGCAACGCCAGAACTTCTTTCTCGACAATTCCATAGTTCACTTCATTTGGTTTTAGCGTCCGGCTCGTAAACGTAACTGGATGATACACACCATCATGATCTTGCACTAAAGTGGCCGAGATAGCCCACTTACTGGCATATACGATAATGGTCGGCACTTTTTCGGGAGCGAAATGCTTGAGAATCGGCGCCGTCGCCATCTTAACCTTCAACATACCAAAGGCAAACTGTGCACGCTTCATATGATCTTCGGCCTCCACTTGCGGACAAACTGCAGCAAGACCAGAGTCGGCGCCCTCCTGTAAAGTTGCCCGGTCTTCTTCGCGCAACATATGATAGTCAACTTCCCGGAGATCGTACAGAACAGTCGCGTAGATAGCAAAGTCCTCAATGAATCGGCCATAATAATTCAATCTTACCAGGAAGGACTGCATTGCCTTCAGCGATCTGGGGAACGGGAGGTTACTCAGCGAATCCAGGTCCTTGGGATTAGCCTCTAGACCATTGTTCGAGACCATATGGCCTAAATAGGCGACCTTGGACATACCCCAAAAACTTTTCACGGCACTGATAGACAGGTTCCAGCGGTCGCATGTCTCTAACAATCGTTCAACCTTCTCGCACAGATCGTTCCATGACGAGGCAGGTATCAGAATGTCGTCGATGTACGACCGCCTCCCTAGAACGGACGGTCTTCTTTTCCAATCGGGTTCACCCTCTCTAAACACATCATAATTTTCAACGGGGTCCCGATCGGTCTTGATCTTGAAGTGTCCGTACAATGCGTTATCTATCAGCCTTTGATAGATTTGGGGCGCGTTCTTCAGACCGAACGGCATACGATTCCACTCGAAAAGACCAAACGGTGTCACAAATGCGGAAATCTCACGGGCTCGATCAGTCATCGAGACCACCCAAAATCCACTTGCCATATCTAGCGAACAATACCACAAGGTCTTGTCGAGGTCTTCCAATAGATCATTAATCAGCGGCATCGGGTAAACCATGAGTTTAGTCAACCGATTTACCAGCCGATAGTCGATGCACAGTCTAATGTCAACGCCGTTCTTCTTGATAACAATTACGATCGGCGAGGCCCATGGCGAGGTCGACGGTCTAATAATCTTGGTGACCAACAGTCCTTTAATGAGATTAGAAAGCTTTTCACGGTACTGTGGCGCCACGCGTCGACATCGCTGGGCAATCGTCTTGGCATCTCAAACGTCAATATCTCAAATCACACCACGGGCTGCAGGTGGTAAGGCGTTGCCCTTTCCGATCAGCAGATGTCTTTTCTTCCATATGATAGTGTTCAACTGCTCGATCTGGTCTGTACTGTTAAGGTCTTGATCACCCACTTGTAAATCATCCATTGTAACTTCGGGCGAGTCGGCAGACACTTCAGGGAGGACTGCCATTTCGCTTTCCAGCTCCGGAATGTACGGTTCCCCGCCTTCATGTATACAGACTTGTTCATCTTCTGGGGCGATATCACCTAGACCATCTGGACCGGCTGAACGCCCGTGGCCTTGATCGACGGGCTGTCCTTCACTGATATCAGTCTGATTAGGAATACCGTCATGGTCCGACCTAGCAATTTCATGTTCCACTTCTTCCGTTTCTTGCTCCGCTGTCGCCTGGTCTTGTGCTGACACCACGTTGACTATCCTCGGCTCGTCTACTTAATGGTCCACCGTTCCTGGTGACTGCGGCGCCTTTCTTCGGACCAACATCTTTTTTGGGGTGACATAACTTGGTCTTTCCACTAAAGGTGAGGTATTCTCTTACACCGACCCATCATCGCTGATAAGATCGGTGGTCGATTGGTACGCCAGGTTTTGCCACTAGACATACCGCCTCGACCCAATCGAGACGAACCACATCTTCCTTGGTACCTTTCCTTCTGCTAACCACATACCAACAATAGTGTTATTGTCCAGTGTCAGCTGCTTGTCACCGATATTGGTAACACGGACAAAATCACGTCGACCAGCACTCTTTACGAAGGTCGAGACCCACCGATCGCCCCTGGTCAACCATAACTTCCTCGAACGTAAACCTTTGTCGACCGAGGTATACGCAGACCGACCAACTGGGATAGTGAGGTCTTGGTCCCACCGGACCAGATCGGTATACGAGCCATACAGAGGTCTTCGACCATCCAACTGGACCTGGACCTCATCCGGGAGCGTAAGCACTCCATGTGACAGGTCTAGGCGAATACCAGCTGGTACCATGAAATCCGTTCCTAGTAAAGCGTCTTGACCAGCCAACTTGCCAACCCAAGCGCTGAAAAAGTAGACCAGCGATCCCGACAAAGTAATTTTCACACGCGTTCTTCCTTCGGTCATATAAGAGTTTTCGCCGATCCCGACGCATTCTTGTCTCTGGGTATCGTCTATACGACATCCGACCTTACGAGCAAGGCGGAGTCGATTATCGATACTTCAGCTCCAGAGTCGAACAACATCGTCGCTTTCTGGTTATTAATCTTGCCACAGGCTTTCGCCTGCTTGAACCATTTATCAGGCGCGTGATACTTCCAGTATCCGCGGGATTCTCCAGGCAGCAAGTCCAACTGCATAACCACCTTGGTCCGGGAGTACTCATCGGTCTTCAGAATGTAGACCGGATGGTCTCGGTCGACGAAATTTGGAATAGAACGTGTATTGTCGGTCTTATCCTCCTTGCCGACATATGCATAGATGTGAACGGTAGAACGCTCGGCTCGATCCAGATTCCAACCTTGCGAGCGTTCTAGTTTAACATCTTTTCTGCGTCCGGCGGCAGCATCCCCGCGTGCTTGTCCGGCACGTACCACTTGCGCATCATGTTAAAAAAAATCTTCAATCTTGCAGTGGCCGGCCTCGTGGATCTCTCCATGACTTGCATACGAAGAGGCAGTGGTCAGTCGGGTGGCCGCGTCTCTCGCACTTCGTGCACACCATCTTCTTCCAGCAGTTTGGACCATCATGTTTGCTCGACCCACAGTGGGAGCACTTCTGACGAGGTCGGTCTGGATCGGACTTGCTTCCGTTCCTTCCCTTCCGGTATACCTGGTCGGACTTTGATCTGGTCTTCGGGGCAGATCCCGCAACATAGACGTAACGATACTGGTCTTCATCCGACGACTCCTGGCTGGATTGACTTCCACTTTCCCCTTCCGATCCCGTGCTGTCTTCGGCTACGATCGCCTTGACCGCTCGGGTCGGTCTGGTCCAGGGCCTCTTGACCGGATCGGTCTGGGTCTGGGTCTTGGATCAATAGCGACCTGATCCACCAGCACTCTTCGCCCTCATGCTACGCGACTGCTGTAGCGTCCGTAGAGTCTGTTCAACTTCCCAGCGTCCCTAAGACGCAGCAGAGTAAGCTGGTCCGCCAGTTCTTGATCGTCCAGGGTACTAATGTAGTGACCCACATGTTCCAGAGCAGCACCGTTCGGCGGGTTATTCTCTTTAATTGTTATGACGGCACGAAGTGAAGCCACGTTCAACCGATGCAAATATTCGATCGGTGTCTCGTCGCTCCGCTTCTGCATATGGTGATAGTTGCGGGCACTCGAAAATCCGGAGTTACAATATTGCCCTTCAAACTCTGCACATAGCTGGTCCCAGTCAGACCGGACATCCCGACCTAACTGTTGGATCCAGTTGGCAGACGGTCCTTTCAACAAATCCCGGAGAATCAGACACCTTTCACTATTCGGGTTCTGGTCTCGCACGAACGCAGACTTGACCCGACCGAACCAAGACCGGGCCTGGTCTTCATCAGTATCCTTTCCAGTGAAGTCCTTGAGGTCGGTCGTCGCAGCCACGGATGCGTGGAATCACAGCAGATCCAAAGTCGTAAGCAATAGTGGAGGCTAGGTTAGCCTTCAGTGGATTTCCAGCGCCCGTACCGTCTGACCCACAGTGGTCGTCAATACCGCCGACCGACTCCATGTCACAGTCACTTGTCTTACTTGGTCTACGCGGTCTGGCCGGTTGAGGCTTGCGCTTCCCTTTGCCGACTTGCTTACCACTTCGAGTGGTCTTGTTCACAGATGTTACCGATTCCATATCCACATCTCGGCAAACATTGGCACTTTGCTGGGTAGACCGGTCTTGGGCATGTGGCCGCAGAGGTGGTCTAACCCGGTCTTCCATGAAACGCTCCATCATCGTCTCAAACATGGTTTGGACGATAGCTGGAGTTATGGGCAACGTGTTGATACCCTCCTTTTGCGGAACTGATACCTGTGGGGGTCGCTGGAGCCCCGACTGGCAAGCAGCCCTTTGCTTCCGCATGTCCCTTTTTTGTTCAGGCTGGGCATGGTACACCCCCACGGTCATCCGCTCGACACCGGTCTCCAACTCTGATGAGCTGTTAGAGGCCGGTGGAGACTGATAAACCGATTCGTCATCTGAACCAATGTCGACAAGCGCTGTGGAGGCTTCAGCAACCTTCACTGCTGCGGTGGAAGTTGGGCGGCGAACCGCCCCCACCAGTGGGACCAAATGGTCGTGGAAGGTCGACATCGACGATTTCAGCCTCCAAGTCTCAAATTCAAATAGTTTTTGGACATCGGCGGGGTTCTGCATTTTAATTCCAACCTCCGCCAACATCGCCACCAAGTTTTTCAGTAATGGGCGATCACTCTGAACCGGCTCGGTAGTGGGACCGAGAAGACGGTCGGGGATCTGGAGGTTCAACACCCGAAAGACCACGTCAAAACGAACAAATCGTTTCAGCTCAAAAATGTAGTACATCTTATTTAGGTCTTCTTCAGTGATGCCTCCATCTCCGACCTGCGACTTTATTCGAGGTCGTATTCGTCGGCCGGCATTCCCAACCCTTTCTTGGGAATCTTGGGTAGCTTGGGGACCTTGGGGAGGTTGGTCTGATCGTTCTGATCAGCTTCCAAGTATTTTTCGTCTTTTGATTTTCCATCAACTTTTTTATGCACATACATAGGATCAGGACCTTGGTCCTGATCCTTTCCGGGACTATAGCATGACTTGCTATAGTCCCGATCGGCTCCGGTGGGAGCCTTTTGGGGAGGAAAAAAATATTAATCCCGATCTGGTCCTCCACCGGGCCAGACCGGACATCGCCATCTTTATCGAGAACGAAGACGTAAGGTGATAGCCTTTCCTTACGCCCTATCCAGAACGATTCCAAATTCAAATCTTCAAATTCAATCTTTGATGACACCTCACGGTTATATCCACGATGACCAAGTGATTCGGGCACGCGCACCGTTGTGGTGGAGTCAAGTTCGAAAACGAATACATTTGTATCGACAACCTGACCACCACCATCGTGCCCAGCCTTCCAACTTACGGGGGGGGGGTACCCCGCGGACCTCCATTCGAAATCTGGTGCGATCTTCCGCTGCTGGCAGACGACCGGTCATCCAGAGACACTTGGTCCGATTCACTTAAGACCATCTCACCTTGTGTACCCATTGGAGTGGGCTAGTTACACACTCGGTGGATCGGGATCGCAGATCGATTTGATTCGGTCTTGAATATGAGACCGTGCTGGCTAAGTGTACCTAGGGCGGAACTCTTCACCCCAGGTACGTACAGACCAGAAACACTTCCGAAAGATAGATTCCAATAGGTAGATCGTCCGAACGATCTAGACCTGACCAATACGAAATAATAGAGGGTAGACCAATCAACCGGTCTAGCCCCTGACCAATATGAGAGAAGACCAAAACCGGTCTAAACTCCAACCAATGTTAAAATGAGCCAATATGTCCACGTGAAGACCCAATATGCCCGTGAACTCCACAAACGATATCTCCATGTAAAGACCAATCCAGTGAATAGCACGTTCCAAACGTACTTGACTTAAAGTGTCGAGATCGCCAAATCGTACTCCCGTCGAGGAACTTCCGGTGGCCAAAGTGCGCGTGCGGCGCGTCCAGACCGGGTATAATAGGCGAGAGGGGATAATTCAACCCTCTGCCCCCAAACACTCCACGGTGGGCGGAGGCGACTAATGTACGTAAAAAGAAGAACGGCGACCCCTTGCTGTGGTATAGACCAAGACCAAAGGACTTCTACTTAGAAAAACCCTGCAACCAAAAGACTTGTACTTTTTTAGGCAAATACACAACTAACCAATAATACTACCTCCCTATGGTCCCTAATGTACCCACACAAAATTATTTAAAATACCCAAAGTCAGGTGATTCACCCAAGACCAGCGTTCTTGATACTCCTTGAATTTGATAGGCTAAAAAGCCCCCTTTGTTTAGACCAATCCGAAATTCGACCAACTGCCTTGACCAAAGTGACCAAATTTGTGGTACACTTCACCACAGCGGCGGTTCCAGAGTCCATTGATGGACAAGGAACAGCAAAAGTGTTCCTAGACCGTGTCTTTCGGCAGCATGGTCTACCCGATTCCGTTATGTCGGATCGGGATCCCCGTTTTACGGGAAAGTTTTGGGGAGCGTTGCTTAGGGTGCTGGGCACCTAGCTCTTCATGTCCACCGCGGATCATCCGCAGACGGACGGTCAAACGGAACGCGTCAATCGCGTTGTGGAGGATATTCTCCGGAGTTTATGTCCGTATTCTCCAAATAGTTGGAGTGAGATGCTTCCTATGGCCGAATTTGCTATTAACAATTCGGCCCATGCATCTACGGGGCTTACCCCGTTTTACGTGAACGGATTAGTGAATCCGAGGGTTCCGTTAACACCACGTGTGTGTGTTCCAGGGCTTGAGGGGGGAGGATTCCCTGATTTCAGCCCTGTATATGTGCGAAAGCACATCGATAAGCTCTTATCGACGCGCCTTAGTGTCTTACGACACGTCTGCGATGCCATGGCGGAAAGCAAAGACAAGAAGAGGAGCAGGCTGACCGCAAGGGGCGGCGTAACGAAAAAGTGTACAAATTAGGAGAAAGTGTTTTATTAAACACTAAAAATCTTCCTACACATGCAGTTTCAAATGTGTTGCGCAATAAACTGCGCCCCAGGTTTGTGGGACTCTTTAAGGTGTTAGCCCGAAAGGGCTTGTCGTACACCTTAGACATCCCAAAGGCGATGCGTACGCATCCAACCTTTTATGTGGGTATGCTTAAGCCATACCAGAATCCGGAGGCGGGTCCCCTCGTGGAGGAGGGTGGTAAGTCGGATAGCCGAAAGGCACGACAGGTCGGAAAATCTCCGACAGGGTTGAAATACGACCCTGTAGATCCCCAACGAGAGACTCGAGGCAGGCAAGCCGCCCCTCGATACGTTCATTCACACTCCTCTCATCGCGGAGTGCCTCCTGGGCATCTCGGATGCGACGGCCTTGCCGATCACAGCGATCGTGGAACTCACGTCGCAACAGCGCGACCTCCGCCGCCTGTCCTTGATACGGAGGGTACTCCACATTACCATGTGGAATGTCTGATGGCGCGACGCCATCACCGGGGTGAGACCCAGTACCTGGTAAAGTGGAAAGGTTATCCACATTCCCAGAGCTCGTGGGAGTCCGAGACTCCCCTGCGGCAGGATTGCCGTGACGTCGTTGACGCTTTCGAGCGGGAGAATCCCACTGAGAGTCAACGACCAAAGGGGCCGAAGAATCCCCTTCACTCCCAGTAGCTGGGAGTTTGCCGGAGGTAGATGAAGAGTCTGAATTGCTCTCCGGCACCACATCGAGAGCAGGGCGCGTGTAATAAGAGGCAGGTAATTTCCCTTGCGCTTTGGCATGGGCATAGGCCAAGCGTAGCGCCCTCTCTACCCGAACGTCGGGTTCGAAAAAGCTGTTTTACAGCGCATCAAAGTTTGGGGGAGGCGCTTCTCCCCTTCCGCCCAAGCGCGGAATGCCCGTTCGGCGTCCTCGACGCTTTCGTCCCGTAATAGAACCAAGGGAACCTCGCGGAGGATATCCACGAGGGCACCGCGTGCCTGTTTCCCGAGGCGCGTTCGGTAGGACTTAGCAGTGAACTGCTTGGGCATTAGCAGTTTGGCCCGGAGTTGTTTCCGGCGCGCAATTTCACGCGGCAGTATAGACGCTGGACCAGGGGTATAGGATGCTAAACCCCTCTTGACCGCTTTCTTAGCCTTCTTTTGAGGGTCACGAGGTCTCTTCCGTGCCGGTAAGGCATGTCGGGCTTCATGAACCGTGTCCGGTTCATTGGTGATGGTCGCCTTCGGCGACCCGGATGCATCATCCGTAGTTGGTAAAGGTGGCGCTCGAGTTAGCGCGTTTTCCCCACGTGTGGAGAATGGATTGGATGACCGACACCGCCGTTCGGCGCTGTCGGAGTGGTCAGCCGTTGGGAATATATCCCTAAGGGCATCCACCTCCGAGTTATCGGAATAGTTTCCTTCCATAGCACCACTAATGGTGCTCATGGTTAGCCAGAGGTTCTGGCAGTTGGAGTTCTCCAACTAAAATTGATTTATTGCGTAAGCAATAGTCTTGATGGGGGGGGATGTAACAGGGTTACATTCGGGTCACATTTAGTAGGTGGTGTACGTGAGTACACTACGTTTGGGGTCAGTATTGACCGGTCCGAAAGGTTTTGGACCATTGGTTATTTTAATAAATCAGGGCAGGAGCCCTTGGTGGTGGCGTGGCAGCCAGCCACGTGTTGGTACACAGGTGGTGTACATTACATTTTAGCTAGGTACGAATTTAGTAAGTTCTACTTAGTATTACATATAGTTTACATTAGTTTAAATTAATTTAGGCTAATTATATATACATTCAGTTTACATTTCACTCAACCGACTACCAGACGCACGATCTCGACCGGTCGCGCGTGTAGTGAGTGCAGTAGCGTAAAGGGAGTCCTCCCTTTAGCTACACCCTTAGTAAGGGAGCCTTGTGTTAAGGAATTAGCGAAAGCTAATAGTAAACCAAAGTGGAATCTTGGACCCGGGTAAGAGAGCTCTCTCTTACTAAGCCCTTTTATAAGGGCGTATCGGCTTAGTAGCGTCGAACGCCGCTTAAAGGAAAGTCTTCCTCTGTTCTATAGCCACACCGTGCGTGTACGCACCGGCTACAAAAGTGGTCTGTAAATTTGTGCGATATGTAAGCTAGAGTTGGCAGGCGTTTACTTCCACTCGCGTGGTGTACAAATAAATATTCGTACATGTATTTTATCTAGTACGTTTGGTTTTAGGAGTAGCCTCCTAGTAATTAGTGGTTATGACAGTAGATCTTAATCCCCTTCTAAGTGACAACAAAGGATCTTTACATTTTACTATGTAGTCAAGTACTTTCCGCCTCGGGGGTTCCTTCTTTCGTATAGGCTAAATCAACCTTCAGAAAGTTCGGATTGATATGAAAAGATTCACTCTCTTTTAAGGATTTACCCTTTAAATCATTGGCTCGGGTGAATCATCTGGCTGCTTCATATACAACCTGTACCGACCTACGGCAACGCCCACATAACTGATCACCATAGAGACTCTTAAGACTACCCGAGGCATGTTTCAATTAAGGTCAAAACACGCATTGAATATTATTGGTGCCTCTGCGTCGCAGATTGGAAGGCCCCAATGGAAAAGTCATCCAACTTTTTTTTGCAAGGAGGAGATTTGGAAGCTAAGTCGAGGCACGAAGGAATTTCACTTGACCAACCCCCGCACTACCATATACAAGTTCTGCCGGGCGAAGATTCTGCTTGGGTGACGGTTACCACAGCTTTAACGGTTAGTCAAGATTTTTCCTGATTATCTCGACGCTGATTAGCAAGAGCGTAAACCACCTAGGCCGTCGGGTAAACAAGGTAAGAGTAACAAGACAAGTTGAGAGACAAACGGAGGATTCCCTTTAATAGTCGATATTCTGGGCACCGTAAGAGACGTATGATCGCCGCTCCACCACACATTCCTATGTTCGCAGTGTAGGAAAAAATACCTATAGACTGCACACAAACACACACTAGTGTTAGACGCGACCATGATGGCGCCGACCTCGTTGGCAGTCGGGGTGTTTTACCTCCTTCGGTCGTTCGACTACAGGTAAATCATACAGAGTTCCAGACCACCACCTGATCCCCCTCCATCCACTACCACACATGCTCGTACAACAGCACGTACGGGTTGTGCTGTTCGAAGATGGATTGAAGTTCCCCCATGATGCGCCGATCCAGATGCCACGCAGAGTCGTTTCAGACCACGAGTAGAGCAAAATGAAAAGTGTATTCTATAATCTTACTTAAACAAGTAGAACCATACAAAATGTCATAGATAAACTGTAACCTGAAAATGTACCTACCCATTTCAGCCAATGGGGTTTCACCATCTTGTAAAGACGCAAAAAGCCAAATGGCAAATTCACATAAGTCCAACACGCAGGATGCTCGGAGATTTGCTTTGCTCGTCTGCAGAAGGTTTTCCATGCGGTTTATGCTTTGTGGGTTTTCTCCCGCTCGTTTCATGCACTAAAACGCACAAGACAAGCGTCTGTAGTTTTCAATGAAATCCTCATTCTATATGCGCTTATCTATTAAAGCTAGGGCGTGACTGGGTACACCCCCCCTTTGCTGCGTACACCCCCCCCCCTCCTTTTTATGTGAGGGTTGTCTAGGCTCTCCCTATGTGTATCTAGAGTAATTACATAAAGGGAAATTGCGTGGATCCGTAAGAATTAAAGTGTGATAGTTGCCGCCAGACTGCCCAGTGTGACCCGCATGGAAAACGTAAACCAGTATCAGATGTTAATGCAATCAAGTTTTTGAGGTGGTGTTTCGGGATATTGCGAGATGATTGACGAAGACACAGGTAAACTGTTTCGCACCATGCAGCTTAATTGTTAAGGGTGACGTTTTAATGCGCGGATGCCTTTGACTTTTTGCTAAATTCAGACTTATGGGTCGAATTATCTACGAGAATGCATTAGCTCACAAGATGACAGATCCCGCGACGCTTTCAGGAAACAGTGGCAGTGGGAAAATGTCATCGTTATGGTCGTATAGCATAGACTTCTGACAAGTGTTTTTTGCATATATTAGCGTCTTGCGATCCTATAATTGTGTGCTATCCTGTACGTGAGCCAACGTTTCTGTTTGAATGTATGAAGTGGGCGCCGTTTTTGCCGGACCCCCGCCACCCTGAAAAGATACATTCAACGCAAATCATTACTTGGCAGTTCGTGGATCTTCCTTCATTGATATGTTAGAACAAGAAAGCGGTATTAACTGGAGAAAGGCTGCTGTAACACTTAAATGCTTAATTTGCTTGCGCGTCACCGGCCGAGTTTCGACAAAATTTGGTTATGGTTCACGGCGATAAAGATCTTTCTAGACTGGCGTGAATAAAAACGCAGACACCCTTTCACATGGTCCCATTTCCGCCTGTACGAGTGCGGGACGCTAAAGAAACAGTTCTGCGGGATGACCTTGGTCCAGTTCGGCGTCGATGGCCTTGTGTTATTTCTTCACAGAAACTGGATGTTAACATGAAGAACAAGATACATGGTCCCATCTGCAAACATTTAAGTGGGAACAGAAATTTTCAAACGGCAATATGGGAGGTCTCGTGTTTCCATCGCAACTCAACGCATAACGAGCTACAAGGACATTAAGCAGAAATACCAAATCCGAGCTGCAATGTGTTTAAGGATATTGAGTCCTGCTGTTACAGCTAAACAAATTTGCGAGCTATTTTGATATGACCAACCACCTGCCATTTGCAGAGCTTATCGACTATGGCACGAGACTGTTGATCTGATTGCTCAGGCACAAGGCTGCACGAATACTTAGATGCAATTTATCGACAATGTATCTTAATGTACTAGTAGACATTAATCAAACTCATTACATGTTAACGAAGATCTGATTGACTTTACATTCTCAGGCAGATTATGCTCGACTATTGCAGTATGGGCAATGCGATGGTCTTGCATTAATCAGAGGGAAATTTTGCGGACACTCCTCGTTTGGTTAGGGACACTCCATAAATTGTACTTCTTTTATTGGCCCATCGAAAAAAGGAGTGTCCCTAACAATATGTGGAGTGTCCCTAACCAAATGAGGAGTGTCGGCAAAAAAAAAAATCTCCCTTTATGTAATTACTCTAGATACACATAGGGAGAGCCTACACATCCCTCACATAAAAGGGAGAGGGGGGGTGTACGCAGCAAGGGGGGGGGGTGTACCCAGGCACGCCCTAAAGCTAGCTCACTCGCGAGAAAACACGTCGTCCACCATCATCTGGACAGCACGTTCGAATGCCAGCGTTACGATCGTATCCCCTGCCATGAGTGCTGTGACTACAAACTGCGTCTGACACCATGCACACCATCAACGTCAACGACCATGTTAGCAGTGGCAACGTGTTTACATGCACGAATCGTACCTGTTGGTTCGGCATTGCCACCAACTCGAGCATCCCATTGAGAGGTGGAACAATCTCGGCTATGAGCACGGCCAAGATGCCATACGTGAGAAGGACTGCGCGGCAAAAGAGTCGATTCTCCCAAAAGCCTTCCATAAACGGTTGTCCGCGATAGTTGGCCACAAACGTGGTCACTTGCATGATCGAGACCATCAAGAACATGATACTATTGACGACATTCGGGGTGAAGATCCCATCGGGGTGCATCGCTGGGTCTCCAGGCGTGATATAAGGTTGGGCCAAGTGAAGCGCAGCCGCTAGAAAAGCCAAATGGATCCCAAACTGACCGAAAATTGATACCATGACAGAGGGACAGAACACTCCGGACGGTGGTCGTTGGTGAGAGAGCTTGCGCGCGGGCTTGGCTCGGGAGAGAAACAGAAAGAACATAGCGACAGAGAGCTGGACACCAATTTTTATCACAAGTGTTAGCCCGGTTTCCAGATTTCGCGTACGCGAAGGTAGAGAGACACTTACCCCAGAGACAGTGAGCTGCTGATCACCATTCTTCACCCCACTGACAAAGAGAGCGCTCATGGAGTACGCCGTGATTAGACAATTGATTCCAAGAATTTTGTACATTTGGATTGTCGTCACAAGCGTGCATCGTCCTTGGCGGATGAGCTTTTTGATTACACCAATACTTGAGCTTTTGGAGGTAAATGGGGACGCAATGGAGGCGTCGCCCAACCGCACAGTTTGGGCATTGTCCTCGCTGTACCATGACTGCGGCAACTCGTTCATGGAGCCCCTTTGATGTCCAGGTCTTCGGCGGTGACGAAAATCACCTTGACCCTCAACACTACTACCTTCTCTTCCCGTACTATCCACATGAAGGTTGTTTTTCGCTCGAGATGAGTTAACAATTGAAATACCGATGTGAGCCTGCTTTAAGGCACCCACATCATTCGTGCCATCGCCACACATGGAGGTAGTAAAGCCTCGCCGATTCATTGCCATGATAAGGTGCTCTTTTTGCTGGGGAGACATTCGAGCAAATACAGTCGTGCAAACGCACAAATTTTCAACAGTAGTAAGAAACTTTTCGAGCGTAGCCGCATTGTCCAAACACTCGACTTCCAGCAGCTTGTACAGCATTGCCAAGGCTTCACCTGTCACACAAAGATCATATTGCATTTGCATCTTTGGAAGCTCATTGAGGTTGAAAGGAATCGCTTGGTCTTCAACATCAGCTGATCCGTCGTCAATAACCTTCCACTCAATAGTCTTTGCCTCGATATTAGGAGTCAAAATCAATGGCTGCTTGGAATAGTTCGCGTTGATACCCACTTCTCGGGCTACATCACACGCTGTCAAAGGATTATCTCCCGTGACCATCGTAATCTTGTGTTTTGAGACCATCAGATCCCGAATTGTTCGCTTGGTGTCCTCTTTTAAAGGACAATCGAGGATCAGAAAGCCTGCAAATGTTAATGCATTTTCGAGTTCATGACGCGGTATCTTTTGCAACTTGTCTGGCGAGGTTCCAGCTGGCAACGCTCGGAATCCTAACGCCAGGACGCGACATCCCTTGGACGCAAAATGCCGATATACACGGCGGTAGTTCGACGGCCTATTCAAATAAATTGACTCAAGGATCTCAGGCGCACCTTTTGTCAAAACACGTAGCTCATCGTGCTCCTCATTATCAGCTTTACGCACACAAACAACGGTTGTCATGCGCTTAAGCTCGGAGGAAAATGCGAAAGTATGTAAAATTTCCACCACTTGAATTTTACCTCGACGGTCAGAGTAAACCGATGGCTCTGCACGTAGTAAACCCTTTCTTTTGTTTGACAAGTTCCAGTTAATGGTTCGGACGGTGGTCATTTCAAGTGGGTCTCCAGTCAGCTCTCCATTAAGCACGATTAATGATTGACATCCTACTAGTACCAACTCCGTATCAAGAGGTAGTTGCTCAGGTGCAGTTATATTTAACTCATCACAGTGGTTTCTCGAGTTCTTTGGCTCAACATGCGTTTTCAAGCCTGCCACACCATGGAACTTGAGGTCATCACTCGTTAATGTGCCAGTCTTGTCAAAACAGCAAATATCAATGCGACCGGCAGCAGGGATGCGAAACGGCTCGGTGCAGAAGATATTGTTTCTTGTGAGCGCAATCAGCGAGTTGGTGACTGCTAATGACAGCTCCATTGGAAGTTCAGGCGGTACAACGGACGTGACGATCATGACACAATGAAGAAAGAGCTTGAACTGGTTGCGTGTTGGATCATTGATTCCTTGTGTGAGGACATAGGCAGCGGCAGCCACAGCAAAATTTAGCAACAGAACGATAAACCACATCGCCTCGACATTGTTTGCCGTCACGCGCTGGGACGAATACAAAATCGTACGCATCAGACTCCCTTGTGTCGTGCCAAAGCCTGTTTTGAGCACATATCCGATACCACCTCTATCCGGGGGAGCAGGTACACGTAACGACGTTTTGGAGAGGGGAGCCGTATGCTGGAGAACTTTCGTCCCTCCAAACAGCACGTGTCTCTTGTGCTTCATACTAGTACCTTCGTCAATCTCAAGGGTCTGAAGTGTATCCTCTTTGTTCACAATCGATGTTTGAATAGATTCCTTTCGTAACGGAATAGACTCACCGGAGAGCATCGACTCGTTGACGACGCAGTTTCCATGGAGAAGTAGCACGTCGCACGGCACGACGGTATCATGCTCGCTGCGGCCCACTGAACACAGATCACCGGGAACCAAGTCATCACTCAATACTTGACTCCATCGACCATACCGAAACACCAGACACGGCTGCGGCGTGCGCTGCATCTGTAGCAGCATGTTCATGTTTTGCTGGCGCTGTTTGACCACCGTGCACTCAAAGATCACAAGCATGAGTAGCGTAAGCAGCGAGTAGTAGATATATTCATCGAGACACCAGAGCAGCATACAGAAAAACTGAAAGACAAAGAAGGGAGCGACTAACTGTTCCTTCAGGAGTTCTCCAAATGTGGGCATGGACAAGTCAAAGTCGTTTTTTCCCCATTTCCTTTGTGCATTTTTCAGTTTCTCCATGGAAGTGTGACCTTTATGCTGCAGATAGAACTTCAGTGTATCTGACGAGGGGAACGCCAGACGACGAAACAAAGCGACTTTGCTGTTCTTGAGCATTGCCACGTCATCGTAAAGACAAAACTTGATATTCTGATACGAAAACGAGAGCGTGGGGATGAGTGGGTCGTCCGAGCGCTTTGCGTTGCCCGTCGGCTTTGGTGTCCAGTGACAGACGCAGAGTTGCTTGGGCAACATCGTGAGCGACGGCTCCACCTTGACCAGAAGCTGAACGTGCTCGTCCTCCACTATGTGCTGCAAACGTCTGCAGGACATCCAGCACCGCACATCGACGCTCCATTCCGCACTTAACATTGCCAGTGCGTGGCAAAAGACACTCAAGGCGCCAAAGATCCACGGCACAACGTCCTGTGCTGGCCGCACGGTGTACAAATACACGGCCGTGACGTAAAAGAAGATGAAAGGCAGCAGATTCAGTCGCAAGCACCATGGCAGCAGCGTGTAGAGCGCCACGGACGCGAGTTCCGGGTCCGCCACGCCGATGGTGCGGGTCATCGAAAAAGCGGACGTGTTTTCCCGTTAAGTACGAAAAAACGTACCCCTTAATAGGAGTTGTCAGATCATCGTAGTCTTATGTGTGGCTTTCGCCAGAGTGTATGTGTCCGACATCTAAACGATCATCACTCAATTCCGCTACAAAATACGATATATATATTGTGACTTAATGGATGACTATAGGTTTTGGCGGTCTCTTCAGTTGTGTAGGTTATCCTCATACCAATCGGACATACGCTTGTTTGAACATTCGACATCAGTAGATTCCTGCCAGTGGGTGGATGAAGCAGGAGTTTGTACGGCAACGATGCAATAACTGACTATAATTATAAATGCTGGTTTCACACGACGCGAGCTCATGTTGACGGTAGTCGTGAAGTCTCAGTTGGTACCCGAAAAAAGATTGCAATCGACATATATTCGTCCGTTTCGTGCATACTCGTCACTGACTTCATCCCACGTCTACTATACTTGAGCAACATGGAGGAAAAAGGGAAATGACCCATGTTCAAGCTGGAACGGATGGCTTGGGCGCAACGAGCCAATTGATTGGTTGGACATCTGCTGATTCCTCCCACTACCGATATCTTACCGATATGTATCAATCTGATTCTCTGAGTCCATCTGATTTCCGCATTGTCGCGTGCGCATCATGGCGCGGCCCGGGAGCAACGACGAGACGGAGCTGCAGCAGCTAAAGCACAAGCTGGAGCCGCTGGTGCTTGGCCGAGATGTCGTGGCATTGGATGAACGATTTGTGCCCTGTGGGCCGGAGACGACGGGATTTGAGGTAGAACCCCGCGCTAGTTCGTACTATAGTGCATTGGCCGCGTCGGCGGAGGAGGAAGACGAGGACGACGACGATGTGGATAGTCTCGAGGTGCCCGTGAATCGCTATGCTGGGGTTATTTACGCGGCGCGTTTCTTTGTGACACGCGTCGGGTTTCTCCGCTCGGCCAAGCGGCTCATGGTCTTGAGTACGAACCACGTGACCATTGTCGACCCCTACTCGGATGAAGTGAAGGAGCGCTACTTGTTTGACAATATCAAAGAAATAACGATCGCCTCGGACAGTGGCGGACACAATGTGGACAGGGCGTTTACGATTTTCATTGGCAAGAATCTAAAGGAAACGTACACGTGTCGCTGTCGACAGCAGTTGCTCTCCGCGTACTATCAACTACGAGAACGAGCCTCCTCGGTTCGAAAAGATGAGATTGACGCAGCGACAGCAGACGCACTCAGTGCCGTCGGGGCCAGTGTGTTCTCGAGTGAGAACAGCTGGGCTTCTGGATCAGGAGGTCCGACCGGGTCTGGCGTGACAAATACGAACTTACTGGGTACAAGTAGTGGCATGTACTTTGATAGTTTGTTTCAGCTCTGTGGAAAGACCTTTACCATGACGAAACTGAGCACGACACGCAGTATTGCCATTCATCCGGTAAAAGTCGAAGTGCTCCTGGCCGTACGAGCGGCGAGTTTAGATCGATTGGATCCACACACACGCACGTCCTTATCGTCGATTTTGTTGATTGATATCGTCAAAATTCAACGCGTGAGCACGAATTCGAATGAGCTGTTGCTCTATTTTGAGAACAACCGGGTACATCGTTATTGGAGTGATAGTCGGGAGCCATTTATTCAAGCGATTGCCAATAATTTGCGCTCGTGGCTAAACGTGTCACTTGTTGTGGAAGAAGTGTCGGACTCGTGCGAGTTTGACGCACTCACGTCGACACGAGATATTCCACAACCTGTTACGTTCGAGATTCCTGTCTTCAAGATCAGCAAGAACGAGTCGAATAAGTTGCAGCTACGGTTGTTGGGTCTCACAGCATTAGCCATTCTTGAGCGAGACCCCGTGACGCGAAAAACAGTGGCAAGCCATGCACTAAATGATATATTTAACGTGGTGATTTATCCGTCAGTGTCATCATCTCAAGACGATCCCGATGGTGGGTCATCAGAAGGTTTAAACGGCAAGTTTGCTCTCGAAATGAAGCATGGTTTGACACGTCGTTATGTTTGTCTAAGCTCCACGGTCTGCAGACGTGATAAAGATGTTAGTCTTGGACTTCAGTGGGTATCGTCCAAACACGAGAACGAGCTTCGCCAGGTTATTGGAGACATTGCTGGAGATACCAACGTTCCGGAATGGTTACGAGTTGCTGGGTCAACAACGTTACTGAGTCCAAAGGAAGCACGAAGTTTGTTTCTTTGTAATATGATCGAGATGTGTCGAATGAACAAGCTGCACGTTCCATGGTCAACAGCGGAGACGAAAATTGCATGCAAAGAAGGAACATGGGGGACGGAGGTCCATCCGGAATGGGAAGACATTTTGTTGCGTAAATTAGTGAATCTTAACTTCATCCCGAACCTTGTGACGAAAGATAGTATGTCGCTTGTCTACCACCAGCTGGTTCAGTTTAATCGCAATATTCCGTTGGGAGGCTTGCGTCAACGGGATCGACGTGCGTTTGCGAGCTTAATGAAGCTGCTTGAACACTTTAAAGAGTACTCCGTGGCGCAACTCAATAGTCCTTCCAACACGGACGCTCCGATTCCAACAACGGAGTTCCAAGTGGAACTGCTACTGGCAGTTCAGCGTCTACTATGCACCCGTGGCGTCTTCGAGGAAATTCCAAGCTCGCAGTACAAGAATAGTGTTGAAGTGATCCTGGAGTTGCTGCATTCCCCGATGGAAGAGGTAAGCTTTGCTGCAGCGTGTGTGGTCAAATATATGGTCGTCAACTACTCCGATACGCGCAGCTTAAAGTCCGAGACGGCCAACCGGCGAGCGATTTTTACGAAATATCATAGTCGAGTGTACGTGTCTCGTGCATTTGACTTATCAAGGACGAATCGAGTAGGTCGTTTGCCATTAGTCCCCACTACTCCCGCAAATGCTGGATACGCGTCAATTGCATCCATGTCTAGTACTGATCGCAGCATGGCAAACGCTCTCGCGTATTCGCAGCTTGGATTGGATTATCTTGTGCTTGCAATGGTCCTGCAAACACTTGAAGTTTGTTTGTCCAGTGGAAAGAAGGCAACACCGGAACGCGTGGCGAGAGATTTACTGCGAGCTATGCGACTCGATGACTTTTCTCGTCACCATGCGTTGTTCTTGTTTAACCGGTCCTTGAGTTTCTCGATCACCAAGTGTTCGTCAGTCCTGGTAAAGGTGCACATCCTGGAGCAACCAACTGAGCTCGTGGAGCTGATTCAAGATTTTGCAAGGAAGCACGGGGCCCTGGTGTGGCAACTTTACTTGGCATTGTATACCCAAGACAAGGCCCAACGTCGAATCTCGTCCCAACTGGTTGCACTGCTTACTCACGAAAATCCTCGCTCATCGTTCGTGGTTCGAAATATCTTCCCTCATGCGTTGCTTGATGACCAAAAAAACAGTCATCTGGAATACGACGAGTTTGGCAGATATTTTGTGACAGCTGACAACTATGCCAGAAACAACGGCGCGTCGCACAAAAATGGGAGTCGTCGCGATGCTACAAATACTACCGAAAGTGGACGCAGCAAATTGAGCTATGGGATCAACACGCGTGCACGCTTAGCGCGAAATGTAAAACACGCTGTGCTATTGCCTGAATTTTTTGATCGTTTGGGAAAAGTTTGTGCGACAAAAGATCTTGTGTGGGGTCCTAAGGCTGTGGAAGAGCTAATCCGTAAGCTACAAGCGGAAATGAGCGCCTTGGATCTCTATCGGCTGAAGTATTTAGGGTATTTGTACACGGATCCACTTGCGACCGATCATAAGGAGACAGAATGGGACGCACATCAAACTCATCGACTTCATCACGATTCACAGCACGCCACTTTTGCTCCTTCTCTCTTTGAGTTTTTACAAAATGGCTCGGAAAGTCGACTGGCAAGCGAAATGATGAAGGGAACGATTTCGTCCTCGAACCGATTCGCGCGATATATGCCGCTTTCGTTCTTGTTAAAGCCGGATACATCTGATGATGTAGAAAGTGATGGTGGGCTTGATGATGATGGCTACGATAGCGATGATAATTACACTGATGAAAACGGGCTAGTGTCTCGATCCGATAGCATCATGCGACATGGGGGTGATACCGATGAGCTCAAGCACGACGATAAGGATGGCTTTCAAGAAGAATTTCGTAGTGCATCCGCGGCGAAAAAGAAAGCGAAAAGTACGAAAAATGTGCCACGATGGTTTGTGGCGTGGAATTACAATGAATTCCGTGTCGATTACGAATGTCTAGAAACCGAGGTGAAGGTTGGTCCATATTATCTTGCCAATATGTTGGACGATCGTGGCGTGTTGATGGAAGATGTAGAGGGGGCCGAAAAGTTCATGACGCTGCTGTATTATCGTTTACTTGCGGAAGATCGCGCCATTTCTACCACCGAATTGCAACACGGAGATCGATCGTGCTCAGCAGATGTATCATGTGACGTTGACCAGTCAGATATTCGCTTGCTCGTTCTTAAGGTAATGATTCAGCTCTACGAACGCCACTTTAGCGAACTGGGTTCCTTGATATTCCTCAATCATTTTCTTCGTGTGAGCATGATGAAAGGTAAGGACGGGGACGATCGACGATGGCCATTAGTAATCCGTGGCAATATCATGCTCTTTTTGGATCGTGTCCTCTCGAGTGCATTGAATGTGTCACGATTTTTGCGGGAACGGGATAACGTGACAATGGTCTTGGATCTGCTCCATGAAGTGAAACCTTTAGTTGTTCTTCAAGGACCGAATGATTCGGAAAAAGAATATATTGTCGCACCGGCCGCGGATGTGCAGGCTGAACTCGAAGCATCTGAAGATGAGAATGGCGACGTTGACGATGAAGATCATGATGACGGAAATGATAGAAGTGAATATGACGATGACGACGAGGAGTATGATGACGAGCGAGATTTGGCAAAGAGAATGATCGATGCATTAGAAGAGTCCGGTGCTGAGAGCTCGATTGTTTCCAATCGTTCCGTTTCGCCAACGTATGCCAACCGCGATGATGACAGTGTGCAGCTTGAAGAAGAGCCGAGTCGTGTGACAGTCGTGGCTGAACACTGCGGTGCCATGAGTGGGTCCATGATTATGCAGACCTGCTTGAGTGTTCTCAGCCGCCTGATTGATTGTCATACAGCAGAAGAGGAAGGGCACATGTATCAAGACGTACGATTTCCCAAGTATGGGCGGCTCACACACTTTGAAGGCTCGAGTGTGAGTCCAATTAGTTGGATTAAGCAGAGGCTGTGTGAAGGCCAGACGCTGCGATTCTTGGTGGGACTGTTAGATTGTCCGAATCGCATTGTATTTAAGAAATGTCTCGGTTTGATTCGGCTTCTAGTCCGACATAATGAAGCCATCATCCCAAATCTTCACGCATCTGGCATCTTTTACTACCTGCTTCGGTTTGCTCGGGATGTGGATGAAATGTCCATCGCAGCGCGTCTAATATCTCACATTCATTTACGTCAATCAGGACTGGATGTTCCACATCGTAATGACGAGAAACAGAAGGGGGAAAACAAGCGAGGAGTGTTCTCGCCTGATCCATTGACTCGTATTTGCCTAAAGAGCTGGCTCGTGCGCTTGCTGCCGGTTTCGATGGTTGCTCAGCTCTTACGTCACGGTCCACGTCGCTTTGCGGCAGCCCTCTTCTCTGACGCTAGCAACCCTGAAGTGGTTTGGAACGCCAATATGCGGAATCAAATGGTGACATATATTGAGAAATTCATGGACTTACACACGGATGAGCATGGTATGTTTTACATTTCCGAGAAGGAGGGGTCTGAACACAAAGCCTGTATTGCACTTATTGAGTATCCGAAGGAAGTGCATGCACTACAGTGTTACCAATACTATTTACACAACCTTCTGGATGAGAAGAACTTTCCCGGATGGCCAATTAATGACGAAGCTGCGTTTCTACGGTCGCTTCTCGAGTCCATTCGTCGCTGGGTGCACCCTGAGTTGCTGCTCACTGCTCGTGGAGCCATGGCGACGGGCAGCCAATCGACAAAACTTCTCTCTGTCTACGATGCCGTCAAGCTGCTCGACGCGACGGCGTTGCTTTTACGTCGTTTCCCTGACTCACCAGCCATCACAGTTTTGCAAAACTTTTCGTACATCTTGGAGGCACTGGAGCGATGCATTTTCGAGCTAAAAGACAACCGTGTGGGCTCGACAAAGACGTTTTTCGATGTGTCGAAGGCCATTGTGACCAAAACTACGTTCGTGAAAGCTTTGGCCAGTGCCATTCGCGTGATTAATCTGGCCGTAAGTATTTCGGACGAGAATGCGCATAGTGGTAGCTCTGGCTTGGGTCTTCGAGTACTCTGCAACTCCCTGTTACTCCTCGTTCACAATCAAGACGCATTGAGTGCTGTAGATGGATGCGCTCCGAACGTGATGACCCACTGGGTCTTGGAAGCACTTGTGAACGTTTTGAACCAGCCCAGTGGACGTGTGTCGGCTGCTGCCCAATCGATTGATCTGTTGCCTTGTTTGACGCGTTTTCTATTGCATGAAGGAGATCGCTTGGCTACTGAATTGTCGCTTCAACTTGTGTACGAAATGGCTGGAAGCTCGGGTGAAATGGCTGAAGTTCTTTTGCTCCAGCTTGCAGAGCACGGCATTATATGGTATTTAACCCTTCTCCTATTCCATTATCAACCGAATCACGATGCCAGCAACGAAAACATGCAACGTATTAGCATTAGTTCAGCAAAGGCACTGGGCCGAATTCTGGAAGCTCACGCGAGAGAGGAGTCGATTGCTGTCTATGTCAAGCGAATGCAGACGACCATTGACCATATCTTTACGCGACCGCTAGTGGACATTTTACGGCGAGAAGGGCCGATGAAAATGCTCGATGTACTGGTTAGTGAGGTTCGGGAACCCCACGTCATGTGGACAGACCGCATGCGGAAAGAGTTGAAGAGTCTAGCGCAGCGTGCGGTGCAGTTTCATACGACGTTGGAGGAGAGCGCTGAAGAAGAGCACAAAGTATTTGAATTGCCGTCTTACTTCATGTACACGGCTCAGAAAGAAGAGCTATGTGTCGCTGGCATTTACGTGAATTTTTTTAATGAAAATCCAAAAAATGGCATTGTCGCTCAGATTGCGGGCACGGTCCATACAAATGGGAGTCGTGTCGATACGTTGAAACCCAAGCCAACATCCAAGAAGGAGCTTCAAGTGGCTGCTGCCGCGGCCGCCGAGTTGGAAAATCGGTCTGTCAGTAGCCACGTCATGCACGGTCTCCTCGCAGCGCTATCTTACGATCTCTCGGGCGTCCGCGCGCACCCCCAGGCGCTTGAGAGTGTCTTACTCCAGCGCTTGCTTCCCGTCGCAACGGCGATTCGAAATCTGCTGCAGTACACGCCAGACATGGATGTGCAAGTGTTGCAGGCCGACGGCATCGTGACGCTGTTGTTTGTCTTGGACCACGAGACGCAACCGCAGGGATTTTCGTTTGCCAATGCGCCGCTGCTGCTACTTCGTTGCATGGAGTGCGTGCACATGTTGTCGTTCAGTGGAAAATGCATCGATGCGTTAGCGACGGTCGTGCCTCCATTTATCAAAAGTGCCTTCCAGGTCGTATACAAGAACCTTGCTCGTACGGAGGCGTCGACAGAGGGGCAGCTGGCACGTATTACGTTGCAATTGCTCGGGAATCTCTGCCTGATTCCTGCGTGCATTGATAACCTTGTGAAAGGCATGAACCCCGCCAGTCTCTCGAACCTGTTGCCACACGTCTGGCTCGGCGATTCAACAGAGATGCAACTCCTCTTGTGCTTGCACATGATTCCGCTCAAGCGCCACACTCACGCCGCGACGGAATTTGCCAAGGCTGCCGTCAGCTCGCAACTTGCCGCGGCGCTGCTGAATTTACTCTCGACGCTCGTGCCGAAATCGAAAATGGGCGAGAGCACCGCCACGAAGCAGTACGCGGCGCGTTTCTTGTCCGTGCTCTCATCGAATCCAGGCAGTGGGGGTGCCATCTCGAGCTTACTCATCGCGTCGCGCGTCTGGGAAACGCATGGGGATACGATGCAGCCGTGTTCCGAAGATCTGCGCCGATTGCTCGTGCCGCCCCATGCACCAGCGTTATTGAAGGCACCGCACGCGAATCCCAACAAGATTGGATAGCGCAGGATGGTAGGTTGGTATGCATATAAACTAACGTAATACTGAAGTACTTTTGACGTAAGTAGTAAGCATGGTGTCAAGTCACGTCACGTCAAGTCAACTGCCACGCACTTGTTCCCTAGGCTCCCTCCCCTACTCTTTGTCGCTTGACTCCGACGCGACATCAAGCAGCGCTAAAATCTCGTGCTGGATCTTCACCGCCTTGTCTTCCTCTCCACTCGAGCGATAGGCCTCGGCGACGTTATGATGCGCCATGATCGTGTCAGGGTGCCGCAAGCCGAGCACTTGCTTGCGTACACGCAGCACTTGTTCATACAGCGCAATCGCCTCGTCATACGCTTGCGTCTCCTTCTTGGCGTAGGCAAGATTGTTCTTCGCGAGTGCCGTGAGTACACTCGTGGGTCCCACCTTTGTCTCGAGGAGCGCCACCGCCTCTTGGAGTGCGGCAAACGCCTTGTCGTGCTGCTTGTGCTGGAAGTGGATCGTGCCCACGTTGCTCAGACTCAGGGCAATGTCCGGATGGCCTGGCTCGAGAATCGTTTCGCGGATCTTGAGCGATTCCTCGAAACATTCGAGCGCACGATGCAGCGCATTCACACGCTCGATACTCGTACTCGAGAGTGCCACGGCCCGGTACACGAGCCCCAGATTGTACAGGGTCGTGGCAAAGGACGCATGCTGCTCGCCCACGCTGGCCTTATACGTCTCCAGCGCAAACTCGTACGACTCGATGGCTTCTTCCATCTGGCCCATGTTCTTGTACATGAGGGCAATGTTCGTCACCGTGCTGGCGTACACGGGATGCTTCTCGCCAAAATGCGCCTTGACCACGTCTCGGCACTGCAAGCCAACGTCCAACGCCGTTTGAAAGTCGCCGGAACTGCGCGTTGCACACGTCATCAATCACGTTAGATAGAGAGAATGCCGTGCACACGTGCGTGTGGCAACGACATCGGTAACTCGTGCAATCGTACGCACTTGTAAGCCTCGCGAATCGCGCGTTGCATGGCGGCAATGTCCTGCTCCTTCTGCACATAACTCGTCTCGGCCTTGTGGTGCAGCACTTGCACCGTCTCCCGTGTAGGGGCAACCTCCGAACGGACGCGAGAGCTGAAGCGCCACCCGGTGACATGAGCAATGGGTGGTAGACACGAAGCGGTTGGATGGCCTTGACGGCGCAGCACGGCCAAAGCCGAGGACAGAAGGCGCTGCTGACGCATTTTTGCAAAAAAAAGGGAAAAAATTTGCGTTGATGGTCCAAAAAGGTCCTCACAAATCACAAATTCCATGTTCGTGACGCTCAAATATGTCCGCACGCTGTCAGCAGGCTCCTGCGCGTCCTGGAGGCTCCATGGTCGCCGCTTGTGCACAAACCAACACTTTAAAAAGCAGGCGTCGGCGTCCGTCCGACCCCGAACGAAGGAAATGGTAGTGAGGGAACTTCAAGAGGGGAGCAAGCTCATGTTCGGCGGCGTGGCGATCGTGTCGGCGCTGCTTGCGTCGGGGGGATTTGTGATTGAGACGGTCAAGAGTCTGAACCCACTGAAGCCTCCAGGTGTGATGTTGCAACTTCGGAAGCCGGACGGAGAGCTCATGGACGTCCACGTACAGCGTCGAGGGAGTGGCGACGTGACCGTTGTGCTCGATGGCGGCGTGGGGGAAACGTCGTTTGATTGGGACAAAGTTGCCACCGAGGTGGCCACGTTTGCCGTCGTTCTAAGTGTAGATCGACCAGGTCTCGGGTTCTCCCAACCTGGCGCGTTGCCACGCACCTCGATGCAAATTGTTCGCGAGTACAAGCAGCTTTTGGAACAACTGAACGTGACAGGAAACGTCGTGCTTGTGGGCCATGGATTCGGAGGTTATAACATGAGGGCATTGGCAAAGGAATTGGAAATGGGTGCGGGAAACAGTCTTAAATGTAGGGGACTGGTGCTAGTCGACGCCTTGCAGGGTACGTTGGCCTCGTGTTGGCTTCTTGTGCTTTCCTTTTTCTAATGTAAGATTTGGTTCTAGAAAACGTGCGCAGTGAGCTCGAAAGCGTATCCGATGCCGTGCGTAAGCTGCTGACGGACATGGACAGGAACGGCGAGATGGTGCTGCGACTCTCGCGCATTGGGTTCCTTCGACTTATTAATGTCGTGCAACATTCCAAGCTCGTAGCAAAGTATTCTGCTGCGGCTTTACCGTATGTAGAATACTTTTCACCGTCACCAGCTCATCGCGAAGGTGTATTACGTGAGAATCAGGCCATACCCGAGACAGAGCAGCACTTCCGGGACTCCATGTCGTGCGTCACGCCGTTTGAGTTCCCTTGCGTTGTGCTCTCCCACGGAAAGGCAGATCTGTTCGACAGCATGAAGATGCAAGCAGGCGTAACCCAACACGTAGTGGAAGAGTTGGAACATAAGTGGCAGGACGCTCAAACGAAGCTAGCAAACACAATTAGTACGCGAAGTGTGCATCGTGTGATCACCGAAGCCGGTCACGATATTCACCACGAAAGACCCGAAGAAGTCGCAAAAGCTGTTCGTGCCATCGTAGATGAAATTCACGGTGGTGTAGGTGGAAACTAACACTTCACTCGTGCAAGGACATAGAGTTTCATTGAATGGTCACATTTGTATCATTCCGAATGAATTGAAAAAGTCGAGTTTTTTTGAACACCGCACCGACCTACTTTCGAATCAACGTGGCACCAAACGTTACGGGCAGAGATTGAGTCCATGATCGATGCTTTGGCACTCGCGTCGAACACCAACGAAGATCTTTCTGTGTTGATCTTCTCCGTCGCCTTGTCGCTTGATGATGACGGACTGTTCTCAGGCGCCTCCTCTTCCATGTCGCTGGCGTCACATCACCAAACCAAAGCCTTCTCTACCGCGTTCGTCGCCATGTCAAGCGAAACGAAGATGAATCGAGCCCTTCGTGCCCCACCGTCTATGCTATGTGTCGTTGACTGTGAAATCACCTTGCTCCATGCTATTCGCGATATGTGGCCCCATACCAGAATACTCTTCTCTCGCTCGCATATCTCCATTTAACATCGTTACGAATTGCAAGCGCATCGGCAGAAACTTGGGAGGCTTTCATGGCGGGATGAAATGGCGTTGTTCATGCTAAGACGGAGGAAGAATTCGATCAGCTGTGGGTGGAGGTTTGTGCGCAAAACAGACGATGCGATGGTAGACTACCTCCCTTCAAACAAGTTGCCTCGGAAAGCACGCTTTTCGTCACCTTGGGTTGATATGGTGATGCATTGTGGCCACACCGTCACATCGCGCGCGGAAGGCGCGCATTGGGCGCACGCGAAATCTTGGCTGAATAAGGCAAGCGGGAGGTTGTTGGACCTTTTCGACCGAAATCAGGTCGCCGTTGACGGTCGGGATCGCGAATTCAGCAACCAATGGCACGGAGAGAACGGGTGCGTTGGCATCGTTGCCAACAGCTTTCAGCGAACGCCACCGCCGCGTGTCTATGCATGCGCTAAAGCTAGCATGGAAACAGGATCCTGCTGGATTGTCGGCATCTTCAGCTTCCGAAGCGACGGCCTTGAGAATGCCCTAATGCCGATGTTTTCACCGAACAGTTCACGGCGTTCCATGAGGACGGACACGAGATATAGCGCTATTTGGAAAAAAAGCGGTGACCGCTTTCCTTCGTCTCTGGCATTTGGACCAGAGATTGGAACAATATTATCCGATACTAGCATAGTGCCCCGTTGTACCAACGGGGCAATTAATCTAATATTTGTAACACTGCAGAATGTAAATTGGGGTTGATCTGAGAAAAATGCGAAGTCACGGCAAATAGATATACACTATATTCTATATTTTATCCAATTGAGCGCCTCTTCATATACAACGTTTCGCATGACGTGCACGCCAGCTCTTTTCTCAGCAGGTAATAGCACTTTATGTGTGCGGGAGACGTTGCTCTTGAGAATGCAACGTATACCGGGCCGTGCGAGAACACTTGTCGGGTAAGATCAATCCCAAGATACTTCAGCGTCTGCCGTTGCGCCTTGTTAATTGTCATTGCATATGCAAGACGAACAGGAAACTGTCTGCGCTTGACCTCGTAAGGTAGGCCTGCATTCTCCATCGTCAAAGGGATGCGTGGGATAAATGCAACGTATCCCGCGTGATCGCCAGTCACGACTTCCGCCTCAATGACTCGAAGACTAATCCGTCGAACAATCAGCCGTGTACCGTTGCAGAGACCATGCGACCGATAAGATTACGTAAGAGCATGATGGGGGATCCAATTTTTAGCTGGATTATATGTGGCGGCCATCCACCGGGCTCTAACTTGTTGATATACTCGACGGGTATGATGTTCGCACCCGCAGGATCTACAATAGAGTCCGCACTTCGAAGCTCATGCAAAGCTCCGGGGAGAATATCAAGGATCTTGTTGTTGATCCGACCCACCACTTCATTGTGTGGCGCAAGAATGGCTCGCTCGCAGAGGAATTCTCGCTCGCCGATAGGCCTGGTATGCTGTAGTGGGTATACAGCTTGAATAAGAATTTCCTGATCTTCTTGATGAATAACCATGCTCAATGGACAGCGGATATATTCGGATTTGACTTGTGGAAGTTTTTTTTTCCATCTTGAGCAGCCATTGAGCAAAGGATTCCCCTCCGAACTCCTCTCGTGGAACATTGCCAAGTCCTGCCGTACGCATATTGGTCTGAAGCCGAAATGTGGTGACATCCTGCCAGAGATGAGACTCTTTGATTGATTCAAGAACAATTTACGCTCGTGATCCTTTTGGAACGACATGCAACACTTGACGAAAATCCCCAGACATCACAAACACAATTCGTCCAAAAGGCTCGTCCACTCCAGTAATATCTCCCAAGCTGCGGTCGACAGCTTCGAATGCAAGCTTATTGGTCATTGGCGCCTCATCCCACAGTATGAGTCTGGTCCGTCTGATGAGTTTTGCAAGGTCCGTCTGACGCGTTATGGCGCAGAGTGATGTATTTGTTAACTGCAGCGGTATCTTGAATCTGGAATGTGCCGTCCAGCCCTTTTCAAGAAGAGGTGCAGCGATGCCTGATGAGGCAACAGCAAGCGCAATGTCCCCATTTGCACGTACTCGCTGGAGCAGTTTGTTCTCCAAAAACGTTTTCCCTGTCCCTCAGGGCCATCGATGAAAAAGACTCCGGGTTCACGGGCTTCATTCTGGCAATGATTTCGTCAAAGGCGCTTCGCTGATCCTGGTTGAGCATGGGCACTGCCTCCTCAAGCTGCTGTTGGAGCAGCGGTATGTCATGGTCGATTTGATCGCGTATCAACCGGTTTCCTTCAACGTACAACTCCTCCATTGGAACATCAGGATCTGGGAGTCCGAAATACCCTAGACGCTTGCCCATAGATGTTGCCAGATCATCCTCTATGAGATGAAAAGCCTGGCTCGTGATCTGTTCTTCCGTTGGATCGACTATGCCACGCTGTCGAAGGCGGTGTACGCAATCGTCTGTCATACTTATCTTATAATTTTCCCAGAGCTGTGCGGGATCTGCAGGGGGGCCGTGGGTGAGAATTGTCACGAAGTGAGACCGCAATTGTGCTCCAGTTTGAATACCCGCTGCTTCTCTTAAGCACTGATCCCATTCTTCATCTGTTTCGTACAGACCCCGGGCTACACATGCAGCTTTGAATGTTTCGTGCACGTGTCCGTTAAATGTCTTGAGATCATCAAATGACGTCACTCCGCGAACCACAGTGAGTAAGGTTCGTGCAAAGTATCGCTCTCATCCAGAGGGTCCAACGAAGTAAATTCTTCCTACCGCGTAACCCTTCTTTCGCATTATTTGTGTGAGTTGTTACACGTGAAAAATCTGGGAAAGTCTTGATACAGTGTCCGTCGAGCAAGTTCGCTTGTGCGGTTCATCACAAAATACTCGGTAAGTGTAGTTTTGTGATTAGCCTCCCGCTCAAGAACATCTGCCAAATGCTGGTTGGCATTGCATGTGATACGCTGCTCATTTGGCAGGTGGACCTGAAGGCGCGTCACTGGAGGAGATCCACCATGCAGTTTGAACTCAAACTGTCTCCAGATCGCTTCAGGAGGTGAGACGTATCGAGCGTTGATGTACTGTTTCACTTCATTGATAGGTCCCTCAAGTCCCGCTGTTGCACAATCATGGCCCTTTTAGACATACTTGAATCGATATTTGACTGCATGAAGTGTTGAGCAAATCTACGTTCAAGAGTGTGATTTAGCGCTAATTGTTACACACTGCGATTACACAGATGCTTCAAATACCACTCACCTCAACGTTGATATGCGCATTATACTTTGACGATAGCCAAAGATTATGCGGGACTATCCAGCGGTTGTCGATAGCATGCCCTTTGGAATCCAAAAATGTTCGTCCATTGTTGCGACGGCGGTACATGGGGTACCCATCATCGTCGGTGCGTGTTGCTTCATTGAACGTGCGAGGATACCGTTTTGAGCAGTTGCCATCAATCATACATGGTGCCGAAGGGTTTGATGGACCGCAAGGCCCGTGCACCAAGCAATTTTTCACGGTGTCATATGCCAGAGGGTGCAAGTCCGGTTCAGGAATCTCAGCCGATACCATACTATCGATCTCCTCTGATGTCGCCAATTTAGATTGCGCTTCCAAAATGATGAGCATATGAACGTGCGGCAGACCTCTCTTCTGGAATTCAACAACCCAGACTTTGGCTACAACTGCACCAAATGCTCCCTTTCAAGATCATTGAGAAGGTCTTTCAGCTTCAGATGGAACACGCGGCTAACCAAGTCCGGTCTATCGCTTGCTATTTGCCCGGGTAGCAGCTCCTGCGTGATTTCTTTCCACTTTGGATTGTACGTAAAGGTTACAAAGAGGTCAGGTGTTCAAAAGGTGCGCACAATTGCCATTGCGTCTTGGTACAGCTGCACCATCTGCCGTGGTCCGCCAGTGAAAGTTGATGGAAGGATTAGCTTTTGGCCAATCTCTGCTGCATTGGTATCACCCCGATCAAGCGCATCCTGTGCGCCTTGATAGATGTCCACACGGAGGTCGTCTTGATGCTGCACAATGAAATTCAATCTGTTGTCCTCTGTGCACGCATATCCATCAACAATGAGCTGCCTAAACAGCCGTCCTGCTCGAAAAAGGTGCTCGTCGCGCCGCACATGGAACAGCTACGCGTAAAACTGATTCAAGTGACTCGCTTGGATCTTCCGCGTCCCGTTAACGCTTGTCTCTGACCTTCCACTGCCGGATTGATAACAAATTGTCCACTGTCTTGATTGTAATTGAATCCAGCAAGTGCAATGTTTGGATGCCATCCATCACGCCCGTCTGGAAACAGGAGCACATAGTGCATTGGGAGGTATGAAGGATGCAGGCAAGAAGTCCTCTGCAATGACCCACCTTGCCTTTTTTACAATGATATCGCGGGTTGATGCTTCTCCATCCATTCCATTGCCACCATGATTGCGCCGAATTCGTTGGCGGTAGGTGTATTGTATCGCCGTGTGTCATTTTCAAGCAATGTGACTAATCTGAGAGAAAGCTCCGCTGAAGGATTTACAACCAATAGCCGGCGCGCGCTTTCATAAAGCTGAGCATAAGGGTTATGTTCTTGGAGCATCTGTTGCAAGCTTGCCAGTATCTCATGGCCAAGCTGATCACAGAATCCGAGGCGGCTTGCTGCTTGCATTTGCGGATCGTGGATGTACAGATGTGCGAATTTTGGTGCGTTACCTAAGGCGGGTAGTAGGCTTCCAAGAAGGTGATACAGATCTCCTTGCAGCCGATATGTGTACACACCTCCCTGTGCCAAGCTTTGATCAATTTTGGCGCCAGCTGACGTGAAAGCAAGGGCGTTGTTGTACATCCGAATTTTTTCACGGAATAATTTTCCCTTGCGCGTTTGATCCTCGAGGAGATCGCGCAGCGGTTTTGGTGGCAGTCTAATTGACGGAAGCTGCACCTTTCCACCACTACAACACATGGTGAAATGTGGGCTTCTGCCCGATGATCCCGTTGTGCGTTCTTCTATCCAGTTTAATGCCTCACAATGCACGCACTGAACACTCATACGTCCTAGAGAGTGCCGTAATTGCTCGCTCATGCCATCGAAGTCCTGTAGAGTACGTGGAACCTCTGGGATAGCTGCACGTTGGACGGCAGGATCCATGCTCTCCTGCCGATTGGCATACACCTGGCGTCGTCGCGTATTTTCTGCCTCCCGCTCTGCCGTTTCTCTGTCCGCGCGCCGTTCTGCTGCACGCAGCCTCAGACGTGCGTTTTCTTCCTCCCGCTCCGATGCTGTCCGACGCTGCCTTCGCTCTCTTGCAAGGCGAGCTCTCCACTTACGTACAGTTTCTGTGTTATCTGCCATGTTTAAATTCAGTAAGAAAGTCAGGCTGGATGTTATTCTACGTAAGTCAGTCAATTCCAGGGTTAGGGTAGCGAAAACACAGCACCGTGATGAACAAAAAATGGTATTATTTTGAGTGATTCATTAAGTTAAAAAAATACCGCCACCAATGCCTCTGAGTTCCGCAAGATGCACCGATGCCACCGTTTGCACCACCAGAGACACCACCCGCAGCTCCACCTGCAACCCAAAAGGCATAGATGATGACGGTGGAAGAATTCTAGAATTGCGTTCTCGAGGCTAAATCTTAACTGCTTTGCCCCAGCCAACAATCATACGCTGGCCGTCCAACTACACAAATTTAATCAACAATATTTGAGTACATACTACGTCAGAGAAAATCCAACTTCACGCACTTCCTTGTTATCCAGATTAATGCGAGCATCGTCTGCGTTACGTCGCACGTAAAATCTCACGAATCCACAGTTACGCTTACGTGCACGCTCTTCTTCAGACCTAGACCACATTATCTCTCCGTACTTTCCAACTTCTGCCTGTAAATACATCAAAACAGCAGCCTCACACGCTATAATTTTGCTTTTTGAAGCGATCTACATAGGGTCAAACCTCTAAAACTTCCTCAGTCACAGTAGGCGCCAAGTTACCAGCATACAAATTAGTCGTATCTGGGTTTCCATCATCAAACGATCCTTTCCGTTCTCGCGAAACGCTACGGTAGGGCGGTTACCCATCGATGATACTGCAGCGCTGCCACCGACGATCCCTACACGAACACATTTTAATTTTATGTTGGTAACGTTAGACATTAAAGGGAATATCTAGCATTATATCCTACATTAACAACTTGAGCGAAGCCGCCCTGCCACGTGGCAATTTCACATGTCGGTAAGTAAAGCTTCTAAAAGCGCTACATAAGTCAGTCAATTTCAGCCAATCAAAATGAGAGCTACGTACACCAAACATATGTTTTTTTGTATATATCGAGCTACGTACACCAAAGGACAGATCCAATTTTATTATATATAGATATTATATTGTCTTTTCTGAAAACACAATAAAATGTATTGCTGTATTGCGTATTTCATTTTATGACAATACAATATATTGGTATTGCAAAATCAAACTACAATATATTACAATATATTGTATAGAAAATGAGACATAATTGATTTGAGGCCATTCATTCAGTTTCACTTTCTTCTGACTCGTTCGGGTCATCTACCTCGCAATTGGTATTATTAACCACTATTGAAACCAGCGCCATGTTCCAAAGGGTGCGGTTCTGTTTGAGAAACAGTAACTCTAGAGTACGGGGAAACAGGCGCCGGCGTCTTTCCGAAAAAATTCGCTTGCTCATAGAGAAGAGACGCTCTACATGATTTGATGTAGGCAGGAGAAATTTGGTATCAATGTAGGCAGTTTTGTTGGATTGCTGCAGTCGTTGCCACTTGAGTGGCCGTTCTGCAAAAGACAGGTTAGTATCTTCGACTTCTTCGTCCCTATCGGCAATGGAAATTTTAAGGCATAGAACAGCAGCCTCTTCACTCAATAGCATTTTTTGTTCCCTTCCCAATTGAATCTTTACTATTGCATCTTCAAATGCGCCACTGTGAACGATGGACGCTTGAGTTGAAAGGTGCAAATTGAACTGGAAATTCAATATCTGTCTAGGAGAGATTGGAATAAAGTTTGAGATTCTCCAATTGCGGAATCCTCTCTTTGTAACGATTCGGTCACTGACTTGAAATCAGATAATGCAGCAGTATGTCGGCGAAGGTTATTTCGTTGGGCAGTAGTTGGAAGAAGATCAGCTACTCCAGGATCGGTGTCGTCGATTTTCGGTCGCAGCCTTTCGTAACGAGCAAGCATTTTGATCACGTCAAGCCACCGTGTTTTATTGCGTTTAATAGGACGCAAAGAAGTGGTAAGGCGCAATCGACCCGCCTCTTTCAAGGTTGAGAGCTTGGACATCAGGTTACTCACTAAATCAACCTCTGCTGCTAGATATTGCTCAATGTAGTCTTCAACTGCCAAGTTCAGGCGATGGCTGCGGCAGCCTAAGAGTGGCACTCCGAGCAAGTCTGCTGTTGCACCATTCTTGTTGCAGTTGTCACCAATCAAACATACTAGATTGCTGACAGGCAGATGATACAAATTCAGCGTTGCCAGAATGAAATCCCGATGGTTGGCTGCAGTGAGGTAGTCTCGTCCAGCAATGACGCAAATGCCAAGAGATGGATGTCCAAAGAGGACGCGGAACATCCTGGGCGGGAATAGTGATGAATAAACCAATGAAATGAACGTAGTCTTCCGTCCAGCCGTCAAATATCAAGGCATAGCATGGCGCACCTGAAGCCAATGCTGTGATCTTTTTTTCAACGGCATCCACCAGCAGGAACGTAGTCAGAGTTTTGGAGAAGATCCGGTGAAGGATCGTATTCGCCCTGGTGCGATCTTTTTCGCAAAAACTTAGCTCATGCTCGTCCATGACTATCTAATCCTGACATTTGTATACATCGCGCGACTTCGAATCAATCAGATATTCGAGCGCAGTCTGCTGAGCTCCCTTTTTTAATTTGAAGAATTTGATCTGCTAACGCTCGATGATTCCAGATTATGGTCCGCGTAGATCTCAAGATAATCGGGGTGCTTGCTCTTTATGTGTGTCATAAGGTTATTGTACCCATGTTTAATGACATCCCATTTACTTTCTACTCCGCATTTGCACCTCCAGATGTTTGATGATGCATCAGAACAAGATTTGCCATAGAAGAGGCTACATATGGTCTTGGATGAGGGCGGGACCGTTGGTCGAGAGTTGGTGGTGGTTGTAGTGCTACTGGCTCTGCTCATCGGTAACAGGAATCCGCAACGGACACTGTACTCAGGACTAGGGACAGGGGCTGGTGGTGGGAACTTGGGACGATTACGGGAGGTGCAATCACGACTAACTCTTATTCCCCTCGCACGTCTATCCTTATGTACTGTCTCTTTTCTTCCGGATTTTCTTCTCCAAGAATCCCACCAATCACCGTCCAATCCAAAAGCCCAATCACCTATAAACCCGCGTTACAAATTCCTAACAATCTGCGATACGATAGAAGTTGTGGAAGGTAAGAGAAAAAAGAGCCTACCGAATTTTCAGAACAAAAATATTTTGTATCGGTATTTAAATTTTTTAAACAGCAGCAATACAATATATTGGTATTGGAGACGGCGGCCAGTACAATATATTGCTCGAAATATATTATAGAAGATTGTTCGATAAATATATTATTCCCAATCCCTGATTTGGACCCAATGCTAGTAAACCCCGCTGTCCACGGGGTTCTGAAGTATTTTTGCATTGATCGAGCTCGTCCGGTATTGGCACCAATGAAGAGAATTCCTTCATCCTTCAAGATAAAGGAAATAAGACTGTTTCAGCACGGCGAGGGTAGCAGTGGGCGGTGGTGTTTTGGGGGACACGGTGCTCGGGGATGGAAATGGCTGCGGTGAGGATGGCAACGTCAATGCTAGCATGGATGCTAGTGGACGGCCTAGAAAGAGGGCTAGAAGACCATTCCGCTGTAGCCAATGTAGACAGGAGGGGCATCGCTTTCCTCAATACCAATTCTGCAGGGGGGCGATCAATAGATAGATGGATATATTATCTAATGAAACAACATCCCCAGACACCGATCTACGATCTATCGCTATGCGATGAAAAAATGGTCAAAAATGCTCAGTGAAAGCATGCATGCGTGTCTTCTTTCCTGGATAGATTCACGATTTATACCTATTGAATTAACGAAACGACGTTCTTGGCCACTTATCTAATGGTAAAACGTCCAAATAGGCATTAAAAATGGGTCCCGGATGCTCGGTGCATGCATGAATTCTCCAGGTCGACGCAATAGTCGTCGTAGCGTGGTTGTACGCCATGCGGGCACAGTCATTCGTGGAAGCGGCCCAGTCACGGTCAGCCCCGTTATCACCGTCACTAGTATTCTCATAGTAGTGTGCACCGCATTCACACTCTTTGTCACAGAATTCACATGGTAGAATGCTAATAAATGTTGTGGCCTAGTGAGTGGCGGTGCCAGTGGTTAATATTAACTAGGATAGTTGATTAGTACTAAAAAAAATCTATTCCACTAAGGTCTCCATATCAACCACGCGTCTGATTACGCAACAAGTTTTTCTTGGAGAAACAACAGTTTTTTTTGGAGACCGCAAACAAACCTTTTTGCATTGACGGCTTCGGACTGTCAACACTGGTGCTGTCTAACTGACGTGCAATTCAAAAAGGCCACAACAGAAATATGGACTCGTTATTTACGTGATAAAGCCTAGCTACCTATAATTCATGATGTGTTTACAGGCGACTGTTAGTACATGATTTATATTGTTTATATCAACACATTTTTTCATTTTCATCTATCCACGCAAGTGGTGCGCTAAGCGCAGCCAAAGTTGTGGCTGTCTAATACATTGTTGAGCTGACAACCTGCCACACAGGTGAGATTCCATGTCGGCTCAGTTAAAATAAGTGTCTTTAAGTGTATTGAGAGAAAGGAGACTAAAAATATCTCCCTGAGTTTTCGATCATGTGCAGCATACACTGTTGATTTGAGGCTCAGTTTACACACTTCTTCTCGCATGTCGCGTCAGGGACGATTGACAGCCGAGCACAATGTGAGGGATTTTGTCATCTCCGGTGGTCCTGCTATTATATATTCCTTCATTGCATCTGCATCCGCTTGACTTCTCCATTCTTGAGACTTGTGACCACAACATTAATCATGTCCACATGCTGCACCTTCGACAATGTCTGTAATGGGACATTAAC
This sequence comes from Peronosclerospora sorghi, assembly GCA_026184515.1. Taxonomy (NCBI): domain Eukaryota; phylum Oomycota; class Peronosporomycetes; order Peronosporales; family Peronosporaceae; genus Peronosclerospora; species Peronosclerospora sorghi. The sequence continues at coordinate 13,713,356 of CM047581.1, forward strand.
CGATGATATCTAAGTTGAAATACCATTATTTGAATCGGAAAATTTATGTTATTCCAAAACGGAGGTTTGGATTAAAAACTCTTATAACCCATTTGTAATTTGATCCGGTTCACTTAATGAATCCAGAAGGGATATATTTTTATGCTTGAACCTGCAAACTTAATACACATTCGTATAGTTGTTTAGGTTTAGTTATACCAAGCCGTTTTAAATATATTACTTTTTTAAGTATCAATTAGTGTAGGACTACATTTAGGAAATAGGTAAGACCACTTGTGCGTTCTCTTAGTTGTATAGCAGAGCATAAGGCGACAGAGTACTTGGTTAGGCTGGCCCTAGCCTAGCGCTAATATGGCGTTAGATCCCCGCGCCAGTTCAGTGCTCTGGTGCACATAATAACGAGCACAGACTCTAACATGAAATCAATGCTCGAGGCTAAAAGCCCGGATAAGAAAAATCGAGATCATAGACAGAATTCGGAGGAATTCGGTCAATTCGCCGGCGCCAACAGCGCCCACGACATCGTACCTCGAGACCTTCGAGGCCGGTGTAGCCCCGTACACGAGGAGCGGAGAACCACTTTTGAGATGACTGGTCGACTTAAGACAGCCGTAGAGCTGCGTAATATAATAAGTGTACCCAGGTGACGGGTACATCTTACACTTATATGTCTCGGCGGTTGGGCGCCAAGCCATGGGAATGGGAGCGCAGACAAGCTGACCCTTCTGCGTGTAATAAGATGCAATCGTTTAAGGAGGAGTTTAAACTCGACTTCGAGTCTCCTCAAAATGAATTCAGATGTACAAGCTTATTCGTGGAAGGCACAATATTTATTTTCATATATTGTGAGTGAGCCTCTGGACGAATATACCCAAGTAGCGTAGCCGTGAACATGAAAGCTCCCGTGAAGCAGTATCCCTTCCGGCATCATCCGAAGAGTTTACAGGATTTTATCTTCCAAAGTATCATCCAGGAAAGATTTCAATATACGGGCATCAACCCAGTATACTGGTAGCAGTCGAAGAAGAACCGCAGCAAAACAACAGGTGCTGCGCGGCGGTAATCAGCGGTGGAGGGTATTCACCCTTCGCCCCGTACAGTTACCACGAGATAGTGTAGAAGGATGTCCACATATTGGTTGCGGTTGCTTCGATACCGAACCAATCAAAAAATGATAATAATAATCGTCGCTGTAATAAATGCGCGAGAAGGGGGCATTTTTGCCATGTATGCATGGTACCACGTCTAACGGACAGGTAAGTCCGCTGGAAAACATAACAACAGGGGCGACCTCACCATGGTTCAAAAAATGTGAGTACCCCGAAGGGGCGGGGCACCCTAATGGAAGGGTTGTTCAGCATGTGATTATTTCGTCAATGTGTGCAGGTTGATGCGAAGATACTCATCGATTAATGGTTAAGCCGCCTGGGTCCGATGTCACCATACGTGCATCGTTTGACACGGGCACAACCTTAGCGCCATTAAGCTTCGTGGTAATGAAAACGCTAATCCCCTTTAGCAACAGGTGCAACCGTGACTACGCCAAAGCGAGTGGTACACACACATTTTGAAGTGGACGAATAACGTTCAGGGATAAATTTCTCATCCTCCAACTTGATGACAAGTTTGATGTTATCTTCGGCAACCCACGGGTCGACGGGGGCACCGTAATTCAAGTGTACGCCAGACAGTCTGGTGGGTAGCGATAGCACCATCAGGTCTGATCCGATAATTGCAACGGACAGTAGATACATCCACAATAGTCCCCTCGATGACGTAGAGCATTTCAGTTGCATGAAGACGACGTGTCCGCCACGCACGATAAAGCCAACGTCTGAAGTGCTCCCGCAGACGACATTTGTCGTGAGGAGACATAATCAGTGTAGGCGATAGCCACCGTGAAGGAAAGATACTCATGGCCACCGTGAAGAAAAGCTACCCATGGCCACTGTGAGGAAGAAATTAATACGGTTCCCCCGCGAAGCTCGTAGTATTACCGCGATGGCAGCCGCCTCCTTGAGGAAGAAACAGGTCAGGAGAGCTCCTCTGACTTGATTACGGAGAATTTTGAGACGTTTAACTTCCTAACGAAAACAGAGACCGTATCAGCTACCAGTATCTAATTGAGTTTTGGAAGTGATGGATTTTCCAAATATCAGTTGGAAGAAGGTTGTAAAGCACTTAGGGGTGTATCATCGTAGTGAATGTTAAACTTGAGTATATAACGATCAAATATCCACGTTACAAGCACGTGACATCGAGAAGAGTGCATCCCGATGATAAAAACCAAAGTTCAGCGCTTTGAAGCGCAGAGTTGGGTGTCACTTCAAACGATATTCCTTTACTTGATGTGATTTGGAATACGCTGGTGCTGGTGTATTCTCAAAATAAGTTGCATACGAGCTAAAGGGACTCGGCATGTGAATAGACCTCGTACCACGATGTATTGCGTCACAGAGCAATGGTCATTACCACTTATTTTTGTGAAATCCATCGTCGGGCCTTTTAAAGCTCTGTGCTGGAATCAACACCAGCACCTTTTTGGGAAGAAACCACAGGAGGCTGGCAAATCGTGCATGCCTATAATAAACTGAACTCAACAACGGTAACGACCCAAAAGCCGATAGTAATCATTGATGGCATGAGCACTATCATCGTCTTCAGTTCCCTCAGTTTGAGGGATGGTATTTTATCATATGGTTACGCAAGTACGGGCGCGCTGGCGCAGGCTCCACTTAAAACCCTTCTGGTTTCAACACAGTGTCGGAAGTCATTTCCGTGGACTTTGTTTTTGGTTTTCTGTCTGATAAATCGGAAGACAAGGATATTGGTCTTTGTATACCGATTTAGTTAGATGGTACATATTACTGTTGTGTCGGCAACCATCGCAGTCGCGCAAATCTTTCGAATTATACCGCGTTAACCACATTAACCAAATGTATCATGTTGTTAGTATGGCGTAACACAGTACCCACGCATCCAAGCGCGGTGCTACGCTTGAACATCGGGGTCACGTTAATTATGATTTAACTTTGCAAGGAATTTCTGCTTCGACACAGGCATAGTGGAGCCATCCCACTTTTCCCAAAATCGAATGCTTCAAGAATCTTTTGAGCACGGTTAGAACCTTGCACAGGTAATCTTTTAACATTTTGTTGTAATTCTCAACAAAAGCGTTCCATGATTAGCATAAGCAATCCTTATTTCTCTATATGATGATTTCCGGTTTCCAGAACAAGGGGCCTGGAATAGTTAGTCAATGAAGTACTGATGTCTGTCATCGGGACATAGATCAAATTAATGGTCAAGGAGTCCTCCAAGACGTCGGCATCGAACAGCGTATGTCGATAGTAGGGGTTGTAATCACCCTCACTTCCCGGTGTGTGAGCCCACCCCATGTGCGAAGCGTGCGGTTCTGCAGGAACCATCTCTGGTGTAAAATGATTCCATATACATGCTGCCTCCTTGCAGGGGATCACTAGTCAAACCAACATTTGGCGCATAGTTTTCACCCAGACTGCTCCAACGCTTAGAGGTAGCAAAGTCTTTAGGCTCTTCTTAACAAGTACTTTCTCTTTGTACTAGAAACTACTGCCGCTATAGTCGATATGATCGGCGCCATAATCGTCATAGACGATTTGTCGAGGTGCTTACGAGCAAATCCTGATGTGGTAGTTGTTGATTAGACATCATCTTTCACTGTCCCCTTACTCAAAAATTAAAGATGCTTCTGCAGCATATGTATTGGCGCCTGATCTTTCAGCTCACGCTTTAACGTAATCCACTAAAGCAATTAGACTCGGTATCTGTATGCGTGGTTAGAGAGATGCGAGTGTTAGTGATTTCTCATGGAGTGATTGATGTACATACAGCCCCATTTTCTCCGCGAGATTGAGCGAACAATGTCCATTATTGCATTTAAAAATCCATCCAAATCACCGCTAGGGCACTTGCTTGAGAGGCGCCGCTGTTCTTCGCTCATTTTTATAAAAGATAGAGCGTTTTCTTCGTCAGTATGGGAAATTCCCATCACCAACAACTGCCACCTTTGATTTCCAAGAATACAAATCGGCCGGTCACCTTAGAAAGGGGTGATGTAATGGGACTCAGCTACAAAAGAACCAATGATATTAAGTTAAAATAGCATTGATTAAATTTGGAATATATAGATTGTTCCAAAACAGAATTAAAATTTGTTTAACTTAACTGAATCCTGAAGGGATCTGATTTTGATAAACCCGTAAACTTACTATATGTTTGTATATTTATTAGATTAGTTATACTAATAAATCCTAAATATCCATTATAGATTACTCTTTAGTCTACCTTAGCACTTAAGTCAATAAGGCTAGGACTACTAACAATATTTAACTATATTTGATATGGGTTTTGCTAACGTACATACCGTATGTATCGTGCATACCCTAATCTTACATATCGTACGTGTCAATTACGGAAGATTATCCCACTACTACGAACACGGCTGAATCAGAACATTTTGAAAACGCTATTCACCACATGGAAGACATTTGCATCGCGGTAAAAATCCTCCAAAGTCGAACACAAAAGGTCGAAAGAAGGAAACTCGAATTCAGTCAGCGGTGGAGCAATCACTAAAGAAAAAGAAGCCAAGGACATGCAAAGTGTGTAAAGGAATTGGGCATGATTCGCGGAATTGCCCAAATAAGTCATGGACTGTCTTAGAGACGAAGTTGTAAATATATCTAGTTGTAAACTCAAAGTCATTTACCTTATTGGGCATGTATCGTGCATACCGGGGGTATGTACGTACATACGTTATGTACGTTAGCAAAACCCATTTAATATAAGGTTAATCATTAAAGCCAATTTATATTTATTTCATATCTATAGCGCACATACTCAACGCAAAAATTAAAAATACAAGCCTGTAATCTACCCCTGTTACGTGAATCCTTACCATTAGACCAACGGCGCTCACAAATTCAAAAGCCGCCACACAACATAAATCAAAGGTAATCAGCCTTATCATGCTTAATTAACAGAATTAACTAACTACGTCTTAACCACCACGACGGCACACATTAAATATTCTAACAATGCATACGCTCCAGAAACACAAAAACAAAAAAGTAAAACAATTGAACATGGGATCATGTTTATTGGGTGCTAGTACACATGAATGCCTGCCGTTTGCTCACTATCAAGAACTTCCGTCACTATGTCGATGAAGGTAGTTTCGTTTTCATGGGTGTTGTGGCACTGCTTGATAACGAGGCCACCAAAAGTAACGAAACCTTTCTGTACAACATTGTCACAATCGAGCACGTAGTCCCGTCCGTATTGATACTAAAGCGCACTGAGGGTTTGCGCCCTTGGAGATAAGCACATTTATCTATTACTATGATCGATAGCAGTTGATTAGTCTGAATTTCAACTCGTAAATCACGAAATTTAAATATTAGCAAATCATCTTACAATGTATATAGTTATTGGTAGGTGTCCACTAGACGAGATGAGTAGTCGCTAAGTTGTTAAATAATAGTAATTATATATTATAAAATTAGAAAGATTTCGAAATCTTAAACTCACTAATAAATTTAAACTTGTAATCTTCCCACATGTATCCACATGCACTTTTAGTCAATCCGTTTCCACATATTCTGAATTTACACTTTAGTTAGAAGTCGAAAGAAAGTGGCTACACGAAAAAAATTCGACACACCTCCTGACAAGGCGCGTCCTGACATTTCGTTCGCCGTGCACCGCGCCACACGTAAGACCCATGCACCCACGCTGGGTGATTACAAGATTGCTAAGAGGATCCTCAAGTACCTTAAGGGAACGAGTGATCTAAAGTTGACATTGAAACATGATGATCATCTACCTATGCCGCTCCGGATTATGGTTTATAGCGATGCGGATTTTGCCGCCGACAAGGTGGACCGGAAAAGCGTTTCGGAGATGGTGGTTTTCATAAATGCAGTTCTCGTAAACTGGGCTTGAAAAAAGCAGACGGCGGTTGCATTGTCAACCGCTGAAGCGGAATTTGTTGCAGCAGCCATAGCCGGAAAGGAGGCGTTAGGACTGCGAGAGCTGGTCGCTGAAATTGGTTTGCATGCCAAGACGCCGCTCATGTTCAAGATGGACAATCAAGCTGCCATAAGACAATTGGAAGATGAGGCAAGTGAAGAGGGTTCGAAGCACGTGGACATCAAACTTAAGTTTTTAAAGGACTATACCAAGAAGGGCATTGTTCGGCAAGCCACGTGCTGAGTGAAGAAATGTTGGCTGACCTACTGACCAAGTACTTGGGAGCGCAGAGGATTCAAGTGTTGCGTGCAGCGCTAGGGCTGCAGTGATGGTGACACAGCCTCCGGTCTTCCAGGAGGAGTGTTGGAAGAGTGTGTATCCATTTTGGACTTCACACTCTTCCGAATGGTGGAATCCCATTGGCTGTTCAGGTACGGCATACATTTTATGCATATAATAGCGGTACAAGATTAAGTTGCATTAGTACTGGATAGCTACTTAATTAACCATACATAATATACTTTACTTTCCTTTTTTGTATATAAATCAGGAGGCACTCTTACTGAACTCTCTGTGGGCTACGTTGCTATTCATTTTAGTGGTGGAACCTTTAGCAATAGCGATTAAGGATGGAGAAGCGATTCAAGGCCTCAGACCGTGCGGGGGAAATTTAGGTACTCACCATAAATTCTCGGCCTTTGTTGATGACTCTACGGTGTTTCTCCAGATAGCAGGATCTACCGACAAGGTATTACAACTGGTTAACTGATTTGGAGAATTGTCGGGCCTCAAAGTACAAATGCGTAAAAGCAAAGTTTTGTTCCTGAGCAAGGCAGTCGTCCTGATGGACTGGCATGACATTCCAGTTTTGCAATTGATGGAAACAACGAAGTACCAGGGTTATGTCGTCGGTTGGACCGATCTATCGGAAGTTAACTGGGCACGGAGGCTACAAAGCCTTCGACGACGATTACAAGTAGCGACGCAATGCGGGACGAAGGTCGTGGGAAGGGTCATTCTGTTGAATACCATCACGTTACCAGAACTCTTGTTTACGGCGAATATCTACCCAAATCCTCATCACGTTCTTGACCAACTTATCCACATCCAGAAGCAGTTTATTTGGGCGAAATCTACCGCGGGGGACAAAGTACGTCACAAGATTCCGCCAGCGCTGTTATTTGCGCCGAAGGAGACAGGGGGTATGGGATTAATAGCGATCCCACTGGTTATTCAGGTGCAACGGGTGAGGGATGCAACGTCTTGGCTTACCGAACCTTCTTCTGTATACCGACAGGCGTGGTTTGGTTGAGATGGATCCGGATCCTGATGGAAGGAAACCAAACCAGGAGTCTCATCCCTTGCTAACGACTGAAGAGGCTTGGTGGTAGCGCAAACGCAAGTGGCAAATGGACAGATATTTGACAGGATCTAGGACAAATGGCAATATACGAAGTTGCAGCGGTACGTCCAGCGACTGTCATTGAAATTCAAGTCGTTTTGGGACACAGGTCATACGGATTGTAGGAAAGGCCTACGTACTGGAAGCCGAATTATACTAACTCTCGATCTAGCTGACCAGCCAATGCACAACAGCTTCCCGCCATCGCTGGAAACTTTTTGGGGAGATTTCGCATGGTATTCTAACCCCTGGATCACAGAAGGGAAGGGAAACATGTTGTTGTTGAGTAGGTATAAGAAGATAAGCCGAGGATCCATAAAGGACATGCAGATCCGGAGCATTCCGGAGCCACGTATGAGTGGCGGGTTCAGGCGCGAGATGAGAGCAGTCATGTTCGACGGAATTTGATACCAAGCACGCCGGAATCTTATTTGGCACGCCGTAATTTGTTTCGTTAAGGAGACAGTGTATGTGTATGAGGTGGCGGGATAAAATCCTATGCCGTTTTGTGTACCGCACTTACTCACAGTTGAAACAAGAACTCAGAATAACCAAAACGAAGGGCCCAGTCGTGGCAGCCACATTTGCTGTCATGCGAATGCCCCTCCGTCCTTTCTCGACGTGAACTTGTTTCAAGCAAGCGCGTTTAGTCCATAATTACTTCTTGTCATTTCCGCATTCACGAAAAGACGAAACAATGGACACGAGCCTCGTTGGATTTTGTCTTTGTCTCCACGCTAGTGCTAGGATGATGGTCCACGGTCACACTTGGATCGACTATCTCGATACCGATCGTACCGTCGTCTACAATCGTGGACCTGAGTACATTTATGGAGGCCACAAGGCGAATGGAATGTGTGCTGGATACATGAAAAACTACGTCGGTCGTGGGGACCCGGACGTGAACAACAAGATGTGGTGAAGTGTACCACAAATTTGGTCACTTTTGGTCCAGGCAGCTGGTCGAATTTCGGATTGGTCTAAACAAGGGGGCTTTTTAGCCTATCAGATTCAAGGAGTGTCAAGAACGCAAGTTTTGGCGAGTCACCTGACATTGGGTATTTTACATATTTTCATGTGGGTACATATTAGGACCGTAGTGAGGTAGTATTGGTTTGAGTTGTGAATTTGCCTCAAAGAGAAAAAGTCGTTTGGAATCTTTTGGTTTTTCCTTCGGGCTAGCACCTCAACAGGAGGTCGTTTAAACCTTTGCTATGTGCACCAGTCGCCTCCGCCCGCCGCGGAGTGTTTGGGAGCAGAGGGTCGAATAATCTCCTCTAGCTCATTATACGCGGTCTTGACGCGCCACACGCGCATTTGGCCAGCCGGAAGTCCCTCGACGGGAGCACGCATTGGTCGACTTCCTCAAGTTTAAGTCAAGTACGTTTGGAACGTGCTATTCAATGGATTGGTCTTTACATGGAGATATCGTTTGTGGAGTTTCACGGGCATATTGGGTCTTCACGTGGACATATTGGCTCATTCTAACATTGGTTGGAGTTTAGACCGGTTTTGGTCTTCTCTCATATTGGTCAGAGGCTAGACCGGTTGATTGGTCTACCCTCTATTATTTCGTATTGGTCAGGTCTAGATCGTTTGGACGATCGACCTATTGGAATTTATCTTTTGGAAGTGTTTCTGGTCTGTACGTACCTGGGGTGAAGAGTTCCGCCCTAGGTACACCTAGCCAGCACGGTCTCCGATATTCAAGACAGAATCAGATAGATCTGCGATCCCGATCCACCGAGTGTGTAACTAGACCATTCCATCGGGTACACAAGGTGAGATGATCTTAAGTGAATCGGACCAAGTGTCTTTGGATGATGACCGGTCGTCTTCCAGCAGCGGACGATCGGACCAGATTTCGAATGGAGGTCCGCGGGGTACCCCCCGTAAGTTGGAAGGCTGGGCACGATGGTGGTGGTCAGGTTGTCGATACAAATGTATTCGATTTCGAACTTGACTCCACCACAATGGTGCGCGTGCCCGGATCACTTGGTGATCGTGGATATCACCGCGAGGTTTCATCAAAGATTGAATTTGAAGATTTGAATTTGGAATCGTTCTGGAGAGGGCGTAAGGAAAGGCTATCACCTTACGTCTTCGTTCTCGATAAAGATGGCGATGTCCGGTCTGGCCTGGTGGAGGACCAGATCGGGATTAATAAATTTTTTCCTCCCCAAAAGGCTCCCACTGGAGCCGATCGGGACTATAGCAAGTCTTGCTATAGTCCCGGAAAGGATCAGGACCTTGGTCCTGATCCTATGTATGTGCATTAAAAAGTTGATGGAAAATCAAAAGACGAAAAATACTTGGAAGCTGATCAGAACGATCAGACCACCTCCCCAAGGTCCCCAAGCAACCCAAGATTCCCAAGAAAGGGTTGGGAATGCCGGCCGACGAAGACGACCTCGAAGAAAAGTCGCAGGTAGGAGATGGAGGCATCACTGAAGAAGACCTAAACAAGATGTACTACATTTTTGAGCTGAAACAATTTGTTCGTTTTGACGTGGTCTTTCGGGTGTTGAACCTCCAGATCCCCGACCGTCTTCTCGGTCCCACTACCGAGCCGGTCCAGAGTGATCGCCCATTACTGTTGGTGAAAAACTTGGTGGCGATGTTGGTGGAGATTGGCATTAAAATGCAGAACCCCGCCGATGTCCAAAAACTATTTTAATTTGAGACTTGGAGGCTGAAATCGTCGATTTCGACCTTCCACGACCATTTGGTCCAACTGGTGGGGGCGGTTCGCCGCCCAACTCCCACCGCAGCAGTGAAGGTCGCTGAAGCCTCCACAGCGCTTGTCGACATTGGTTCTGATGAGGAATCGGTTTATCAGTCTCCACCGGCCTCTAATAGCTCATCCGAGTTGGAGACCGGTGTCGAGCGGATGACCATGGGGGTGGACCATGCCCGGTCTGAACACAAAAGGGGCATGCGGCAGCAAAGGGCTGCTTGCCAGTCGGGGCTCCAGCGACCCCCACACGTCTCAGTTCCGCAAAAGGAGGGTATCAACACGTTGCCCATGACTCCAGCTAACGTCCAAACCATGTTTGAGACGATGATGGAGCGTTTCATGGAAGACCGGGTTAGACCACCTCTGCGGCCACATGCCCAAGACCGGTCTACCCAGCAAAGTGCCAATGTTTGCCGAGATGTGGATATGGAATCGGTAACATCTGTGGACAATCCCACTCGAAGTGGTAAGCAAGTAGGCAAAGGGAAGCGCAAGCCGCAACCGGCCAGACCGCGTAGACCAAGTAAGACAAGTGACTGTGACATGGAGTCGGTCGGCGGTCTTGACGACCACTGTGGGTCAGACGGTACGGGCGCTGGCAAGCCACGCAAGGCTAACCTAGCCTCCACTATTGCTTACGACTTTGGATCTGCTGCGATTCCGCGCATCCGTATGGCCGCGACGACCGACCTCAAGGACTTCACTGGCAAGGATGCTGATGAAGACCAGGCCCGGTCTTGGTTCGGTCGGGTCAAGTCTGCGTTCCTGCGAGACCAGACCCCGAAAAGTGAAAAGTGTCTGATCTTCCGGGATTTGTTGAAAGGACCGGCTGCCAACTGGATCCAACAGTTAGGTCGGGATGCCCGGTCTGACTGGGACCAGCTATGTGCAGAGTTTGAAGGGCAATATTGTATCTCCGGATTTTCGATTGCCCGCAAGTATCACCATATGCAGAAGCGGAGCGACGAGACACCGATCGAGTATTTGCATCGGTTGAACGTGGCTGCACTTCGTGCCGGCATAACAATTAAAGAGAATAACCCGCCGAACGGTGCTGCTCTGGAACATGTGGGTCACTACATTAGGTACCATGGACGATCAAGAACTGGCGGACCAGCTTACTCTGCTGCGTTTTAGGGACGCGGGTGAAGTTGAACAGACTCTACGGACGCTACAGCAGTCGCGTAGCATGAGGGCGAAGAGTGCTGGTGGATCAGGTCGCTACCGATCCAAGACCCAGACCGATCCGGTCAAGAGACCCTGGACCAGACCGACCCGAGCGGTCAAGGCGATCGTAGCCGAAGACAGCACGGGATCGGAAGGGGAAAGTGGAATTCAATCCAGCCAGGAGTCGTCGGATGAAGACCAGTATCGTTACGTCTATGTTGCGGGACCTGCCCCGAAGACCAGGTCGAATTCCGACCAGGTAGACCGGAAGGGAAGGAACGGAAGCAAGTCCGATCCAGACCGACCTCGTCAGAAGTGCTCCCACTGTGGGTCGAGCAAACATGATGGTCCAAACTGCTGGAAGAAGATGGTGTGTAAGAAGTGCGAGAGACGCGGCCACCCGACTGACCACTGCCTCTTCGTATGCAAGTCATGTGTAGAGATCCACGAGGCCGGCCACTGCAAGATTGAAGAATTTTTTAACATGATACGCAAGTGGTACGTGCAGGACAAGCACGCGGGGATGCTGCCGCCGGACGCAGAAAAGATTTTAAACTAGAACGCTCATCAGGTTGGAATCTGGATCGAGCCGAGCGTTCTACGGTTCACATCTATGCATATGTCGGCAAGGAGGATAAGAACGACAATACACGTTCTATTCCAAATTGCGTCGACCGAGACCATCCGGTCTACAGTCTGAAGACCGATGAGTACTCCCGTACCAAGGTGGTTATGCAGTTGGACTTGCTGCCTGGAGAATCCCGCGGATACTGGAAGTATCACGCGCCTGATAAATGGTTCAAGCAGGCGAAAGCCTGTGGCAAGATTAATAACCACAAGGCGACGATGTTGTTCGACTCTGGGGCTGAAGTCTCGATAATCGACTCCGCCTTTGCTCGTAAGGTCGGATGTCGTATAGACGATACCCAGAGACAAGAATGCGTCGGGATCGGTGAAAACTCTTATATGACCGAAGGAAGAACGCGTGTGAAAATTACTTTGTCGGGATCGCTGGTCTACTTTTTCAGCGCTTGGGTTGGCAAGTTGGCTGGACAGGACGCTTTACTAGGTATGGATTTCATGGTCCCAGCTGGTATTCGCCTATACCTGTCACATGGAGTGCTTACACTCCCGGATGAGGTCCAGGTCCAGTTGGCTGGTCGAAGACCTCTGTATGGTTCGTATACCGATCTGTTCAGTTAAGATCAAGACCTCACTATCCCAGTCGGTCGGTCTGCCGATACCCCGGTCGAGAAAGGTTTCCGTTCGAGGAAGTTATGGTTGACCAGGGGCAATCGTGGGTCTCGACCTTCGTAAAGAGTGATGGTCGACGTGATTTTGTCCGTGTTACCAATATCGGTGACAAGCAGCTGACACTGGACAATAACACGATTGTCGGAATGTGGTTAGCGGAAGGAAAGGCACCAAGGAAGATGGGGTTCGTCTCGATTGGGTCGAGGCGGTATGTGGAGTGGCAAAACCTGGCGTACCAATCGACCACCGATCTTATCAGCGATGATGGGTCGGTGGAAGAGGATACCTCACCTTTAGTGGAAAGACCAAGTTATATCACCCCAAAAAAGATGTTGGTCCGAAGAAAGGCGCCGCAGTCACCAGGAACGGTGGACCATCAAGTAGACGAGCCAAGGTTAGTCAACGTGGTGTCAGCACAAGACCAGGCGACAGCGGAGCAAGAAACGGAAGAAGGGGAACATGAAATTGCTAGGTCGGACCATGACGGTATTCCTAATCAGACCGATATCACTGAAGGACAGCCCGTAGATCAAGACCAGGGGCGTTCATCCAGTCCAGATGGTCCAGGTGATATCGCCCCAGAAGATGAACAAGTCTGTATACATGAAGGAGGGGAACAGTATATTCAGGAGCTGGAAAGCCAGATGGCAGTACTCCCTGAAGTGTCTGCCGACTCGCCCGAAGTTACAATGGATGATTTACAAGTGGGTGATCAAGACCTTAACAGTACAGACCAGATCGAGCAGTTGAACACTATCATATGGAAGAAAAGACATCTGCTGATCGGAAAGGGCAACGCCTTACCACCTGCAGCCCGTGGTGTGATTTGAGATATTGACGTTTGAGATGCCAAGACGATTGCCCAGCGATGTCGACGCGTGGCGCCACAGTACCGTGAAAAGCTTTCTAATCTCATTAAAGGACTGTTGGTCACCAAGATTATTAGACCGTCGACCTCGCCATGGGCCTCGCCGATCGTAATTGTTATCAAGAAGAACGGCGTTGACATTAGACTGTGCATCGACTATCGGCTGGTAAATCGGTTGACTAAACTCATGGTTTACCCGATGCCGCTGATTAATGATCTGTTGGAAGACCTCGACAAGACCTTGTGGTATTGTTCGCTAGATATGGCAAGTGGATTTTGGGTGGTCTCGATGACTGATCGAGCCCGTGAGATTTCCGCATTTGTGACACCGTTTGGTCTTTTCGAGTGGAATCGTATGCCGTTCGGTCCGAAGAACGCGCCCCAAATCTATCAAAGGCTGATAGATAACGCATTGTACGGACACTTCAAGATCAAGACCGATCGGGACCCCGTTGAAAATTATGATGTGTTTAGAGAGGGTGAACCCGATTGGAAAAGAAGACCGTCCGTTCTAGGGAGGCGGTCGTACATCGACGACATTCTGATACCTGCCTCGTCATGGAACGATCTGTGCGAGAAGGTTGAACGATTGTTAGAGACATGCGACCGCTGGAACCTGTCTATCAGTGCCGTGAAAAGTTCTTGGGGTATGTCCAAGGTCGCCTATTTAGGCCATATGGTCTCGAACAATGGTCTAGAGGCTAATCCCAAGGACCTGGATTCGCTGAGTAACCTCCCGTTCCACAGATCGCTGAAGGCAATGCAGTCCTTCCTGGGAAGCTTGAATTATTATAGCCTATTCATTGAGGACTTTGCTATCTACGCGGCTGTGCTGTACGATCTCCGGGAAGTTGACTATCATATGTTGCGCGAAGAAGACCGGGCAACTTTACAGGAGGGCGCCGACTCTGGTCTTGCTGCAGTTTGTCCGCAAGTGGAGGCCGAAGATCATATGAAGCGTGCACAGTTTGCCTTTGGTATGTTGAAGGTTAAGATGGCGACGGCGCCGATTCTCAAGCATTTCGCTCCCGAAAAAGTGCCGACCATTATCGTATATGCCAGTAAGTGGGCTATCTCGGCCACTTTAGTGCAAGATCATGATGGTGTGTATCATCCAGTTACGTTTACGAGCCGGACGCTAAAACCAAATGAAGTGAACTATGGAATTGTCGAGAAAGAAGTTCTGGCGTTGCTACGAATTCTGGATGTGTGTTACAACCTGCTGGTCGGCCGACCTATAAAGGTCCTGTCAAGACGGTCTACTTTGTCCTGTCTATTATCAGCCAATGGGATGGACGGACGTCTAGGCAGATGGTCGGCGGTCTTGTCGCGGTGGACCCTCGAGGTCGTTAAGTGCACCGGGGGCGAGGAAGAGATATTGGGCACATTAGCTGCCAGTATCACCCCTCGGTCTGAAGTGACGAGGCATTGATAGCGATTGCCCCGAGGAAGCAACCTCGGCAGCCAGTTTCGAGACCGCCACCGACCGTCGACCATGATGAAGAGCTCTTGGTCTTACCATATTGTGGAAGTTGCCACAATGGTATATAGTTGCAGCCGCTGCCGATTTCACGCCGGATATTACTGTTAACGAGGCGGAGTACCGAGGTCTACTTCTATGTCTGGACCTGCTGTCGTCGCAATAGAAGGGGCGAGTTATCATATGTGGTGACTCCAACCTAGTGATCAGGCAGATCACCGGAGAGATCAACTGCAAGGCTCCACGACTACGGACACTAAATGATCGAGTAATGAAGGCATTGAAGGACCACCCCAACCACGAGCTATTTCATGTAAAACGGGAATGGAACAGAAGCGCCGACTACCTCGCGACCAATACTATGCAAGACCAGACCGGGGCTACGATCACCGAGAAGGCCGTTCTGGATGAATTGATGAATATAAACAGGCTCCCAGAGGTGATCGGACCCAAGAACGCCCCAGTCCAGGTGCATGTGATGGTCGCGACTAGACCGAAAGCTCAGAAGTCTCGCCTACCGTTCCCGAAGGAAAGTTTGAACGAATATGCAGTGCAACAGTTAAGGATGGAACGGATCCTCAAGGCGCAGGACGAAGAAGAATGTATTATGAACCTGAAGACCTACCTGCGTGGTGAACTGTCCAAGTTGACGAACGATCAAGCGAAAGAGTGCATCAAGATCGCGGATAGCTACGAAGTGGATGATAATGGATTATTGTATTACTGCCGCGATGCCGACCAAGACAGTGCAGACCGGGACCGACTGGCGAAATTAGTGATCCCCGAGTTGCTGCAGCCGGATGTCCTTCATCACTATCACGTGAGTCTAGAAGGGGGACATCAGGGTATAGGCAGGACCTATCACAAGATCAGGTCCCACTTCCACTGGAGAGGTCATTTCCGCAGTGTGCAGAAATATGTGGGCTGTTGCACGGATTGCGAGACCGGAAAGGGTAGATCGGTAATCAAGGGGATATCGCCCGGAATATCGAAGCTACCTACCCTTTCCAGGTCATAGCGATGGACCACATACCGTCACTGCCTAGATCGACGCGCGGCAACACTGAGCTGCTGATCTGGGTAGACCTGTTCACCGGTCTAGTTATTGCGAAGGCAAGTGCATCTCGGTCTGCGGAGCAGATCGCCCAGAGCTACGAAGAATGTGTGTTCCGAAGATTCGGCGCCAGCGAGGTCATCAGGCACGATCGGTAACCAGGTTTTATGTCCGAGGTGTTCCGGTCGTTCAATAACGTGCTGGACCAGAAACAGAGTGCGACGATGACATATCGTCCGCAAGCAAATGGATCGGCGGAACGCATGGTACAGACCATAACGAGGGCGATCAAGATGTACGTTGCTGAACCAGACCAGCGAGATTGGGACGAGTATGCAGAAAGTCTGGTGTTTGCACTCAACTCGTCGACCGATCGGGTCCGAGGAGAAACGCCTTTTTATCTGACATATGGATGGGACCCTCGGTAGACACTGGAAGCTGCGATACCTATCGGTTGCACCCGGACCCGCGATCGCGATGCTCGACGCTGGCGCATGCAGGTCCAAAAACACTACCAGCATGCAAAAGAAGTCGTCAACGAAGAGCTGCGTCAGGCCACACAAGACCGGGCAGACCGGACCAATGACCATGTCCGACCCCACGGTATAGAACCAGGGGCGAGGGTATGGCTATACCTAGACCGAGTGAAAGAGGGCTATGCGAAGACGCTTCACGGCCCTTTCCGTGTTGCCGAGCTGATCGGTGAGCACGCTGCCCGTCTAGTAACAACTGGTACAGATTACAAGGTCTTCCCGATCGTGCATGTGTCCAAGTTGAAGCTGGTCCGAGAATTTCCTGATCGACCCAAAACTCCCTGTCTGGTAGACGAAGAAAAGAGATTTGATTTCGATGAAGCGTTACTGCCGGAGGACAGTTGGTAACGACCATTAGAGGAAGACGAGTTTGAAGTGGAGAAGGTCTTAGATGTTCGGTCGACCAAGAAGACCAGGTTCGGTCGGACTCACCGAGAGTACCTGGTCCGATGGAAGGACCATGATGAATCAACTTGGGTCGAAGAGCTCGACTTGAACTGTGGGGCTCTTCTACGAGAGTTTGAACGAGAACGAGTCAGTCGTAATCGCTTCGCAGTGACGCAGACTCATGAAGACCAAGACTAAGACACGCAGTAGCATCGGTCGGTCTAGACCGGTGTGAAGATGTGGAAGGTCCGGAGTTGATGTGAAATTGTGATGAACTGTGACGAATTGGAGTAGCGGAATGACGAATTTGTTGACTGTTTTTCGTGAGGGGGGTGGAACTGTTTACGATAACGTGTTCAGTGCAACTATGGAGAGAGTGGTAAAATTAGTTCAAGTGATTTGACGATCGGACATATGAAAAGAACTGATGACATGTATTACGAGCTATCTGGTCGACTACCTGGGACTTCATTCGCTATCACCCCACAGGCGGCCGGTGGTCAGCGCCGGATGGCATGCAATTTGGTCTTGAAATTGGTTGCGCCAGGGTTCCTTCTGGTCAAGCTGGACCAAAGCATACTTGAGGTCCGCGACCGGCTAAGGGCAATCAAGACCGGGGTACCATATGCCGTCATCGGCTAACAACCTGGTCTTCTCAACGCGACGCCTTGGCAGGGGCCAGACCAGATCGGGTCCTGTGAGAGTCGGCAGTGGCCAGACCAGAAGGAGGAAGAGTCACGTCAACCTTCAATGCCCACGACAAAGCATGACAATATCGAACAGAAGTCCCGGGCAGAAAAGTTGGTTTGGGCGCGACGACAGCCAGTTTCGACGACCCTTTATCGATGTCACCCTCCGAGTGCGCCACTTGGTCTTCTTCTGACGTCGGCTCTTCAACTGCGACAGCGGACCGACGATGCTGGGTGGATCGGGATCGAGATAAAGCGGGAAGGAGATCATCTGAACCCACCGATCCACCCTCCGAAGCCGCCCCAGGCGAGACCAATACCGACTTGGACGGAACGGCGAAACGGGTCGAGGGCGCGCGATTTTTGGAGTCCTTCCTCTCCGTAACTGCATCCTTCACCGCACTTGGTGCGCCCGTATCTTGGCTAGTGATTACACCATTTCCTGTTTCTTCTCGTGCTCTAGGTCGCGCGCAAGGGCCCGCGCCCTCGCGCCTCCTGATGCGCCCTTGCTCTTCTCATTGCGTGCGTGAATTTTGGGGGGCGGAATTTCAGCCAATGAATGGCGAGAATTTCCGCCCGAATTTTGCTGGGAAATCGTACCACCTGAATGCGCCCGCGGGGGCGTGAGGGCGCATGGGATTTGGCGATGTTAAACGCATCACTTGCATCCGATTTTTGGCTCATGAGGAGCGCCTGCGTCTTGGCTTTCTTGTGGGGCGGCGCTTGCTTCTCCTCGTGTTCGGAGTCGCGCGCTACGCCCCGCGCCCTTGAGCCACTCGACGCGCCCGCGCGCCTCTTGGAATGGCGCCGATCTCGGTATTGATGCGGACCGGACCAGGATTCCGAGGTCCGCGGCGGAAGTGGGCGATCTCCAATTGCCATATCTTTTAGCCGGACGTGGCGGTGCAGTCCAGACGTGCCAGGCAGGAACGAAGGCGCCGATTTCGCTGACCCATATGCTGGCGTGCTGTCACCTGGCAGAATGGTCTTCTGCTCCGACCCCGAAGACGATGCCGCTTGGACGGAACTTTTACGCCGACACGTCTGCGACTTGGATGGGATGGCGATCATGAACTCTGAATCGCAGGACCCTTCGCTGGAGTCCTCCCCGGACGAGATCCCTGTGTACTCGGTACGGACGGCACGAGGGCGCGAGGGCGCTTGAGTTTTGGCAGGGTTGCAGGCATCACTCACGTCCAATCTTGGGTTCACGAGAAGCGCCTGCGTCTTGGCTCCCTTATGGGGCACCGCACGCTTCCCCCCTAGTTCGGGGTCGCGCGCTATGCCCCGCGCCCTCGAGCTACCCGGCGCGTCCGCGCGCTTCTTCGATTTGTGTGCGATTTCGGGCTGCTGAATATCAGCCAATGAACGGTGTCGGTCTTGGTCCTGCTTCAAGCGGTCTTGGTCCTGCTGCAAACGGTCTTGGTCTTGCTCCGAGGCGACTAAGGTTGCCGACGCAGACCAATCTATGATGGAGGCAGCAGCCGAGCACGGATACAGCAGGTCCTTCAAGCGCTGGTGGCACTGGTTTAGCGCCACCCGACGACGACCCGATTCCTGCGCCCAAGCCTCCGACCGGTCCTGAAAAGACTGGACCTTCCCGGTCTGGTCTTGGACAGAAACTTGGATCTCAGTAAGGTGTCGCTCAAGATCGTCGCCTTGCATGCGCAGCGAAGTCTTGTCCGATTGATCGTCCAACTTCTGCCGGCGGATTCGGCTCCAGTATGACACCTATCCGATGTTTGAGGTGCAGGAGAATTATGTGGGCTGTCAGACGGGGCCGACCGAACAGGTGAAGCAATGTGGGGCGACTCGGCACATAGAGTTTCTACAAGAACAAGCGTCAAGAGGAAGCATAAGAGGATCGAGTGCAGTAAGGAAGTACCTGCCGCAGGTGGCGAAGATGGCTGGTCCATGGTGAAGAAGTGTGAGCGACCAAGGTCCATTTGGTCAAGTGATGGGTGAGTCAGACCGTTATCGTTGTGCGACACGGTCGGACTCAGGGGCGGTTGTGGTGAAGTGTACCACAAATTTGGTCACTTTTGGTCCAGGCAGCTGGTCTAATTTCGGATTGGTCTAAACAAGGGGGGCTTTTTAGCCTATCAGATTCAAGGAGTGTCAAGAACGCATGTTTTGGTAAGTCACCTGAGATTGGGTATTTTACATATTTTCATGTGGGTACATATTGGGACCGTAGGGAGGTAGTATTGGTTTGAGTTGTGAATTTGCCTAAAAGAGAAAAAGTCGTTTGGAATCTTTTGGTTTTGCCTTCTGGCTAACACCTCAACAGGAGGTCGTTTAAACCTTTGCTATGTGCATCAGTCGCCTCCGCCTGCCGCGGAGTTTTTGGGAGAAGAGGGTCGAATAATCCCCTCTATTTCATTATACCCGGTCTGGACGCGCCACACGCGCATTTGGCCAACCGGAAGTCCCTCGACGGGAGCACGCATTGGTCGACGTCCTCAAGTTTAAGTCAAGTACGTTTGGAACGTGCTATTCACTGGATTGGTCTTTACGTGGAGATATCGTTTGTGGAGTTTCACGGGCATATTAGGTCTTCACGTGGACATATTGGCTCATTATAACATTGGTTGGAGTTTAGACCGGTTTTGGTCTTCTCTCATATTGGTCAGGGGCTAGACCGGTTGATTGGTCTACCCTCTATTATTTCGTATTGGTCAGGTCTAGATCGTTTGGACGATCGACCTATTGGACTTTATCTTTTGGACGTGTTTCTGGTCTGTACGTACCTGGGGTGAAGAGTTCCGCCCTAGGTACACCTAGCCAGCACGGTCTCCGATATTCAAGACAGAATCAGATCGATCTGCGATCCCGATCCACCGAGTGTGTAACTACCCCATTACATCGGGTACACAAGGTGAGATGAACTTAAGTGAATCGGACCAAGTGTCTTTGGGTGATGACCGGTCGTCTGCCAGCAGCGGACGATCGGACCAGATTTCGAATGGAGGTCCGCGGGGTACCCCCCCCCGTAAGTTGGAAGGCTGGGCACGATGGTGGTGGTCAGGTTGTCATACAAATGTATTCGATTTCGAACTTGACTCCACCACAAAGATGACGTTTAAGATTCTGATCGCGGACGTTGCAAAGAATGCACGCGTGTGTACTTCGGATGCCTATTAGTACTCGGATTGGCGGTCTCGCCTATCGCTCCGAGCTGGCACGACATTTTACTTTAGTTACACGTCGAATGGGCACATTGTCAAAGAACAGCACGTCGCAAGTAAAACGTTCTACGGATATTGGACGGTTGTCCCCGGTACAAGTTTGTCGTCGACGTTTGACTTGACTTGACGGTAAATTGCACAAATTTGACGACGGGAATTGTGGTGAGTCTTACGTTGACCAAGCTCAGACAATTCCATCCCAACGAGATGGAGACGGCTTTCCTTGTGTTTCCACAGTCACCATGCCTGATCGTACGCCACCAGAGATCCATCAACTCGTTTGGTTTTGGAAGTTTTACGATGCGTCTACCAACACGTCAATCCCAACGACGAGCGGAACGTACGGCGGTGGAGCCTAAACCAGTTGCTTTGAAGTGGAAGTCACTGCTTAGTCACATCAGATGTCTACGATAGATACGATTAAAAACGTCGTCGAACAGTCGCCAGAGATTGGAGAATACACCAGTTCGTGTATTTTTTTTCATTTCTAAGTTTTCTTGTATCTATAAACTCAATCTAAAAAGTCATCAAATAAGAGGAAAACGTGTTTTGCAGTCTTTAACTGGAGTGTGCTTTTTGTAGAGCAATCACTGCTGCACAGGTGCAAATGATTACAGCACCGACGATACTCCAGTAGTTGATTTTCTCACCAAGGAGCAAATCTTCCCAGATGAAAACGCGAACCACGTTCAAATAACGCATGACGGAAGCGATGCCTGCTTTCTCGAGCTGCAAACCTTTTGCAAGTAGTAATTGACCAAAAAACGTGAAGATCCCGCAAGCGAAGAGAACCATCAGACGTCGAGCGTCGATGGTGCTAAAACTTAATAAAAAAGCTTGAGGACGCTTCCCGCGATCAATACTCACCTGCTGACGAGGTTTCAGCACGGGAGGATCAGCGGAAGATGAAAATAGGCGTGCGCCGCGTAGTAGCCCATATCAGACTGCCCAAGAGCGATTGAAATTGCTTGATACTTGGCATGTTCTCCTTTGGTTCCATCAACAGGAGTTCCAGATACTCCTTATCATCGTCCAGTGTCAGTACCGGAGTCCGAGCTGGGTTCATCTTTTCCAGCTTGTTCTCTTTCAATATTTCTTTGATCATGATTTCTTGGTCCAGCACGTATCTGTTTCTCGGATCACCTTGGATCCGGATGCTCAGAAACTTGGTAACACTTCCCAAGTCTTTAACTTCCAATACTTGCATGTTCGTAAAAAGTTCTTGCACGATCCTCTCACTGGTTCCAGTAACCAGGAGTTCGTCAACATATGCTCCGACTGCAACCTTTTCACTTGTTTCGTGCTTGACGAAAATACATGTATCCGTAAAACACTTCGTAAACCCAAACTTCATTAATGTCTCGCACAGACACTGGTGCCACAGGCTCCCAGCCTGCTTCAGACCATACAGGTTGTGCTTTAACTTGAGTGCGAGTTCTTTTGGTGATTTCACACCGAAATCACACAACTTGTCCATCGTAATATCCATGCCTTGTGGCACCTGCAAGTATATTTCCACATCATCTTCGGATTTGGCCTTGGGGTAGGCACTTGGCACATTGCCATGGCGTGCCGCTAACCCCCACACTTGCGCCAACACAAGGAGCAACTTTACATTATTCAACTCCATAACGGTTGAAAACGTAAAAAAATAATCGGCGCCGAAAACTTGCTTATCGCCTCTGGCGACCAGCCTCGCCTTGTACCTCTGAACCGACCCGTTTGCACTGACTTTCGTCTTGTACACCCATTTGGTCGGGAGAGGTACCTTTCCCCCAGGGAGGCGAACGACGTCCCATGTCTCGAGGTCCTGTAGAGCCTTGAGCCCCTCCATTTCCGATTGCTTCCACATCTTCGTTTGCGGGCCGCCATGCGCCTAACGATAGTTCTTCGGATCCTGTTGCATCATTGATCAACTTGACAGTTCGGAACCTGGCTCGCAAACCGCGTAAACACATAAAGCGCTTTCCGCATTTCCACCATTTTTGGCAATTATTTTCGGAATTCATCTCTTGAAACGGCCCTTTTTCCCTCGATGCTTCATACTCTTGCCCTTTAGCCGTCTTAGTCGGCTTTCTGCGCGTCTTACTAGTGCCTTGCACAGTGTTTTTGACGGGTCCTGACGCGGCTTCAGTATCCGGTATTCCGCTACTTTCACGCCTTGAACTTGGAGTGTTCACATCGGCATTTCTCGAACGCGATTCCGCCATTTCTTCCAGTTCTTGGTTGCGTTAGCCTTCTAACACCTTGGCACTTTATCACTCGTCTCAGGGCTGAGTGTTTCAATCGCGGTGACATGCCTCGTCACCACGATCACCCTGTATTTCAATAATAACACCTTGAAACCTTTCGTTTCATCACTTTTCCATAGAATAAGGGCCCGTTCGGCGTGCTTCGCCAGCGTTTTCTTCTTCGGGTCCCGCCAAACCATGCACGTGGACCCGAAAACCACAATGTCATTCACTGACGGCCTCTTGCCGGTCATCACTTTCAGCGGCGAAATTCGCCCGATATTCGATCTTGTCGGAGTACGGTTGAGTATGTATGCAGCATACTCAGCCGCCTCCGACCAATACGTTAAGGGTACACCGGACCATGGTGAAAATGGTCCGGTTCATTCGCTCCGCCTTGCCATTTGAGGCAGGATTTCCCGGTTCAGTTACTTGGCGGCGGATACCCGTCTGTTTGCAAAACAGATCGACGTTACGATACTCTCCGCCGCCATCAGTGCGCAACACGTGCACTCTACACGAAAACTCGTTTTCAAACCAGGAAATGAAATGACCGAACATTCTTGGCGCCTTGTCCTTTGTTCGCGCTGCGAAAACCCTCAAATAGTTCGAAAAATGGTCCACAAAGACGACCAAATATCGATTGCGTCGCCTATCTCGGGGAGTGATCGGACTCTTGAGGTCACTGCAGATCACTCCTCCGATGCGATCTATCGGGGCGTTGCTGCCCAAATCCACCTTCGATTGCGCCTTCCTGGTTGCCTTCCCCTCGGCACACGTAAGGCAATTTGTCCTATTCGTGTCCGTCAGAGCGATACCAGATCTGGGGTCCCTGGCCAACCTTTCGATGGTATCATAGGCCAGGTGACCCAAGCGCACATGGAAGTGGTGCAAGCTGCCAGTGTGCACGTCTGAGCCGACGTCTTCCAGCACACTATTGTCAACCATGTCACCGAAATACTTCGAAAAATTTCTTGCCTTTTCGGCCTTCAGCTTGGCGATAAACACCAATCCATGCGTCATCACATCGAAAAGTTTTTGGTCTTTATCATGACCCGCAGCTTGTGGCCATCATCTACAATGGCGCAGCCCTTTTCGCGCAGTCGGCCAAGTGAAATCAAGTTTCCGGCTAGTTGCGGTGCGAAGTATACTCGGTCAAGATAACGACCGTTTCACTTTTGTCTAACGTCCGCAACGTAAGCCTTCCGACTTTGGTCGCCCGCAAGGCACCGCCATCCGGCAATGCAATAGTATCATCAGGAGCGCAGTCCTTTGCATCTTCCAACAAATTTCGACACCAAGTTTCTACTTGTACCACTATCAATAATCCAAACGTTTTCAATGCCACTTTCATTACCACATGCATTATCATATGCATCTATAGTGGTATCCATAGTCGAAAGCACGAAACGATTTGACGACTTCTCGCTGCCGCTACGGCTCGGCCCTTGGCTGCGATCACTTCCATTCTTGCGCCGCTTCTCGGGGCAATACCTCTGTATATGCCCCTCGCCACCGCACGCGTAGCATGCGCGCCGCGCCGCGCCAGATGTTGCGGCATGCGCCTGCGACTTAAGAGCTGGCTTACTCTCCACGGCGTCCTCTTCCAATTCCTGCGCCCAGGCAATCAATTCTTGTGCATGACCGATGTAGTCCTCTCTTCTAGGATCATACCTCGCCATCAGCATTACTTTCAGTCGCGGCGCAGCGTACTTGACAATGTTTTCCACAATTAACTTTTCACTCGACCCGCTTTCGCGAGCCATAGCTACTAGGTATAAGTAATGACCGGTTCAGCTGCGCCTCGCATCCTTTTCCATAACGAACCAGGCAGCAGATTGGTGGTGGGATATACTCACTTTGAATCCCAACCACATCTGCTCCATCACGTAAATTAGCGTTGGGCGCACCCACCACCACGATGCAATATTGGCACGGTAGTACTCCGCGGCGGTGCCTTACAAATGCTCGCCAAATTTGTTAACCTTCAGAATTTCGCTCCATTGAAAACCGGAGGTCATATCTCCAATCTCAATCGCCTCCATAAACAGGAAAGCCCATTGACGGTAGCCTGCACCCAGACCGGGATACAGCTCGCGCCCCGAAAACTTCTCTATACTCATCTTAGGTATTTTGTATCCGGTGTGTTGAACCGGTACATTTCCCTGTCTGGCGGGCGCTCCCGCACCTCCTGCACCTTGCGCCGCAACTAGCGACCTGCGTGGTCTTCATTTACTCGTGGGAGTGGCCGTGCGCCAGCTTCCACCCCTTCGTCCTCGGTCAGGTCGTTCAAACACATCTGCTGACCGAAGGGACGGTAATTTCGGAGACTCTCCCCAAACTCAGAGTTCGGTATACGCACCGGGGATTCCCTCTTAGGCTTGGGCGATTTCCTCGGAGATGCTGGTCTGGATTTCCCTGCATCTTGGTTATTCAAGGCGCTCGCAAATTCCCTCAAGCTGCGTACCAGATCCCGAAATTCATCCACGGAGGGCACATCATCTCCATAAAAGTCAAACATCATAAATCGAATAAAACACTTCAGTCACTTCCGTCAACCACTATCCCTTCTATAGGGGACTTCCCACTAGCTCCACGAAATGTAACAACGAAAAAATATCAACGAGAGTACACTCCAAGTACCAAGAAAACTCCACGAGATTACTTGACGCAACTTGGGCTCATAACCTGTTAAAACTTAATAAAAAAGCTTGAGGACACTTCCCGCGATCAATACTCACCTGCTGACGAAGTTTCAGCACGGGAGGATCAGCGGAAGATGAAAATAGGAGTGCGCCGCGTAGTAGCCACAGAGAGTTAAGTAAGAGTGCCTCCTGATTTATATACAAAAAGGAAAGTAAATTATATTATGTATGGTTAATTAAGTGGCTATCCAGTACTAATGCAACTTAATCTTGTAACCGCTATTATATGCATAAAATGTATGCCGTACCTGAACAGCCAATGGGATTCCACCATTCGGAAGAGTGTAAAGTCCAAAATGGATACACACTCTTCCAACAGATGGCACCACAAAAGCCTGTTGAAATGCATGCATCTTCACGGTAAAGCTCTGGATCACAGGCATATCATTCGTTCGTAACTTACCCGTTGCACAAACATCATGTACCCGAGCGATCCCATCATGCTGAACAACATAAAGTAGTGAACAATGACCATAAAGTAGATCCCTTGTGGCTTTCGCACACTAATGAAAACGAATGCTTGGCCAATCGCACCAAGTAATGCTGATTGTATGGCAATCCATGATTCATCTGTTTGAGCGTTGATGTGGTCGTAACCGAAGATAAAACCCGGTCGAACAACACAAATCAAGCCTCCAAATGACAATGTGGCACACGCAAAAAAAACTGGAAACATCAATTTTTTTATGTAACAAGCAGGCTCTCTACACAACGTGACATTACTAAAAAAAATACTATTCCTTAGAAAAAAAGGAAAAGGTGCAGTCCACGTACAAGAAAAAGAAGCGAAGACAGGAGATGTGAAAACAATGACACTGCAATCAGCGAGTACCATTTGGGAGATGGCGTAGAAAGCAAACGAAATGGAGCCAAACGCAGCTAAACAACGGTAGAACAACATCCTGCAGTCTTCCGGTGGGACGTATAAGATCTTTCCATTGTATCAAATACAAGCCTACAAAGTTTTGAAAAGAGATTGCACGTTAGCTGTAAGTAAAATCTAGTTCGAGCCATTTCGATAGTCTTCACATACGTAATTCCGTATGATGCCGACTAAAGAACGCCAAAAAACGGCTTCCATTGATGTCATGGAGTAGGTTGTGAACTTGATCATTGTCGACATGAGACTGAAGCATACGGCCGAGAGCGCCACGCACGCAATGCCACGTAGGACAGGCGTCTTTTATTCGATCTTGACATCGAAAGGCAGTAGTGGTCGGTGTTCGGATTCGCGGGAATTTGCCAAGCACGCCGGAAATAACTGTGCCCGCAATTTGTCCTAAACGTGACAAATTACGGCGTGCCAAATAAAATTCCGGCGTGCTTGGTATCAAATTCCATGTTCGACGGATCCTATACGAATGGATGTGATTGGTTTCTCGCCAAGAGTACGAGTAGGTCAATTTATAGGGGATTGCCCTCCTATACAGATGTACGAGCCACCTAACCGCTACAATGATCTGACGTGGAAGAAGGTAGCGGATGGTGTCATCTCAGGACATGAACGAAACGGGACACCCGTTGCGACTTTCAAGCAATCAAATAATGGGATTTTATGGAATAATATGAGCAAAGAAACCTCTGAACAGACGGTAGTTTTCTTGCCACACCCGGAGATGCACGGAATCCCATGAATGGCGACCCCGCGAAGGCACACCTTTCAGGAGGATGCCTAATCAGGTGCGACAGGCTTTCAAGAGGATTTATCATGAAGAAATATCTAGACAGTGGGCCAATTATGACGAAGTGGAAGGGCAAATGTCGAGAGGATCAATGGATCTCAGCGGTGCAAGAACATAGTCCGAAACAGCTATGGGAACATCACCATGTGTTGACTGATTACCAATTATGGGTGAAATATCGAGTGGCGAGTATCCAACTCAATACGTTTTCTCTGGACAGCGGTGCCTGCGCTTACTGTCTGGTCGATAGTGAGTTCTCGGCACCGGGGACATGGGTCACACATATTGTGTGGGGGTATCCGAGAGCAGTCAGTATATGGCGGCATATTATCTCGAAATGGACTGGGGAGATTGTTCGAGCCGACCATGTCCAACAATTTGCATACGCAGTGGCGACACGTAAATCGCCACCGGTCACACTGGAAATGAAAAGAAGAATTTCCCGGGTGTGTTGTCGACCGGCTGAGGAAGTGGTACGACAATTTGAACGAATCTGGTGGTCTGTGAAGTATTGCAATTACATGCTTATGAAATCACCGCAACTTGGCGGTTTTCAGACGGGAGCAGCGAACGGAAGTAGAACAAGTTCGCCAAACGTGGACAACGTGCTAGAACCAGCTACGAGCATGGACGGCACAGGAAACAAGACACGGGGAGTCCCGTTTAGATGTATTACGACTCACACTTTGCCTCCATTTTATGAAAGAAGAAACAAGCACACCACATCGATGGCGCAGGTGAAGATGAAGTAGAGCGAAGTAAGATCAAGACAAAGGGACGAACCTATACATGCATTTACAAAATTACCAAGTAGCTTATAGTGGATAACAATAAAAAGACACTCTGCATAACTATTAATACACTTTTAATTTTGCCCTACTCTGAGCTTTTGCTCTGAACGACTCTGCGCAGTCGAACGATCGAAGGAGGTACAACACCCCGACTACCAACAAGGTCGGCGTGATCAAGGTCGCGCCTAACACTAGTGTCTGTTTGTGTGCTGTCTATAGGTATTTTTCCGACAATGCGAACGTAGGAATGTGTGGTGGAGCGGCGATCATAGGTCACCGACGGTGCCCAGCCTACCGAATATTGAAGGAATTCCTCCGTTTGTACAGGATGATCCCGTATGTTCTGCCACGTTGATCGACGGACCCGCTTCGATTGCCAGCATAGTACTAGAGGGTTCCACCTTAGCAGATCAACCCACTATGGGTACCAAAAGATCAAACAGCCGCTGGGTAGAGGTTGAAACGTCTTCAGGGTTGAGGTCAAACACTTCCTCAGCATCTTAGGCGCCTGTCGTCAGATAACTTGCTTGATCATGCGTTTCAGCCCTAACACCAGCTGAAGCTTGTCCTTCCCATCCGTGACTGGTTAATCAAATGGTCCATTCAGCTTTCCGCTGATCGTGACCTTGAGTAGGTTCATGATCGAATTCGTCAATAAGAAATTCTTCAATTCCTTCATATAAAAGCGACCTTTCCAGATCAGATCCTGATGGTGCATTACTTGATTGACTTCTGTCGCTCTCCAAACTAGGCGCCTTTAACAACACCTTCGGTTTGTCCGGGTCGTAGTATTTCTCGACCGGCTTCCAATCCAGATCATCATATACATATGTAATTGGCGGATCACAACCTGCGTTGTGATCTGCATGGGCTCCCGAAGGAGCCTCGGGAGGTGGTTGAGGCTTCTCCTCCTTTATGTCATCAGGATACCTCCCCAGGTCCTGATGATCAGCATTTCCTTTCTTCTTCAGACATGACGACGGCGAACTGCCTTCCATCGTCACAACCACCTCCCCCATTTCCACTTTAATCTTCAATTCTGCTTCCGCTTCCGTTTTCACGTCCGCATCAGCGCCATATTGCGTAGAATCGCGGTGATATCCCGCGTCGACCAAAGATCTGGTCACGCGCACCATTGTGGTGGAGCGGATGATCAGAATTGTTGAAGTTCGATCAGGCGTTACCACGGCGCCCGGACTGCCGACTAACGAAGGGGGTCCTCCGGTTGTCCTGTGACTGGCTTGTGTTCTTACCTTGTGTACCCGACGGCTTGGGCGTGGGTCGCTCTTCAGGTGACTTGGACGTAGATCGGCGAGGTTCAGATACAAGATTGAGATGAATTCATAACGAATCGACCGATGTGCTAATCAGGTATGATCAGGTGTGATCAGGTTTGATCAGGTGTGATCAGGTGCAAAAGGTCGATGATCAAGACCGCTGATCGATGATCAGGTGTGATCAGGTGCAAAAGGTCGATGATCAAGACCGCTGATCGATGATCAGGGGATTATCAAGGTCGGTGATCGGTGATCAGGGTATGATCAAGGTCGATGATCGATGATCAAGGTTGATCAAGATAATAATCGATAATTGAAGACCGCTGGTCGATCCAGTTGATTCTGCACGAATTGACGCGATTGCGGGTTGATGATCGCAGGTCGCAGGTTGCAGATCGATGATCAGGGATGATCAGCGAAGGGGGTACTTGATCAGGTGGCGGAAGTCTTCACCACTTGATCGCCGAAACTCTTAAGCCTAGTCTGCTAATGGAACACCCAATATACTATGTATTCCTAGCTTATACCTAAGAGGACGGGGGGGTCGACCTGCACTTTCTGTGTGCAGATCGACGGATTCCACAAAAATCCACCTAGAGTTCCCGTGGGAAGCTTAGAGCAGCCGAACTTCTAGGGCCAGACGCGAACCAATGGAGGAAGAGGTGAGAGCGCACTGCTCGATCACTTTCCCAAAAACAAAAAAAAAACTTTACCGAAGAAGAACCGCTGATACAGCGTGCGGAGTTGAAGCTGAGTTCCCAAGAACTCTACGTCTGCCGGTGGGCCAAAAATGCACTAGGTGCTCCCGCCCGGGACGTAAAGGTGCGTATAAAATGAAAGGAGGCGCTAAGTGCCGTCCCTGTAAGTGATCTTATCGATCGGACGCAAAAAGAGAACTTTATTACTGCTTATATCCTAAAACCTACCAATTACCTAAAATCAACCAATCAGAACTACCCATTACAAATGTGCTCCGTCGACCAGTCGACCTGGTTTCTCAGTCGTCCGTCGCTTGCTGTTAGGTACCCGTACCTAGTGCCTCTTCTAATCCGATGGCCCGTCCATGTTCACCACAGTGTGGTGAAGTGGATTCAAGAATTTTAGTCACCTTGTGTCGGCGGCCCGCCGATCAGCTTATCAGCGAGCGGATTGGTGGAAAACAATGAGGCTTTTAAGCCTATCGTGTGCAAGAAGTGTCAAGAACGCAGATTTTGGTGAGTCACATGATATTGCGTGTACTTTACATATTTCATGTTTGTACATATTGGGGACCGTAGGGAGATAGGATTGGTAGTTTTGGTTTTTCCTTTTAATCAACAAGGAAGTCGTTCGCATCTTTGAACAGTACATCAGTCGCCTCCGCACGCCGCGGAGTGTTTGGGAGCAGAGGGTCGAGTAATCCCCTCTAGCTCATTATACCCGGCCGGTACGCGTTACAGACGCACTTGTCCCGCCGGAAGTCCCTCGACGGGAGTACGCATTGGTCGGCTTCGCAAGACCAAGTTACACACGTTCGGAACGTGTAAACAACTTTTTCGATTGCTACGTGGAGATATCGTTCGTGGAGCTTGTTACGTTCTCGTTGGGTCTCCACATTGGAATATTGGTCTTTTCTTCTCACATTGGTTGGGCTCTACGATCGATTAAGCGATCTGCCCTTTGGAGTATACTTACTTTAAGTATAACCGGTTTTCCCGTACCCAGGGTGAAGAGTTCCGCCCAGGGTACACCACCCAGCACGGTATCGCATTTTAAACCCAAATCAATTCACAGCGACGATCCACCAAGTGTGCAACCACCCCATTCCATCGGGTACACAAGGTGAGATGGAGACGCAAAAATCGGACCAGGCGTCCTATGCTGATGATCGGTCGTCTGCTAGCAGCGGATGATCAGATCGGATCGTAGGCGAAGGTTCGCGGGGTACCCCCCCCCCGTCAGTTGGAAGGCTGGGCACGATGGTGGTCAGGTTCTCGACACTACGGTGTTAGATTATGAACTTGACTCCACCACAACAGTTGTACCCACAGTTGTACCCACAGTTGTACCCACAGTTGTACCCAAAATCTACGGTACACTTCACCACACACAATAACCGAAGTATCGATCAGTCAGGTCAACCAATATAGGGGAACCACTCCAGTCTACCGTAAATTACACGTGAACTCCATACGTTCTTCCACGTAAGCCATACTTCACCTCCCCTCCAACATAAAAGGTGGTCAAAGTGGTAATATCGTCCAATAACGAGCCTAGATATTACGATTTTTTAGGTATGCGACGTGATTTAATGTGGTACATTTTTTTTGGGTACAATGGATTGGCGTTCAAGATTTGCTGTCATCAGCAGAGGGTTAAGATGTCCCCAACTGTTTAGTTCAGGGGTGGTTTTAGGATTAACGTCCCCCGACGGGAAAAGTGTAGAATAAACACATAACTCACCCGTTTTGGGTGGACGTGAATCCTAATACTACCCGTGAACAAAACATCTGGGGACTTCTTAACCCTGTTATTGCAAATTTTAAAAATAATATTATTAGTTTGACAAAACATAACGGAAATCTTTCACAACAATGGACTACAAAATCATTAAAAAAATAGCAGGCCTTAAGGGTATAAGTGTGGGAAGTTAACGCGCGTTGGGGGCGCGTGTGAAAAATTTGTTCAAGTTCAAGCCGGTTAGTGCTTGGTCTTTTGTGCGCGTGCAGGAAGGGCGCCCTGAGTGTAAGTTCAGAGCGCCGAGTCTGAGATGTTCAGTGAAGATAAAAAAGATAAAAAATGTATTATTATAATTAAAGATTAGTTCAAAACTCTAATCACAAAATTTAGTCCCAAAAATATTCAATCACAAATTCCATGTATAAAAACAGCTTTAAACCACTGTGATTTCGTCCTTTGAAAAGTTTGTCCTTAGCATCCAGCATAGCTTTTCCAACAATAATAACCCAACATAATAAGCTTAAAAAAGTTAAAATTGGAGCAAATAGAAATAGAAATAACATCAGTATTACTAGGTAAAAATAGTTCCCTGATTTTTTAGGGAAATGTCAGGCTAAGCCGTAAGCCCTCCCCATCCCCATTCAACTTCGTTACATTCTCGTAACCCTAAACCCTAAACCCTAAACCCTAAACCCTAAACCCTAAACCCTGATGGAGAAAGGTGGGTTTATGCGCGCGAGACGTGGAGGTTGCGGGGTGAGGACGTCTCGGTTGTGGGTTGATGCGTGCGTGACGTCGTGGGAGTTGCGGGGTAAGGACGTCTCGGTTGATGGTTGATGCGCGCGCGACGTCGTGGGGGGGGATGGGGCTGGGAGGGGGGGCTTACGGCTTAGCCTGAGTGAGACCTGGGCCTCAGGCTAGCATTATGGTTTTTAAATATCAAAATTTTAACAACTTCGTCAATCAATGTCCAAGATATCAAAAGAAAACAAATTATTAAGGAATTATAAAACACAAATGAAATTAATAGTAAATTAAAAAATAATTTGTGTCTTAATTCCAATAAAATTAAATTAAAACAAAAAAGATAATAAATAGTTAAAAAGAGTAATAACTAAGTGATAAAACGATAAGGATTCAATTGAAGATGGCTAAATGGCATTGTCCACATGTGCCGAATAATTAGACGCCGATCCAAAATGTTAGCGTATCAAAATAGTAGGTCCACCCTAAAATGGTCTGACCTTTGAAGCCTCCAAATATAATTAAGCAGCGTAAATGATCCATCCGCGACGACGAGAGCTCATGCTTTCGCTCCTCGTTGTGTCACAGCTCCTACTGTGTGGGCTATTTGTGCTCTATGGCTCTTCGAACAATAGTCTCTTCTTCAACGATGAGGCCCCGTCGTCCAATTTCTTACGCCGTTGTATATGTAGCTCCCATCGAGATCGTCGCTATGTTCGAGTAGGAGTATGCGTCACTGTCGCCCAACGCTTACGAGAATTAGAGGATTTGCTTTATGCGCTCAAAGTGATGCTCGAAAATGCCAATGTCGTGTATTGGATCGATAGTGGCACGTTATTAGGAGTCTACCGAGCGCGACAGCTCGTGCCGTGGGATTATAATGCTGATCTAGGAGTGACAATGGCTGGGTTGGCCTACCTTCGTTCGCATACGAAGGAAGAGCTCGAAGTTCCAGAAGGGTACGAGCTTACAGTCTTTAATAGTTCGCTCTATGAGGTCGGCGAGACGTCGGCCGCAGTGCCTGTGCGATTCGTAGACACGAAATATGGCTTCTATGCCAACATCTTTGCATTTAAGGAGTTTGAAGGACTCTTTAACGACAATGTGAGGTCGGCAGCTACACTACAAGAAGAGGAGCCTGTTGTGGGGGATGGTGTGTTTGTGGAAAGACTGATGGGACCCGAGCCATCAACGATATGGCATCGTTGTGTTCATTGTCCGGTGCTAGGCGAGCTGGAAGACAGTGACATGCTCTCCACGAATTCCACAAGGATGAAACATTTTCGTATTCCACGAGATTGGGTCTTTCCGCTACGCGTTTGTAAGGTTGAAGTGTTTGAAGTCATGTGCCCCGCGCAAATGGTGCCCTACCTTATGTACATTTTCGGAAACAGGTTTCTGACGCCCGAGCTATGGGAGTAACTCACGTGTCTCCTGATGGTATACGGTGATCGTGCGTCCCTATTGGAGCGTGCCTTTAGTGTATCGTTCTACGTTGGCTTTGCATGATGACGTCCATTTTGGAGTTTCATTAGAATACTCGCGAGATTTGACAGTCTGCTTCTTGCAACGAAACGCGTTAACGATCATCCTTGAACAACATCACAGCCAGTTTCGGAATATTCCTACCATCACCTAGCGAGCAGAGCTTCATAAATCAATTCTAGCAAGACTGCTCTCAATGCAAGGATCAGTACTCTACGTCTCTTCCAGAACGTCGCCGATCCAACTAGAAATATGAGCCGCCATATCGCGTGTACCATTCTGTTCCATCATAAACGCGTGGGCTTGCGGTACGATGCGATGTTGCGCATTTGAAAAACGGAGCTGGTATTCCTGCACAAATTCTGCCGGCACCCACTCGTCTACTGTCGAATAGACAAACAGGATCTTGTCTTCAAACTGCGCGACGACGTCACGATCGAGATCGGTAACTTCCTTCATTTCGTTCGCAGCCATTCCAAGGACGTTGCGCATCACATGCGCGTTTACAAGAGACAGCGACGCTAATTCCAGCGTCTTTGAAGTCTTGAATCCCACTACACAACGGACAATCCAGCGACGTAGCAATGACGGCACGAGAAACTCCACTACGCTTACAAGCGCTACTCCACGTTCGTAGTGGTTGAATAGAGGCATCATCTGCTTGCCCTTAGGAGAGCGCGCCATGTGCATAATAGTTGGCTGCATGAGCACGAGCTTGGCGATCTGTTGAGGAAATCGTTTAGCAATTTGCAGCAACAAGTAGCTCCCAATGGAGTGACCAATAAGCACAAACTGCAGCGTCGGGTCATCACGCACTCGTTGTCTTAAGTAAAAGATCTTGTGCTCGAGCTGTTCGTCTAGTCGAAACGCCTGTCCGTTATTCTTCCACGGCATAAAGTGACCCGCATGCGACAAACAACGCACTTCCGCACGTCGTCCATGTTTTCGAACAAGTTCTTGCATGAGCGGCAAGTAATAGTACGGGACACCCGGATTACCAGGAAGAATGAGCACGACGACGTTGCGCTTGGTCGTTTCGATTGAATGAAACACCAACGATTGCGCTTGCGTGCCATCTTCTGCCACACGATGCCATTCTTCACATGGAGCTGGGATTGGATTGGATGACGACGGGCGGCCATAGATTGCTTGTCGAGTCGAGTCCGATTCGACTGTCAGTTGACGAAGAAGTGCGTGATGGAGACGCAGCTGGTTCAAATGACCGTAGCGACGAAGATACAAGAAACGAACGAGCGCTACGGCCAGGAATGGCGTCAAGATCGGGTACCGCTGCTTCAGATATGTCAGTAAGGGCTCAAGGCACGCCATTTTCGACGCAATGTGACACCTGATTGGCGGCGAAGAATCATCCGTAGCATGTCATTGGTCAAAACATGCTTTGGTTATCAATTTCGAACGAAATGATCGAACAGGACGAGGATGAGAAGACCAGGTATCGTGGTTCAGATCCGCTCGGTGGATGTTCCAAGCAAAGGATATTAAAACATTCCAAGCAAAGGATATTAAAACAAGTGGAAGATGCTTTACGCGTGTTAACTTCCGTGTCTTCGGAGCATCTAATGGCTGAAAACGATGCCGAGCAAGAAAGGATTGTGAAGGCACTGACTCGAGTGATCAACTGGCTGCGCACTGAAATCCCGACAACGTCACTGCATACGGAAGATTTACTTCAAACATGTGAAAATGACAAGGTTTCGAAGGTGCTTTCCGTGTCGGAGACTCTCCTGCAAGTGTTTTTTCATTGGCATCAGCTGCAGCAAAGGAAGGGAGCGATGAACCTTACGTTGTGGCTGTTGTGGGCAGAAATGGGCTCGACGTTAGACGTTATGCGGGGTAGTCAAGCAACGATTTCAAAGGATAAAAGCTGTACACTGCTCCTGATGATGTCTCGTTCTCCACAGGACCTTCCAACGTCGAAGGCTCGGAACAATCAGGAAATGCAGGTGAGCTTCAGTAAGGGGCTGTGGGATGCACTCCTAGCCAATCCACTGAATAAAGCGTCAGCACAATCCTTTAATGATGTTGCACCCTGGCTAGTTGAGGCTTTTTTGCACTGGATGGCGGTTGCAATGCGTGGATATGAAGTGGTTTTTATTGCGAACGTTGCTTCCTCGTTTCGTGCACACCTCCATGCTACTTCGATGAACAATCGAAAGCTGAAAAGTGCTTGGTTATTATACCCAGATCTCAACAGCAACCCTGCTGCTTTTACGAACGAGGGAAAAATTGCCATCTCTGCTTTGGTGTTGAGTGCTTTGACTTCTCATTGTCGCGCACCAGAAGAGACAGCATATTGGGAATCATTAAATGCAGCCACGGTCGTTGAACTGTCGCGTCAATCCTTTTCGCAAGCGCACGGATCCATTGCTTCTGTTGGTATGGCGCTAGGTCTGTCTAGTCTTGACGACGGGAGACTCAATCAAGACTCGAAGACTTTGTTACAATCCGGAAATGAGACGATCATGAGTCAGTTTGCGCTCCTGCGGCTCGTAAACTTGCCACTCATAGCTTCCGACATGAGACCATACGATGATGCTAGCATTTCAAAGTATCGGATGGAAGTTCATCAGAGGGTTCAAGCTTTGCTCCAGAATCCATCGCACGCTGTCCTTGAACAGTACTCGTTGCGGATGACAGAAACATTTATCGACGAAATGATTGGATGTTTTCGAGCTTCACGTGAGAGACACGTGTCTCTCATAAAGACTATGCAATCAGTACTTCCAGCTCACCGTTTTCGTCCAAGGCTGCTTCATCAATTCGGTGCTCCAGAGACTCTTGCAACCGACGAAAAGAGTGTGCTCGAGTCAGCACCAAATGTCGTGGAATACATTAAGCAATTCTACTTGATTGTTGCGCCAGTGCTGGAAGTCTTGTCTTCCGTGCATCTCCTTCCCTCCTTTCTCGCGCTCTGTCGGCTGGAGTTTGCACGTGAAGTATGTTTATCATCTCGTGCAAATGCATCGATGGAAATAGTGATGCAAAAGTTGGAGCAAGCGTTGGACCAGACGACAACGCCACAAGAAACGATTCTTGGACCAATGTTCAGGCTCCTACCGCTCCATTGGACGACGAGGACCCCCACGTTCCCACCTGAGATGGATGTCATTCGCGGATGTCAAGCGCTGGCAGTAGGGATTCTTCTCCAGCGCAAGCTCCGTATCCTGCTCTTTCAGTGTACGCCACTGATTGATGAAGCGCTTGCGCTTATCTTTTCCATGCTCTATAACGTTTTCGAACCGGCGGATGCCTTCAGTCACCGCTTTCTTGGGGTCTGTCTTTCACATTTGACGCAGTATATTCCGCTGTTTACAGTCTTTCCGCATTACTTACAAGTCTCGCTTGCTGCGTATCCAACCAATGCTTCTTCCCAAGAACTAACCAAAGCATGCGGAGCGATTTTCGGGGCACTCTTTTACTCCAAAGCTCTCTCGACGCAAGCCACGTTTGAGGATACCAGTGTCGGCACAACGCGCCGAATGCTCGTGTGGGCATTTCGGAAATGCTGCGACCGCAGTACCGAGTTACTGGCTGAAGACAGGGACGTTGTTGCTCCAATACCAACCGATAATATGGAAAACAAAGCTGACGCTGCTTCCGGCGAGACGTATGGACTCCAACTTGCTGAGTTGGTGTTTGAACTCATGAAGATTTCCCCCGTGAACGTAACGGAAGCACTTGCAATGGAAGTCGAGCGACTTGTTGCGTACTGGAAGGATCATCCCCATCTACTTGGGAAACTGAAAAGCGCGCTGTTTGGACAGATCTCGCAGAATTGTGAAGCCGAGAAACGCGCATGGTTTGCCGCTTGGTATATTGAAATGGACAGACTCTATCCAGTTGAAACACGTCCTTTGACGCAAGAAGTGCCATCTCGTCTGTAATCAACACATAGGAACAGGTTCTAACATTGGAATTGGTTGGGTAAAAGCTTTCGAATTAGTTCGGGCGAAACGTATCCTGTTTGCCAATGGAAAGGCAAGCTGCCTCGATCTCATTCGTCGTTCACAGACGTTTATCACCGTCCCATTTGTAGAATCCCTCGCCCGTTTTGCGCCCGAGTTTGCCTTCTGCGACTTTCTTGCTCAGGATCTCGGGCACAAAGAACGCCGGGTCGTTCGGATGATCGCGCACCCACCCTTCCAAAATGAATAACGTCGTGTCCAAGCCTACATAGTCAGCCAACGTAATGGGTCCCATGGGATGGCCCGCACCAAGTTGCATGCTGACATCAATATCTTCCTTGCTTGCATCGCCTCGTTCATAGAGTGCAATCGCTTGGGCAAGGTACGGTACCAAGAGTCGATTGACAATAAACCCCGGCGTGTCGTTGCAGCTTACGGGGTGCTTGCCAATATCGAGCACCCACTGTTTGCACGCCTCAAAGACTTGTGGGTCCGTTGCGTCCGTCCGCACGACTTCCACGAGCTTCATAAGCTGCACAGGGTTGAAAAAGTGCAGGCCCACGACGTGGGACGCGCGTCCAGAAGCCCCGGCAAAGTCGGCAATCGACAGCGATGACGTGTTGGACGCGAAAATGGCCGCCGAGTGCACCACTTTGTTCAACTTGGCGTAAAACGCTTTCTTCACGTCCACATTTTCCACAATCGCTTCAATCACAAGGTCGCACTCGGCGAGCCCTGCTAGTTCCGTCGTGGGCGTAATGCGCGCCAACGTTACGGCCGTCTGCTCGTCGGCTTGTTGCGGAGAAAGCTTTCCTTTCTTGACGTCCCGACTCAGTAATTTTGTTAAGGAGTGTTCAATGCGCTGCATCCCACGCGCTAACCCGTTTGGATTGGCGTCGAGTGCCACGACGTCAAAGCCCGCAGACGCCGCTGTCTGTGCAATGCCATGGCCCATTAGACCCAGACCGACCATTCCTACTTTCTGGATGGTCATGTCGCGAGACGACGTCGCCAAGGCACGCGCTAAACGCGCCGCGGGCCTATAGCGAGGGCGAAGCATGATGGATACGGACGGGTAGGAATGAATGGGTTACAAAATCCTACCGGTTAAAGAGTCTAACGTGGACCCGACGTGTGAGCAGTGCTCTTCGATCGTGAGATGGCTACACCTGCAGCTTTGCCCGTCCAAAAGGAAACGTTTTGACCACTGTGAAAGGGGTAGCGAAGTAAAATAAAAACATTTCATAACTAGTGTCACCAAAGTGAAACGCCTGTCAACGTATGTGAATTGGTACCCACTAAAAACAAAAACGACGGATGTTCTTGCCTTTTTCTATGAGTGAAAGGCGTATGTTTTTGACCGTGAGCGCCCGCCCACGCTTACAAAGCATCAATCGTATGCTCCAGCTCGAAGGTGCCGCAGCTCAAGCTTTTAGTGTTATCGATAAAATAACGATCTCGTTAACTCGATAGCAATAAACTGTAGTAATGCTGTTGAAATGTGTTTCCGGCCATCGTAGCGCAGTAATGTAGAAAACTCCGAGTCGTAGATGCTTGATAATAACACTAATATACCGAAATCGTCTCAAGTCAATATCTCTGCAGCCAATTATAGCTAGGATGTGAGAATGACACCTTCAGAGAGATCGTAGTGTGTAGACGAAGCTGCTGAACCAGAGACTTGTTCAATGAATGTGTATTGAGAGGTGATTAGCTAGCCTAACATGAATATGCATAAGGAGTTGAAGCTATAGTAAACTTCTAACAGCTGTTGTGTTACCTACATTACTTTTCAGCGCAAAAATAGGTGTACTCAGAACGGAGTACGGATACCGTATTTTTAGCAA
Organism: Peronosclerospora sorghi; assembly: GCA_026184515.1. Classification (NCBI taxonomy): domain Eukaryota; phylum Oomycota; class Peronosporomycetes; order Peronosporales; family Peronosporaceae; genus Peronosclerospora; species Peronosclerospora sorghi. Next base: position 13,753,254 of record CM047581.1, read on the forward strand.
CTACAAAGTAAGAAATACAAATTGCTAACTAAACAAAAAGTCCTACCTAACTTCAGTAATTAAAGTATGTAGACTATTTTTAGCAAATGCATTCGACACTGCTCTACGTTCGAAGACCTGCAGTATGGAATGTGAATACTTTGAATACATCTTTGTGTTTAATTGTGCCATTTCGCATTGGTTGAATTGCTTTTAACTTTGATTACAATAGTTATGAAATTTAATGGGGGGGTCAAACTTAAAGTTTAGCCCAAACGAAATAAACGTTTATATCAATCAAATATCAGGTTTATATCAAATTTGATATACACCCCTGCCGATCTGAGTGACCCGTTTATTTCACTTCAAAAAAGTGTTTATTTCACCTCAAATACGCAAAGCACTGTGATTGGAAGTAAGTGTTGATGCGAGGGCCAAATGCTGATTTGGCGTGTTTTCTCAGGGGCATGATTCTGCCTAAGAGATCGCTGCGTGAGGTAGAAAAAAGGAAAAAATCGACGTCGGACAGGGTGGACGACCCGACGACTTCTTGGAAAAAGGTTGCAAAAACGCTCTTTGCCCCTCCGAACTCCCACAGCAACCAACGAAATCAGGTTGTCTGTAACATCACCATACCCCCCCCCCAATTCAGATAACGCCAGTAACCAGACACACGTACCACACACGTAGGACCGAGCCCTATGAAATTAAAGACCTGACAAGCTTCTGATCATGTCTCTCACACCAGCAAAACCCGGGTCTTCCAAGACAGTGAACAAAGCGCACCTTCAGGATACGGATTTCCTTTTCATTGTCTCCTGACTGGAGGACAAGTCGAAATTTGAGTCTGTGTACGGGACTTCAGGCCAAACGAAGATCGGTGTGCCCATAAAGAACAAAACCGCCGGACTACGAGACCTTGCCGCTGCCCTCAGCAGGCAGATCAAGGGACGCCTAAATGTTGACCATAAATGCATCAAGGGTAGCATTCGGACATACCGCAAGAACCTGCAAGTGGCACTAGCTTCGGAAAGGAGCACCGGCTTCGGAGTAATGGAGAAAGACCGGAGGAAGGGGATATTTACGGTCGAGCAGAATCTCAACAGGATCGCCCATTTCGAGCGGATGAAGGCACTCTTTGGCGAAAACCCAGCAGTTCAACCCCTCTTGATTGTCGATTCGCTGGCGGCCCCAGCTAACAGCAACGACGAAGACGAGGAGGCGACCGGAGAAGTGGACGTGCACCATGACGAAACGCAGCTTGGAGATAAGATGGGTGAGTCCGTGTGTTTATGTTGGGAACGGGACGGAGCAGAGTATCTGCGACGCAAACTGAAGCTATAGGCTGAGTCTAAATTCTCACTTTTCATGTTTCTTTTCATTTTGCATGTGCGATCCATTTTTAGGCTCGCCAGCAAGACCATTAGAGGGTCCACCGGGTCCCGGTCAGGAAAAGGGAGTTAGGAATAGCCCTCCACGAGATGTCGCTGATGACGTTCCGCCCTTGCCGTCTCCCCTACCGGAACCCCTATTAATGCCTGGCCAAAAGAGGAAGGCGCCACCCGGAGGAAAAACGAAAGATAAGCGTAAAGCTCCGCCGTCTCTGCAAAATGCCAGCATGCAGTGCCAAAAATTCGTTACGGCGTTAAAGGAGGTAGCACAAGAGAAGGCCTTAGCGATTCGGGAGGCAGATGACAAGAGGCTCCAGTGGGAGAAGGAGAAGTGGGAAGATGATAAGCGCGAGAGGGAGAGAGAGAGAAGGAAGAAAGAGAGGTTACATGGGCTGCAGAGAGGGAGGAGAGAGAGCACCGATGGGTTGTGGAAGGGAGGAAAGGGAGCCCAAGTTGGAGTTGGACGAACGGGAATTGGAGTTGCGCAAGAAAGATGCGGAAAAGGAAATTGTGCTGGCAGCTTTGAAGCAGGGGAAGAGTGCGGAGGAAATAGAAAAAATCCTCAATTTTCTGAGATATTAAGTCAAAGCATACCGCTCCTTTCGAGCTCGCAGACTATGTTTACTGCATTGGGAGGAACCCTCTGGCATAATTTATAGCTAGAGTCGTTAGTTTCAGATCATCCCGAAGGAACCCACTGGATGTACTCAAAATTCCGCCACGGAGCTATTCTCCAGACTCCTCCGGAACATCCCCCTCTTCATAGAGATCCGCCCAAGCATCCCCCAGATGCGCGATCATGTTGTGCAGCGCAATGCACACTGTCACCTAGTTCCCGATGTGCTTCATGTCTGTAATACCGTTTAAGGACCGGCGGATCTCTCGGAGAGAACTCCACCTGCCTTTCAGCACCCCAATGCAATGCTCGTTTCTGACCCGGGAGTGCACTAGGCAATAATTGAACTCTGCATTCTCTTGCACTAAAGCAGCCGGAGACTTGTAGCAAGGTACCACGGTGCTCGATCTTGCGTAGGCTGAGTCGGCCAACAGGTACTCGCCTGAACCAAACTACTTCGCCGGGGTTTTGTACAAGTCGCAGTCCTTGTACACCGTCGCGTCATGAGCAGAACCAGGCCATCCAAAGTGGTATTGTAACAGGGTTACATTCCGGTTACATTTAGTATGTAGTGTACGTGAGTACACTACGGTTGGGGTCAATATTGACCGGTCCGAAAGGTTTTGGACCATTGGTTATTTTAACCAATCAGGTCAGGAGCCTTTGGTGGAGGCGTGGCAGCCAGCCACGTGTTAGTACACAGGTGGTGTACACTAAATTTTAGCTAGGTACGAATTTAGTAAGTTCTACTTAGTATTACATATAGTTTACATTAGTTTAAATTAATTTAGGCTAATTATATATTAAATAAACATTCAGTTTACATTTCACTCAACGACTACTAGACGCTCGCCCTCGACCGGTCGCGCGCGTAGTGAGTGCAGTAGCGTAAGGGAAGTTATTCCCTTAGCTACCCCCTTATTAAGGGAGCCTTGTGTTAAGGCATTAGCGAAAGATAATAGTAAACCAAAGTGGAATCTTGGCCCCGAGTAAGAGAGTTCTCTCTTACTAAGCCCTTTTATAAGGGCGTATCGGCTAAGTAGCGGCGAACGCCGATTTAAGGAAAGTCTTCCTCTGTGCGCTAGCCGCACCGTGCGCACCGGCATCTGGTAGCACTTGTAGTCAATCCAACACCTGTGTTGGTAGGCTACGGAATCCTCTGCAAGGGATGAATCAGGACGATTGGGATAGGTTAACCCTCGTCCAGCAGGAAGCCTTTAAAAGGCTGTTAACCTTACTGGGTGACGAAGGCATGCAGCACCTAGTGGAGCAGGGACTTGAGGCCGTGAAGGCAAGGGTCAATGCCCTCATCGCCCATGAGGCGAGTTTAGGTGGAGGTCGTTCCACGGGGGTGCGTCCCCCATTATCCTTTAGGATAAAGGAGTTCACCGGTGAAAAGGGTGACAACCTTTATGTGTGGCTTCGAGAGGTTGAAACGGCCTTCGTCACAGCGAATGCGATCGCTGATCACTTGCACGTGGGACTTGACTGACCCATCTTACGGGCAAAGCCCGTACATGGGCGTTTACGTGTCCGGATTCGGTCACGAATGTGTTCCCAAGCTGGGAAGTCCTTAAGCAGAAGCTTATGGACATGTACGCCACGCCTGATCTGGTTTTCCAGAATCAGCTGGCGTTTTTAAGGTGCCGTCAGGGCACTTGGGACGTGGAGACATATGTACAAGAACTGAAGACCCTGTTGGCAGGGATGTACGCGAAAGCGTATTCGGACGATGTGTCCATCCCCGTCTTCATAGGAGGCCTGAAATAAGGGCTAGCATGTTCGGAAATGTTCCGATGCCGACCCCAATCCCTGGGGGAGGCGTTTAAGGTGGCGTTCAACGCCGAGAGGAACTTTTGTTCCTCTAAGGTGGGTCCTGAACCCATGGACCTGAGTCAGGTCGAAGCGGAGGAGAAACCTCCCGCTAGGAGTCACTCTAACTACTTTCCGCAGGGCTTCGAAGCGGAGCTCCTTGCAATGTTGCAGCGGCATGGGCCGCTGAGATGCTTCCTGTGTGGAAGTGCGGATCATCTGCGGAACAGATGTCCGCGGAACCCCCAGCAAGATATCCGCTTTAAGGGGCCGAGGGTAGGTAAGAAGCTCTCGCCCAAGCCGTCGGAAAACGACGGCTCCCAGTAGGTGCGGGGCGCCCTACTGGGGGATCCCTCAGTACTGTTAAGCCCCAGGGTAGGGGACGACAGCATAAAGCCCCGAGGGAAACGGTGCTTTCTAGAACCGAGTTGGTGTACCAGCCAGGTTTGCTGGTAGTCCTTGCGGACGTGAAAGGCTTTGATAAGCCTTGGAGAGTCTTGATAGACTCTGGAGCGTCTGACAATTATATCATACGGGATTCTGTTGAGAAGAGTCGGCTGTATGCCGAGGCCCTAGAGGCACGTTCTCGTGACGTTGTCACGGTCCGTCTTGCGACGGGCGTACAGGTTACGGTAACCAAGGTCTCGATTGACCTTAAGCTGAAGTTTGCAGACTTCGACAGCTTAGAACGTTGCCTATTCCTGGATTTGGACTCGAGGTATGACCTCATTCTGGGAATGAAGTGGCTGGAACTCCACGAGCCATGGATAGACTGGAAGTCTAAGTCCATTGGCTTAACGCTCCCGCGGTCGGGTGAAGCATTGAAGAGTCATGAACCCACCTTTGCTCGACCGCAAAAGCGATACTGGCGTGAGATGCCAGAGATTGGGATGTCTGAGATGATCAGTCCCAATGAGGTCAAGGAAATGTTCCTTGACGAGGGGGATCAGGCGGTTAATCCCCACGCCGACATAGGCGAGACTGATGAGTCGCCAGTGGTAGAGGTGGAATACTCTGAGGTTAAGCGCGAGGCGCTTAGAGAAGAGACCCGAAGTTCGTCTCTTCTGCAGGTCGAGACTGATTCCGACCACGCCGTGTTCGGCGAACAAGTTGCGACTCCAGTGGTAGGGGTAGAGACCCCTGTGGTTAAGCGCGAGGCGCTTCCAAGCGAAGAGACCCGTAGTTCGTCTCTTTCGCACGTCGGAAATGATTCCGATCACGCCATTGTAGGTGAGACCGGAGAGTCACCGGTAGTAGAGGTAACGACCTCTGTGGATAAGCGCGATGCGCTTCCAATAGATGGAGCAACTGACTCCCCCCATCTGGGTCCCGGGATGAGTCTTGAGGCCAGTAGTCAGCAGTCCTATCGGATGATGAATAGTGTGACAGGTGTTGTCACAGAAGGCGTAAGCCTTGAACGGTTGCCTGGGATAGGCGAACTGTTGTCGTTGGAGGAGATGTCCTTCAACGAGTTTGAGACTGCCGTAAAAGCAGGTGAACTCGACGAGATCGTCGTGTTGCGTCCGGAAGAGGAGTTGAACTCCTCATCCACGATGGATGAGTCAGTTTTGGTGCAAACCAAACAGGCATTGAATGCCCGAAGCGGCCACAAGATCCTTTCGGATCCTGAGGACCCTTACCATTCCTTATTTAAGGAATTCGGAGATGTCATTAGTGAAAACCCACCGATGGGGTTACCACCGGATCGGGGAGTCCGACATGAAATCGATTTGGTTCCTGGAACCAAATACAGCGTCACTAGGCAGTGGCCTCTCCCCAAGGAGCAATGCGACATCATCGACGCATTCTTCAAGGGGAAAGGAGAGGCAGGGATGGTACGGGAGAGCAAGTCTCCCTATTCATCTCTCACTTTTTGTTTTCGTAAACCGAACGGAAAGTGGCGCATTGTGCATGAGAACAACAAGCTTAATGCAGCTACTGTACCCATGCAGACTCCGATTCCTCGGAAGGATGTCCTCCAGAACAATATGGCGGGCTGTACTGTGTACAGTACCTTAGATCTGGTGGACGGGTATTATCCGGTGCTCATGCGAGCGTCCGATATTCCGCTTACAGCGGTCAGCACGCCTAGTGGAATGCTGTGGGAGTGGCTTGTTATGCCGCAAGGGATTTCGAATGCACCAGCGACTTTTAATCGCTTGGTGACTCATCTCTTCCGCCCTCATAGAAAGTACGCTCAGACGTACTTCGACGATATATTCGTTCATAGTCGCGCGGAAGGCGACTCGTCTGATGTTCATACACATCTGATACACCTTTGATCGGTTCTAGAATGTATGCGAGAGAATAAGTTATATGCAAACGCATCCAAATGTATCTTTGGTGCTGAGGAAATTCTTTTCCTCTGATGCTTCATCGGTAAGGATGGAGTGCGGGTGGATCCCGCGAAGGTGAAAGCCATTATGGAGTGGCCTTTTCCTGTAAATCTTAGAGATTTAGGGAAGTGGCTTGGATTAGCCAATTATCTCCACAAAATACAGCGAAAACTACGCTGAGATGGCGAAGCCATTAACTGACCTTCTTATGAAGGATGTGGATTGGTGTTGGGAAACCAAACACCAAACCGCTTTTGAAGCGGTTAAGGGGAGCTTGTTGAAAGCCCCCGTTCTTGCTCTCCCAGATTCTGGAAAACCATTTAGCGTCGTATGCGACGCCTCCGATTTTGCAATCGGATGTGCTTTGTTACAAGCAGACGATGCGGGAAGGGAACGCGTGATCGCGTTTTAGTCGAGACAGCTTAAAGTTGCAGAACGGAATTATCCCGTTCATGATAGGGAGATACTTGCTATGTAGTATGCCCTTGTCAAATTTATGGTTCACCTACTCGGCTCAAAGCCATTCGTGGTTTATACTGACCACACGTCCTTACGGACAGCGACACAGTCGCCTCATCTCTCGCAACGGATGGCCCGTTGGATCTCCTTCTTTGCGGAGTACAACTTTGAGGTTAAGTATAAACCTGGCAAACAGAATGTGATTGCAGACGCGTTGTCGCGTCGTCCCGATTATGAGCTCGCTCACGCGACATTCATCACCTCGTATGCGGTGGATCTCATACGCCAGGCGTATGAGAAAGACCCACAGTGTACGGCGCTTATCGGCGCGTTGGGTGGAAAGTGATTTGGCTCGTCTGAGGCAACCCTGCCAAGTCGAGCTAAAGCTCGCTTACACCGTTACAGGTACTGTGACGGTTTGCTATATTATAGCACGAGCGCGGAGGACACTCCGCGGGTGGTTGTTCCTCATAATGAGGAACTGAAGTATAGAGTCCTATTTGAAGCACATGACGCCCCTACCGGGGGTCATTTAGGTCGGGATAAGACCTACAGCGCCTTAAGCGCTTTGTGTTGGTGGCCCAACATGTATAAGTGGGCCGGTGCGTATATACGCACCTGTGAGACCTGTCGGAGGGTTAACCCTTTGCAAGTTGAGCTGCGACTTTGGCGAGCTTGTCCGTTCCAACGGAGTGTTGGAAATCCATTATCATGGATTTTATCTTCGGTTTTCCGAAGGATAAGGCCAGGAACACCGGCATATTGGTCTTTGTAGACCGTTTGATCAAGATGGCTCACCTGGCGGCGGTGCCGGAGTCCATTAATTTGCAAGGAACAGCGAAAGTGTTCCTAGACCGTGTCTTTCGCCAGAATGGTCTACCTGATTCCGTTGTGTCGGATAGGGATCCCCGTTTTACGGGACAGTTTTGGAGGGCGTTGTTTAAGGTGCTGGGCACCAAGCTCCTCATGTCCACTGCGGATCATCCGCAGACTGACGGACAAACGGAACGTGTTAATCGCGTGGTAGAAGATATTCTCCGCAGTTTATGTCCGGATTCTCCAAAGAGTTGGAGTGAGATGCTTCCTATGGCCGAATTTTCCATAAACAATTCAGTTCATGCATCTACGGGGTTTACCCCGTTTTACGTGAACGGATTAGTGAATCCGAGGGTTCCGCTGACGCGACGAGTGTGTGGCCCAGGGCTTGAGGGGGGAGGATTCACCGATGTCAGCCCTGTATCTGTGCGAAAGCACATCGATAAGTTCTTATCGGCGCGCCTTAGTGACTTACGACACGTCTGCGATGCCATGGCGGAAAGCCAAGACAAGCATAAGGATCAGGCTGACCGCAAGGGGCGGTGTAACCAAAAGGTGTACAAAGTAGGAGAAAGTGTTTTATTAAATGCTAAGAATCTTCCTACACATGCAGTTTCCAAAGTGTTGCGGAATAAACTGCGCCCCAGGTTTGTGGGCCCTTTTAAGGTGATAGCCCAAAGGGTTTGTCGTATACCTTGGGCATCCCGAAGGCGATGCGTACGCATCCAACCTTCTATGTGGGTATGATTAAGCCATACCAGAACCCGGAGTCGGGTCCCCTCGTGGAGGAGGTTGAACAGGCGGATAGCCGTAAGGCACCGCAGGGGGAGTAATAACATCTCCGTCAGGGTCGAAATACGACCACGAATCTCCGCAACGGAAGACTCGAGAGAGTCAAGCCGCCTCTCAATGCGGTCAATAGCATCCCCCTCATCGTGGAGTCCCTCCTGGACTTTCAGGATGCGACGACTGTGTCGATCACAGAGCTCGTGAACCTCACGTCGCAATTTCGCGACCACCTCCCCCAGTTCTCCATTCGGAGGGTATTCTACAATACCATGCGGAGCATCTGATGGCGCGACGCCATCATCGGGGTAAAACCCAGTATCTAGTGAAGTGGAAGGGTTACCCACGTTCACAGAGTTCGTGGGAGTCCGAGAATCCCCTGCGGCAGGATTGCCGAGACGTCGTTGACGCTTTCGAGCGGGAGAATCCCGCTGCGATTCGACGACCAAAGGGGCGGGAGAAGCCCTTCACTCCCAGTAGTTGGTAGTTCGTCGGAGGCAGATCCGAAACTTGCACTGTGCCCCGGCACCACAACGAGGGCACGGGCGCTAGCATAGCGCTTGCGATAAGGGGCACGTAATTGCTCCATCGCTTTGGCTTTGGCAAACGCCAAGCGCAATGCCCTCTCCACCCGAACGTCACGTTCGGCATAGCTGTTGTACAGTTTTAAAAAGTCAGGGAGACGTTTCTCCCCTTCCTTACAAGCGCGGAACTTTTCCTCTGCCTCTTCGGCATCATCTCCTTGTAGGAAAACGAAGGGAACCTCGCGGAGGTTCTCAACAAAGACACTCTGCTCCTGTTTCCCGATTCGCGTTCGGTATAAGGTGGAAGTGAACTGCTTCTGTGGCGAATCGGACCCAAGCATTTTGGTCGTTTTGCGTCAGCAGCACACCTATCGGCTTATCGGCGATCGGATTGGTGGAAATCCAGGAGGCTTTTAAGCCTATCATGTGCAAGAGGTGTCAAGAACACGGATTTTGGTAAATCACATGAGGTTGCGTGTACCTACATATTTTCATGTTTGTACATATTGGGGACCATAGGGGGTAGGGAGTTTAGTGTTGGTTTTGGTTTCGCCTGCTAAGAGCGTTTTTTGGTTTTCCGTCTTAATTGTTGGGCCTTTAACGCAACCGGAGGTCGTTTCGCCTTGTACATCAGTCGCCTCTGCACGCCGCAGAGTGTTTGGGAGAGGAGGGTCGAGTAATCCCCTCCAGCTCATTATACCCGTCCGGGACGCGTTACAGACGCACTTGTCCCGCCGGAAGTCCCTCGACGGGAGTACACTTTGGTCGGATTCTCAAGTTCAAGTTACGCACGTTTGGAACGTGTTATTAAGTTTTTGGATTGTTACGTTGAGATATCGTTCGTGGAGTGTATCACGTTCTCATTTGGATCTCCCTATTGGATTATTGGAGTTTTATTCTCATATTGGTTGGGCTCTACGATCGGTTGAGCGATCTGCCCTTTGGAGTATACTCACTCCAAGTATAACTGGTCTGCCCGTACCCAAGGTGAATAGTTACGCCCAAGGTACACCACGCAGCACGGTCTCCCACATTTAGACCACAAGTCGATTCCCAGCACCGATCCGCCGAGTGTGTTACCAGCCCATTCTATCGGGTACAAAGGTGATATGAAGAACAAATCGGACCAGGCGTCCTGTGTTGATGATCGGTCGTCTGTCAGCAGCGGCCGGTCGGATCGGATCGTGGGCGAAGGTTCGCGGGGTACCCCCCGTAAGTTGGACGGCCGTGCACGATGGTGTTCAGGTTCTCGACACTACGGTGTTCGATTTTGAACTTGACTCAACCACAATGATGCGCGTGCCCGGATCACTTGGTGATCGTGGATATCACCGCGATGATATCTCGCGAAGAATTGATTACAATGAATTAAATGTGGAATCGTTCTGGAGAGGACATAAGGAACGGCTATCGCGTTATGGTCTCATTGTCGATGAAGATGGCGATGACCGATCTGGCCGGGTGGAGGACCAGATCGGGATTAATAAGTTTTTTCCTCCCCATAAGGCTCCCACCGGAGCCGATCGGGACTATAGCAAGTCTTGCTATAGTTCCGGAAAGGATAAGGACTTTTGTCCTGATCCTATGCATTTAAATAGATGTTTTTGATGAAAAGAAAATTAAAGATGAAAACGACTTGAAGTCGGATCGGAACGATCCGATCCATTTTCCCAAGGTCCCCAAGCAGAGGCTCAGAATGCCGTCCGAGGAAGACGATTTGGAAGAAAAGTCGCAGGTCGGGGATGGGGTTATCAAGGAAAAATACCTGACCAGGATGTATTACATCCACGAGTTAAAGCGATTTACTCGCGAAGACCAGGTCATGCGAATTTTAAACCTCCAGATCCCCGATCGCCTTCTCGGACCCACCACCGAGCCGATCCAGAGCGATCGGCCTTTGCTATTGGTGAAGAACCAGCTGGCGATGTTGGCTGAGGTCGGCATTAAAGTGCAGAACCTCGCCAACGTGCAGAAACTGTTCGATCTGGACACTTGGAAGTTGGAGATGTCGATTTCGACCCTCCATGATCATTTGGTGCCGTTGGTGGGGGCGGTTCGCCGCCCAACTCCCACCGTGGCATTGGAGGCCGCTGAAGTCACGGAAGCATACGAAGATGTGTGCTCCGACGATAAGTCGTTGTATCAGTCTCCACCTGCCTCTAATAGCTCATCGGAGTTGGAGGTCGATGTTTAGCGGATGACCATGGGGGCGGACCATACCCCCATGGGAGCAAAAAAGGACGTGCGGCAGCAAGGGGATGCATGCCGGTAGGGGCCCCAGAGCCCCACAGGCTTCAGTACCTCCAAAGGAGGATACCAACACGTTGCCCTTGAACCAAGCTAACGTCCAAGCTATGTTTGAAGCAATGATGTAGCGTTTCTTGAAAGACCGATGCCGATCGCCTCCGCGCCCTCATGCCCAGGACCGATCTGCCCGGCAAAATATCAATACTTGCCGGGATGTTGATATGGAGTCAGTGGCATCAACGGATAAGGCTATCCGAGGTGGCAGACCAGTTGGCAGATGAAGACGCAAGCCGCAGCCAGCCTGACCACGCCGATCAAGAAAAAACGGCGATTTTGACATGGAGTCGATCGGCGATCCGGATGACCACTATGGGTCAAACGGTGCAGGTGCGGGCAGAACGCGCAGGGCTATCCTAGCCTCTACGACCGCATTTTATTGTGGATCTACTGCGATCCCACGCATTCGCATGGCTGCGACCACGGATCTCAAGGACTTTACTGGCAAGGACGCTGACGAGGAGCAAGCCAGATCGGTTTGGTCGGGTAAAGTCTGCTTTCTTGCGGGATCAGACACCAAAAAAGGAACGGTGTTTGATCTTCAGAGATATGCTGAAATGGCCGGCTGCGAACTGGATCCAACAGTTGAGTCGGGATGTCCGATCTGACTGGGATCTGCTATGTTCAGAATTTGAGGGGCATTACTGCAACTCCGGATTCTCTTCCGCCCGCAAATACCATCATATGCAGAAGCGGGGCGACGAGACGCCGATTGAGTACTTGCACCGTTTGAAAGTGGCTGGAATTCGCGCCGGGATAGTGATCAAGGAAAGCAACCCGCCGACCGGTGCCGCTATGGAGCGCGTAGGTCACTATATCAGTATTCTTGATGACCAAGATCTGGCAGATCAGCTCACTCTGCTGCGCCTAAAAGATGTGGGGAAGTGGAGAAGACGTTACGGAAGCTGCAACACTCACGCAGCATGAGGGCGAAGGTTACCGTTGGATCGGTTCGCTACAGATCGAAGACCCAGACCGACCCTGTGAAGAGTCCCCTAACCAGATCGGCCCGTGCTGTTAAGGCGATCGTGACTGAAGACAGCACTGGATCGGAAGAGGAAAGTAGCATCCTGTCCAGTAGGGAGTCAGACGAAGACCAGTATCGCCACGTTTTTGTCACGGAACCTGCCCCAAGAACCAGATCGACGCCTAACCAGGCAGATCGGAAGGGCAGGAGTGGGAACAAGTCCGACTTGGACCGACCTTGCAAGAAGTGTTATCACTGCGGATCAAGCAAGCATGACGGTGGGGACTACTGGAAGAAGCTGATATGCAAGAAGTGTGAAAGACGCGGCCACCCCACCGATCACTGCCTCTTCGTGTGCAAGTCATGTGGAGAGATCCACGAGGCCGGCCAGTGCAAGATCGAAGAGTTCTTCAATATGATGCGCAAGTGGTATGTGCCGGGTAAGCACGCGGGGATGCTTCCACCGGACGTGGGAAAGATGTTAAACTAGAACGCTCGCCAGGTTGGAATCTGGATCGAGCCGAGCGATCTACGTTTGGCATCTATGCATATGTAGGCAAGGAGAATAAAACCGACAATACATGTTCTATTCTCAATTGCGTCGATCGGGATCATCCGGTTTCAATCGAATGACCGATGAATATTCCCGATCAAAGAGGTCATGCAGCTGGATCTGCTGCCTGGGGAATCTCGCGCATACTGGAAGTATCATGCGCCCGACAAATGGTTCAAGCAGGCGAAGCCTGTGGTAAGATAAACAACCAGAAGGCAACGATGTTGTTCGACTCTGGGGCCGAAGTTTCAATTATCGACTCCGCCTTTGCTCGTAAGGTCGGATGTCGTATAGACGACACCCAGAGACAAGAATGCGTCGGAATTGGTGAAAACTCTTACATGCCCGAAGTAAGGACGCGCGTGAAGATCACCCTATCGGGTTCGTTGGTCTACTTCTTCAGCGCTTGGGTTGGCAAGCTGGCCGGTCAGGATGCCCTGTTAGGCATGGATTTCATGGTGCCGGCGGGCATTCGCCTAGATCTGTCTCATGGAGTGCTTACACTCCCGGATGAGGTCCAGATCCAGTTAGCTGGCCGGCGGCCCCTATACGGATCGCACACCGATCTGGTCAGGTGGGACCAAGATGTCACCATTCCAGTCGGCCAATCAGCTGATACCCCGGTCGACAAAGGTTTTCGATCAAGGAAGTTATGGGTGACCAGGGGCGATCGGTGGGTGTCGACCTTTGTGAAGAGCGCCGGACGATATGATTTTGTTCGAGTCAATAATATCGGTGACAAGCCGCTTACACTCGACAACAATAGTATTGTTGGCATGTGGCTGGCGGAAGGGAAAGTGCCAAGAAAGATGGGGTTCTTCTCGATCGGATCGAGACGGTATGTTGAGTGGCAGAACTTGGCATACCAAGCGACCACCGATCTGATCAGCGATGATAGATCGGTGGAAGAATTAAACTCACCTATGGTGGAACAACCCAGCTATGTAACCCCAAAGAAGATGTTAGTTCGAAGAAAGGCACCGCAGTCGCCGGACACGCTGGACCATCAAGCACATGAGCCAAGGTTCGTCAACGTGGTGGCTTCACAAGAACAGGCGACAGCGGAGCCGGGAATAGAAAAAGGGAAACGTGGCATTGCTGGGGCGGACCACGATGGCGCGCCTAAGCAGATCGATGTCGTTGAACGGCAGCCCGACGATCGGGAACAGCAGTGTTCCACCGATCAGGACGGTGTGGGTGATATTGCCCCGGAAGACGACCAAGTTTGTATCCATGAGGGAGGGATCAATATATTCAGGAGCTGGAGAGCCAGATGGCAGTCCTCCCTGAAGTGTCTGCTGATCCGCCCGAAGTCACCTTGGACTATCTGCAAGTGGGTGATCGGGATGTCAACAGTCCCGACCAGATCGATCAGCTTAAGAAGATCATCTGGAAGACGAAACATATGCTGATCGGGAAAGGCAATGCCTTACCCCCTGCTGCTCGCGGAGCGATCTGTGACATCGATGTTGGTGATGCCAAGCCGATCGCCCAGAGATGCCGACGTGTGGCGCCACAGTACCGTGAAAAATTGTCTGATCTTATTAAAGGACTGTTGGCTACCAAGATTATTAAACCGTCGACCTTGCAGTGGGCCTCGCCGATCGTGATTGTGATAAAGAAGAACGGCGTCAACATCAGGTTGTGTATCGACTATCGGTTAGTAAACCGGTTGACCAAGCTTATGGTGTACCCGATGCCGCTGATCAGAGATCTGCTAGAAGATCTCGACCGGACCCTATGGTATTGCTCACTGGACATGGCAAGTGGATTTTGGGTGGTTTCGATGACCGATCGGGCTCGCGAGATCTCCGCATTTGTTACGCCGCTCGGTCTGTTCGAGTGGAACCGTATGTCTGTTGGTTTGAAGAACGCGCCCCAGATCTACCAGAGCCTGATCGACAACGCATTGTATGGACACTTCAAGATCAGTACCGATCGGGACCCCACCAAAAACCATGATGTATTTACAGAGAGTGAACCCGATCGGGAAAGGAGACCGTCAGTTCTGGGGAGGCGATCGTATATCGATGACATTCTTATCCCTGCTTCGTCATTGAGCGATCTGTGCGAGAAGGTCGAACGGTTGTTGGAGACATGCGATCGCTGGAACCTGTCGATCAGTGCTGTGAAGAGTTTTTGGGGCATGTCCAAGGTCGTCTATTTGGGTCATATGGTGTCGATCAGTGGGCTGGAGGCCAATCCCAAGGATCTTGAGTCACTGAGCAACCTCCCGTTTCCCAGATCACTGAAGGCAATGCAGTCCTTCTTAGGGAGCTTAAATTACTACAGCCGCTTCATTGAAGACTTCGCGATTTACGTGGCCGTGCTGTACGAGCTCCGGGAAGTCCACTATCATATTTGCGCGAAGGAGATCGGGAAACTTTATGAGAGGGCCGCGACTCTGATCTGCCCGCATATTTTCCGAAGCTGGAGGCAGAGGATTACATGAAGCGTGCAAAGGTTGCTTTCGGCATGCTGAAGGCCAAGATGGTAACGGCCAGATTCTCACACACTTCGATCCATAAAAAAATGCCGATCGTCATTGTGTACGCTAGTAAGTGGGCCATTTCTGCCACTCTAGTGCAAGAACATGATGGAGTGTACCATCCGGTCACTATTACGAGCCGGACGTTGAAGCCGAACGAAGTCAACTATGGGATCGTCGAAAAGGAAGTTTTGGCTTTACTACGGATTTTGGATGTGTGATATAACCTAGTAGTCGGCCGACCTGTAAAGGTCCTTTCGAGAAAGTAGACATTGGCCTGGCTATTATCGGCCAATGGGATGGATGGTCGGCTCGGCAGATGGTCAGAAATCTTGTCACAGTGGTCCCTCGAGGTCGTCAAGTACACCAAGGGAGAGGAAGAGATATTGGGCACATTGGCTGCCAGTATCACCCCTCGGTATGAAGTGGATGAAGATCTGATGGCGATTGCCCCGAGGAAGCAACCTCGACAGTCAATCTCGATGCCACCACCGATCGTCAATCGGGATGAAAAACTCCTGGTCTTGAGTTTCGACGGACCGGCTAGCATGAAGAAGAAGGTCGGCTCCTATAGTGCCATACTGTGGAAGTTACCACAATGGTCTATAGTAGCAGCCGCCGCCGATTTCACGCCTGACATAACGGTCAACGAGGCGGAATATCGGGGGCTCCTTCTATGTCTTGATCTGCTGTAATCACAAAAGAAAGGTCGGATCATCATATGTGGTGCCTCCAACCTAGTGATAAGGCAGATCACCGGGGAGATCGACTGTAAGGCACCACGACTAAGGACGCTAAATGATCGAGTAATGAAGGCGCTGAAAGACTATCCCAACCGCGAGCTATTGCACGTGAAACGGGATTGGAACAGAAGCGCCGATCACCTCGCGTCCCAAGCCATGCGAGAACAGATCGGGGCGACGATCACCGAGGAGTCCGTTATACTTGAAATTATGGACATAAACAGGCTCCCGGAGTTGATCAAGCCCAAGGACAGCCCTGATCAGATCAGGTACATGTGATGGTGGCGACTAGATCGCGAACTCAGAAGTCTCGACGATCGTTCCCAAAGGAAAGGCTGAGCGAGTTCGTTGTACAACAGCTAAGGGCGGAACGGATCCTCAAGGCGCAGGACGAATAAGAGTGGATCGTCAACCTGAAAGCCTATCTGCGCGTTAAACTGTCCAAGTTAACGAACGATCAAGCGAAAAAGTGTACCAAGATCGCGGACAGTTACGATGTGGATGACAATGGATTGCTATATCACTGCCGTGACGTTGACCAAGACAGTGCCGATCGAGATCGACTAGCGAAATTGGTGGTCTCTGAGTTGCTACATCCGGATGTCCTTCATCACTACCATGTGAGTCTAGAAGGGGGACATCAAGGCATAGGCAGGACATATCACAAGATCAGGGTCCACTTTCACTGGAGAGGACTTTTCGGAGCGTGTAGAAATATGTGGGCTGTTGCACAGATTGCGAGACCGGAAAGGGCAGACCCATAATCAAGGGGCGATCGCCCGGGAATATCGAGGCTAATTACCCTTTCCAGGTGATAGCAATGGATCACATACCGTTGCTGCCCAGATCGACACGCGGCAACACTGAACTGCTGATCTGGATCGACCTGTTGACTGGTCTGGTGATCGCAAAGGCTAGTGCATCCCGATCTGCGGAGCAGATCGCCCAGAGTCACGAGGAATGCGTGCTCAGAAGGTTCGGTGTCAGCGAAGTTATCAGACAAGATCGGGAACCCGGTTATATGGCTGAGGTGTTCCGAACGTTCAATAACATGCTAAGCCAGAAGCAGAACGCGACGATGGCATATCGTCCGCAAGCGAACGGATCGGCTGAAAGCATGGTGCAGACAATCACAAGGGCGATCAAGATGTATGTGACCGATCCGGACCGACGTGATGGGACGAGTATGCAGAGATATTGGTATTCGCACTCAACTCTTCAACCGATCGGGTTCGAGGAGAAACACCTTTTTATCTGGCGTAT
The DNA here is from genome assembly GCA_026184515.1 of Peronosclerospora sorghi. Taxonomy (NCBI): domain Eukaryota; phylum Oomycota; class Peronosporomycetes; order Peronosporales; family Peronosporaceae; genus Peronosclerospora; species Peronosclerospora sorghi. The sequence goes on from CM047581.1 coordinate 13,770,291, forward strand.
GGATGGGACCCTCGATCGACACTTGAAGCGGCGATACCGATCGGCTGCACTCGGACCCGCGATCGCGATGCCCGTCGTTGGCACATGCAGGTCCAGAAGCATTACCAGCATGCGAAAGAAGTCGTCAATGAAAAGTTGCGTCAGGCCACACAAGATCGAGCAGATCGGAATAACGATCAGGTCCGCCCTCATGGTTATGAACCAGGGGCGAGGGTTTGGTTATACCTCGATCGGGTCAAGGAAGGCTATGCGAAGAAGTTGGCTCATATGTGGCACGGTCCTTTCCGTGTAGCAGAGCTGATCGGTGAGCACTCTGACCGTCTGATCACGATCGGCACGGATTATAAAGTTTTTCCGATCGTGCATGTGTCCAAGATGAAGCTGGTCATAGTATTTCCCGATCGGCCTAAAATGCCCTGTCTGGTGGACGAAGAGGAGAGATTCGATTTTGATGAGTCTCTGCTGCCGGAGGACAATTGGGAAAAGCCATTGGAAGAGGACGAATTAGAGGTGTAAAAGGTGCTAGACGTCCGATCGGTCAAGAAGACACGTTTCGGTCGCACCCACCGAGAATATCTGGTCCTGGAAGGATCATGATGAATCAACTTGGATCGACGAACTCGATCTAAATTGTGGAGCACTGCTACGAGAGTTCGAGCGAGAACGAGTCAGTCGGAATCGCTTCGCAGTGATGCAGACTCATGAAGACGAAGATCAAGACACACAGTAGCACCGATTAGTATATTGATCGGTGTGAATATGTGTAAGGTCTGAATTATTGTGAATTTTGTGATGAACTGCGATGAACTGGAGTAGTGGAATGACGAACGGGGTGATGATTTTCGTGATGTGGATGGAAACTGTGTGTGATAACGTGTTGGTGCAAGTTTGGAGAAAGTGATGAAATTTGGTCAAGTGATTGGATGATCAGGAATTTGAAAAGAATGACGACATGTATTATGGATTATCTGGTCAGCTAACTGCTGAATCAAGGATCGCAATCACCCCACAGACGACCGATAGTCAATGCCGGATGGTCTCCGATCTGGTTCTGGTGCTGATTGCGCCAGGGCTCCTTCCGATCGATCTGGGTCAAAGCGTCCTTCAGGTCTGTGCCCGGCTCGTCACAATGAAGACCAGGATACCAGAAGCCGTCGTCAGCTAATACCCCGGCTTTCTCAACCCGACGCTTGGCCATATGGAGAACCGCAGGATATAAGAAGATGTCAATGTCGCATTCGCGGGCCAGCATCCCTCCCAGAACGAACAGACATAGGGTCTGCCAGGCCTCGCCCGCCCGACTCCGGCGCCTCTTTCGGTTTTTCTGGAACGAGATCAGGCCTTGATCATGTAGCGCTCGACCAGGAAGAATCACTATATAGTGCGTAGACTCCCAGATCTCTTGGCTGTAGGTTTCGTTGAAAGCCTTCACTCGACCTAAGAACGAGTCGATACACGCAGTCGACGCAAACATGGACCCCAGATTGGGGCGGACGAACACTTTCCATGGCTCATCTGCGTACAGACGGGTGATTGTGGTGCTGTGACCAGGTCCTCCCGCCATGCAGAAGCGTCAGGGGCCTTTGGAGCTGGAGGAAAAAGCCAGGAGTCCGGGCGCGATAGAGATCGGGCTAATATCTGCTTGGTCAGGGATGATTGGTATAAGCTACCGATCTGCCACGATGACCATGGCAAGATGGCATCCGAAGTCAGCAATGGTAGAGGTCGATCTCCGGTCAACAACCCTTTCAATCGGGCGTGATTGCGCAGCCCAGATGTGCCGGGATGGAACGAAGGTAACGATCCGGTCGACTCGCGCGTCGGTGCAGCACCATCACCCTGGGAGCTGATCGCCTTATTAGCCCCCGATGCAGGCTTCGCAGGAGCGGAACCTCCGCGTTGGTAGGATCGGGACTTGTATAACAGTGATCAAGAACTCGGAATCGCTCGATCCGCCCCCCGAGTCCTCTCCGGAGGAGACCTCTATACGCTTGGTGCGAGCGGCGCGGGGGGGGCGAGGGGGCACGAGATTTGGGGATGATAGACTTGTCACCTGCATCCGATATGGGGCTTGGGAGATGCACCAGCGTCTTGGCTTTCTTCTGGGGTACCGCTCGCTTCTCCTCGAGTTCGGAGTCGCGCGCTATTCCCCGCGCCCTTGAGCCCTTCGACGCGTCCTTACGCTTCTTGGAAGTTTTCGGAATTTCGGGGTGCTTACTTTTGGCCAATGAGTGGCGTCGGGTCCGATCTTGATGAAGATCTACCAGAACGGCCGATGAAGACCTGTCAGCGCTAGAGCATGCAGCCGGGCTTCGGTGCAACAAGTCGGTCAACAGTTGGTAGCACCGATTCACGGCTGTCGAGAAGCGTGCCCAAAATTTGGCACACTTCTGGTCAAGTTTTGTCAAGGCATTTGGTCTAATTTCGGATTGGTTTAAACAAGGGGGGCTTTTCAGACTATCAGACTCAAGAAGTGTCAAGAACGCAAGTTTTGGTGAGTCACCCGACTTTGGGTATTTTACATATTTTTGTGGGGGTACATTTAGGGACTATAGGGTATTAGTATTTTAGTTGTGGTTTTACCTTTTAGGACAGAGGTTATACCTTTAAGTAAGGAAATCTTTTAGATTTCGGATAAGTGGCTGAAACCTCTTCTGGTCTTGGTTCACACCATAGCTAGGGGTCGCCGTTCTTCCCTTTTCGTACACTAGTCGCCTCCGCCCGCCGCGGAGTGTTTGGAGGAAGAGGGTCGAATTATCCCCTCTCGCCCATTATAACCGGTCTGGACGCGCCGCACGCGCACTTTGGCTCACCGGAAGTCCCTCGATGGGAGTACGATTTGGCGATCTCAACACCTCAACTCAAGTACGTTTGGAACGTGCTATTCACTGGATTGGTCTTGGCGTGGAGATATCGTTTGTGGAGTTCACGAGAATATTGGGTCTTTACGCGGAAATATTGGCTTGTTTTAATATTGGTTGGAAACTAGACCGGTTTTGGTCTTATTTCGTATTGGTAAGGGGCTAGACCGGAACGGTCGGTCTACCCTCTATTATTTCGTATTGGTCAGGTCTTGATCGTTTGGACGATCGACCTATTGGAAGTTATCTCTTGGAAGTGTTTTTGGTCTGTTTGTGTCTGGGGTGAAGAGTTCCGCCCCAGAGATACCTACCCAGATCGGTCTTCTATATTCAAGACCGGTTCGATCCAATCTGCGATCCCGATCCACCGAGTGTGTAACTAGCCCATTCCATCGGGTATACAAGGTGAGATGGACACTAAACAATCGGACCAAGTGGGTTCTGATGACGACCGGTTGTCTGCTTGCAGCGGACGATCGGACCAGATCTCGAGTGGTGGTCCGCGGAGTACCCCCTCCGAAAGTTGGAAGGCTGGGCGCGATGGTGGTAGTCAGATTATCGATGCTATTGTTTTCGATTTCGAACTTGATTCCACCACACGGCCGCCCAGCGACGATCTGACTCCAGGGTACAGGCGTCCGATAGGCTCTGAAAGGACTCGACCTTCCCGATCTTCTCCCGGACTACGACCTGCAACTTGCCGATCTGCCTCTCCAGGTCACCATGTTGGGTGCGGAGTAAAGTCCAATCGGAGCTGATCGCAGTGATCATGCGACTGACGATCAGCCGTAAATAAGGCGTCGAACGTTTTGGCGATGTCGGCGGGCAACCGATCTACATGCATAAGAGGGTGAGAGCAGACCCAAGATAAAAACAGACCGATCTGCTTACCTCGAGTTGCTTGTTGGACGATATGGGCCCGGAGGCGTGCGTTTTCAGAGGTCACCTCATGCAACTTCGTGGACATGGGGATCAACGTATCCACCTCCTTCCGCAGTTGCAGGAGTGAAGAATCCCTGATGTCTAACTGGGACTGAAGCTCCCGGACCGTTTTCCGGAGCTGATCGGCCTCGATCTGATGCCTGTCCGATCTATCGGACCCTGGAGTGCTGTGAGGGCTGTCAGATCGGGCCGATACGGTCGGCGAACGGATATGGGGCGATGAGGAACGCAGGGAACCTGTAGAAAAGAATGTCAAGAGAGGTTACAAAACGATCAGGTGTACAAGGCAAGTACCTGGCGAAGTTGGACTCAGAGATCCGTCCATTGGTGAAGTCCGCTTCTGTGAAGATCTGGAATATGATGAGATCGGGCCGCTAGCGTTGCGCGGCTGCGACCAGACTCAGGGGCGCTGTGGCGAAGCGGACCCAAGCATTTTGGTCTTTTGCGTCAGCAGCACACCGATCGGCTTATCGGCGATCGTATTGGTGGAAATCCAGGAGGCTTTTAAGCCTATCATGTGCAAGAGGTGTCAAGAACACGGATTTTGGTAAGTCACATGAGGTTGCGTGTACCTACATATTTTCATGTTTGTACATATTGGGGACCATAGGGGGTAGGGAGTTTAGTGTTGGTTTTGGTTTCGCCTGCTAAGAGCGTTTTTTGGTTTTCCGTCTTAATTGTTGGGCCTTTAACGCAACCGGAGGTCGTTTCGCCTTGTACATCAGTCGCCTCTGCACGCCGCAGAGTGTTTGGGAGAGGAGGGTCGAGTAATCCCCTCCAGCTCATTATACCCGTCCGGGACGCGTTACAGACGCACTTGTCCCACCGGAAGTCCCTCGACGGGAGTACACTTTGGTCGGATTCTCAAGTTCAAGTTACGCACGTTTGGAACGTGTTATTAAGTTTTTGGATTGTTACGTCGAGATATCGTTCGTGGAGTGTATCACGTTCTCATTTGGATCTCCCTATTGGATTATTGGAGTTTTATTCTCATATTGGTTGGGCTCTACGATCGGTTGAGCGATCTGCCCTTTGGAGTATACTCACTCCAAGTATAACTGGTCTGCCCGTACCCAGGGTAAAGAGTTCTGCCCAAGGTACACCACCCAGCACGGTCTCCCACATTTAGACCACAAATCGATTCCCATCACCGATCCACCGAGTGTGTTACCAGCCCATTCCATCGGGTACACAAGGTGAGATGAAGAACAAATCGGACCAGGCGTCCTGTGTTGATAATCGGTCGTCTGTCAGCAGCGGCCGGTCGGATCGGATCGTGGGCGAAGGTTCGCGGGGTCCCCCCCATAAGTTGGACGGCCGGGCACGATGGTGGTCAGGTTCTCGACACTAAGGTGTTCGATTTTGAACTTGACTCCACCACACTTCTGCGTGAGCAGTTTTTCCGGGAGTTTCATCCGGCATTCGATTTGACGCGGCTGTACAGCCGCAGGGCCAGGGGTATAGAAGGATAAACCCCTCTTTACCTCGTTCTTATCCCACTTTTGGAGATCACGAGGACCTCCAAAGCGATATTCCGCCCGGGAAGGGCGTTTGGGGGCGCGTAATGCAGCCTCTAGTGTCTAGGTGGCAAGATAAGATTCCTGAGCCGCGTCCATTTTTTTTTTGGTGATGGTCGCCTTCGTCGACCCAGATTTTCCATCCGTAGTTGGCAATGGTGGCGCGCGAGTTAGCGCATTTTACCCTCGTGTTAGGAAAGGATTAGGCTGCCGACATCGCCGTTCGGCGTCGTCAGAGCGGTCATCCTTAGGGAGTTATCCCCAAGGCCCCCTTCTCCGAGATATCGGAGCTCGAATAGATGACATCCCCTTCTCGGGGAGAATACTCGCCACCTATAGAGGTGCTCATTAACGCCAGAGTTCTGTCAGTTGGGGTCTCCAATTATAATCGATTATTGCGTGGCAATAGTCTTGATGGGGGAGGATGTAACGGGGTTACATTTAGTTACGTTGGTGTAGGTAAATACACAACGGTTAAGGTCAAGTATTGACCGGTCCGAAAGGTTCGGACCTATTGGTTGTTTTGGCCAATCAGGGCGGGAGCCCTTGGTGAAGGCGTGGCAGCTTGCCACGTGTTGGTACACAGGTGGTGTACATTACATTTTCGGCTAGGTACGGATTAAGTAAGTTCTACCTAGTATTACATATAGTTTACATTAGTTTATTAAGTTAGGTAATTACATATTAAATATAGGGAGCCGCTATCTAGCGCTCACTTTTCGCTAATCAGCGCTCACCCCCCATATAAGGAACCCCTCCACCTGAAATGCTTCACGCTGATTAGATGACGCCAAAGTCAAAGATCCACCCAATCTAGACTTAATTGTTGGCAGGTTAAAAATACCATACCGCAAAGTCAAAGATTACCGGGTGAGAGGTTGCCGGGTGAGAAATTGCTGGGTGAATCTACTGATTTTTATTGTTTCTACGCTAGACTTGGCCTGTAGCACGGGCGGCATCAGCAGCAGCATCAAGCTGCGCAAGCTCCGCAGTGAAATACGGATCCCAATCAGCATTACAGTCGTCTATGGCACCCAGGGCATGGTTATTAGTCACTATATTAGCTACAGAAGCCAAGGGAGTTGCCGATGTGAGGTTGGGGTAATTGCGCACATTATGCCCAATCTGCTGACACTGTCTACAACGCCTTTGCGGCCTTGAAGAAGCTTCGATAACCTCAAAGAGTGATGGATCTCGCTGGGTAGAAGTCTGTGATAGTCTTGATCTGCCCAATGATCCCACAGGACGCCCACGACCACGTTCAACTATTGCTGGATCAAAGATGTCGGCAGCTGGCAAGGCAGAAACATGCGCAAGAATGACTTTTTGGCGATGAGCGGATGCAGTATTGTATTCATCTTGAACTTGTTTGAGTGTATGCTCAAATGACATTGTTTACGCTACTGGTGATGATGCTGTGCGAGAGGGATGTACCAACTACCAGTTCACATCAAAGTCCTCACAAGAAAGGGGTCTTGGTGATGTTTGAAAATGGAATCGATGCTTGCAGGGCATGCCAAGGTTTGATGTTAACATACTTTGACACGCGTCAGTCTCAACGCCAAGCCGTAATCTGTATTGCTGGAATGCCGATTTCAAGCCTGCTGCAGACACCTTCCCTGTAACTGCAGAAAAGACAGGTCCGAAGACAAGACTTTCCATTGATTGCTACTTTGCAGTCTGCAGACGGATGGATGAAAGATGTCCTTCACATTCAAGGCGACAGGCTGTGTCAACTGTTAACAGATCACCGGTCGATACTGAGATCCAAGCTTTCAAAGCTGCATGGGCGCTCTCAACCCGTGATGCTGTGAGATGGCCAAAATGTAGCTTGCCGTGCAGAAACGCTGCAACAAAACGCTCTTTAAACACAAGCCAAGTCTCCTCAAGATACCTCATCACATGGTTGGGCAAGCTTTGTCACATATTCACAAGCTGCTGGTCGTAAAGATTGGGCGTCTTAGCCAGCACCAAGCAGTTCCATTGCCTTTCCAGCTCTTTGAAGGCTTCCATGATTGCAACATTCCTTTTCTGCTTGGCCATAATGTTTTTGCTGATATTCCAGCGGCAGAGAAGGAAGTGCGCTTGAGGGAAAACATCGACTAACGCGTTCATGAGAGCAAGCTCTCGGTCAGTCACAAAAGTCGCTGGATTGACGCTCCATTGGTTGAAGACTTGGAGGACATGCTGCAATGCCCATAGGTAGTCCTCAAACCTCTCCGCAGCCATAAAACAGTAAGCAAAAGTGAAAGATTGTGACGTTGAGGTGACCCCAACAACGTGCATTAAGGGCAGACCGAATCGATTAGTCTTGTATGTGGCATCTATGCACCACACCTTTCCGGCTGAGAACTTGCTGCAGATTTCCTCTGCAGACGGACACACAGTTAGAAGGTGTGTGAGCCTTCTATGGTCATTGAACTGCGTAAAACACATCGTGGGAGAGCTTGTGGCCAGGTTGTCGAGAAGCGCCATCAGGGGGGAGTGTAACAGGACTGATCCTGTTACGGGCTTACACTGTGTTGTGCGACGAAGCGGGCAACACAAGAGGGGTAGGATTAGTTGATAACAACTAATACTATAATAAAAGTAAATATAAATATTCACTTATGTTCTAGAACGCAAAATTAATAGTGTTTACTTAATGGGTGGTTGGCGGCTAATAGCATAGTAATTACCTAACTAATATAATAATATCAAGTATTCAACTAACTGTACTATTAGTTAACCTGCAAGATTCGGTATTTATACCGAATCGACTTTTCCTTCGTAGATTATAATAACTTATAATCTCTTATTTGAATTTCAGACAACGCGTCTGAAATTTAACTGTGATATTCTAACTTGAATATCAATTATGTAATGGCACCCCATTACATCACCCCCCCACTTAAGGTGGTTGGCCAATAATAATTCTTATTATGGCCAATCATAGTTGGCACTTGTTGGTCGTTCTCATTTACCAACTGATTGACCATCAACTCGATGGTCAAAGCACGCGGCGGCGCTCTAAAGAGCGCTGCTGAAAACGTCGAAGGAGATTCTTCCTCCGCCTCAGCACTAGGTGCTGAGGTGTTGAGTGACAACAGTGACGCTGCTAATGCAGCGTCAATTACGCGAAGGTCGGAAGACGTACCTTCTTCAACCACAGATGCTGCTAAGGCGGCATCTGGCAAGAAACAGGGAGATGTTGCTAATGCAACATCTCGCACGATGGAAACTTCCGAATGGCATGTTGCCATGAGGGCCATGTTCGGAAGTTCTGACTCCGAACAAAGTGATGGGGGTACAGCTGTCCCCACGAAAGGATCTAGCGAGTCGAAACTCGCTAGGTGCTCATCGCCTAACAGCGATGATGACTCTGGTGTCGCTGTCAACTATGACAGCGACAATGATTATCACAGGTGGTTGCGGAAACACAGATCCCCACCTGGACCAAGTACTTCTCCATGTCGGGGTGATTTAACCCCGGTGCGTGGTGTTGAAGCAGGTGGTACTCCGCCTGCTAAAAGAGCTCGAACAGAAGCGGCGCCTGCCGCTTCTGAAGCGTATCATCGTATGGAACCACATGTTCCGTACAAAGTGGGGTTTTGGACCCCTGGATGGGCTATTGCCCCAACAGCGGCGGTCACCGTAAGCGGGACTGCCAATATGCGTTGTTCGATATCAACGTGCTGGATGACTGTGAAGACATCCAGTCACGTCGGTTCGATCGAAGTACAGACGATAGACGTCTGTACTTTATTGACCTCTTTTTCCAGTTTCGATATTATTCGAGCCGGAAAGGGCCAAGGAGGAACAGGGACGATAAAGACGCCCTGACTCAGAGTTGGAATGCTTTTGTTGACAACTACAACAAAAGCCCAGATGATTACGTGAATAAAGTTCACGTAATGCGCGAGCGCTTTTTAAAGCACTCGCGAACAGGCAAAATGGAATACATCCATTTTGCTTGCATTAAAGAAGGGTTGAACTGTGGTGTCCCTTCTCACCTCGTTTGACCGCGGTGTCCGCAGGGCGCTCCTCGTCTGTCAGAGGAGGAGTTGCGGGGGTACGGTGGGTTTTCCGTACCCGCCGAAATTCAGGGCTTAATCGAAGCCCTAAATGCATCAACACCTAGTGTTGATGCTACTTCGCATTATGAGTCTGAGACTTCTTCTCAAACTCAGTCAAAAGGTCTGGGGCGTCGGCCCTCAGAACCTCAATCGGTTCCCAAGAGTCGAAATCTTGGGGATATCCCAGCCAGCGTACCAAGTACTCGGTACGCTGCCCCTTCTTCGAAGGCACCGAGCGCTTCGAGATCAAGCGCTCGAGGATATATCGCTTATTCCCCTGATTATCAATCAGGGGCGGCGAAGGTTGAGAATTCCCGCGCCGTTGTTGTTGCGGAGCATGGTTATTCGCTCCGCAAGCTCGAGGAGGGTTATTCCTCCTTGAGAAGCGATATGTCTCACTGTGTGAAGACATATCGGTCTCTTCGCGAGGATGTCCGCGACATCCTCGGGGCGCACACTGTCCGCGACATCCTCGGGGCGCACACTGTCCTCCAGCAGAAGAATGATCTTCTGTACATTGAGCTTTCCCGCTATAAGGGAGAGCTCGATCGGCGCACGGCTGATCTTGAGCAGTCGAAGCGGAGGTAACGACTCTCCGCTCTGCTCATCAACGGCTGGAAGCCGATTACAAGTCTCTCTTGGGAGACTTGGAGAAGCACGGTATCTTCCATGGTTCTGCATCTCGTCGTCCGACGAAGACGAGTGATACGGCTTGAGCCGCCCAACATAGAATGTTGGGTGAAGCCGCATTGCTGTGGGAATGTCTAAGGTATAGGCATTCCCCCGAATCTCTTGGATCTTGAAAGTTCCAATGTACTTAGGAAGCAACTTCCGTGTAGGGAAGTTGCTTATTGCATGTGTAGGCAAATTGGTAGTACTTAATAATACCAATTCACCTTTCAGAAAGGAGTTTTTGTTCTTCCTTCCTTGTTTGTCTGCATTTTGCTTCTGCTTATCAAAAGCAGAGGCAAGTACATCTTTTATATAGCGTATTACAGCTTGGAGCTGTAATACGAATTCATCTACTGCTTTATCAGCAGTAGGTGCATTGTCCTCGTTGTCTGCAGACATTGCTGCAGACACATATTCATCGTTTGCAGCTTCAGTTTCAATTGAAGCTGATTCCGCTTATACTGTACTTTCAGTAGAAGGGCCATCGTTTTGTTCACAAGTTGCAGTCGCAACTTGCGCATTGACTCGCTCAAAATTTGAGCGGGTCCCTCCCCCACTTATATTTGGCGTACCGCCAAGTAAAGCTGGGGTTCGTGGATGCCTTAAGGCATTCACGTAGAACGGTGTATGCTTAGTTAAAGCATGCACCGAATTGTTAATCGCGAATTCAGTGAGTTGCAGATAGTCACTCCACTGTTCAAAGGTATGTGCGTATGATCGCAACATGTCTCCGAGAACGCGGTTAACCCGTTCCGTCTGCCCATCCGTTTCTGGATGGTCCGCAGTTGACATCTTCAACTGGGTTCCCAACAATGAGAACGTTTCTTGCCAGAAACGTCCTGTAAATCTTGGATCTCGATCCGAGACAATTTCTGCCGGCATTCCGTGCAAACGGAATACCGTATCAACGAATATCCGCGCTGTTTGAGCGGCTGTTACGTTCGTTGATACTGCAGTAAGATTTACCATCTTACTGAAACGGTCTACAAAGACCACTATTCCGGTCTTCCGACTATTGTCGGGTGGAAGACCGAATACGAAGTCCATTGAAATGGACTTCCAACACTCTGTCGGAACCGGCAGCGATTGCAGCGGAGCCTGTGCAGACTGCGCAGGCTTAACGCGCTGGCAAATCTCGCAAGCGCGTACGTATTTCCGTACCGACTTGTACTGGTTTTGCCAGTAAAAGTCACGTGCGAGAGAAGCGTATGTCTTCTCTCGACCTTGATGCCCCAAAATCGGTGCATCATGATACTCAAACATAATTTGATGTTTGAGATCATCGTTGTTTGGAACGACGATGCAACTTTCATCTTTTTTGTCTGTGCTGTAAAGCAGCAGACCATCGTGAAGTCGATATCGATGCACGCAAGCGCGGAGGAACTCTGGGAGTTCGTCGCGTTTCTCACATGATTGATTAATTAAGTAATAAATCAACAGACGTGTCTCCTCGTCTGTTTTGTACGCCTCGCGTACTTGTCGTATAATTGACGACGACAAAGCAGTGCAACGGATCGCGTTTGCACTGGCACCTTCGGTTACGGACGGTTTCGTCTCGTAATCGGGCCTTCGTGATAGCGCATCCGCTATCACGTTCAACTTTCCGGGTTTGTATTCAACCGTAAAGTTGTACTCAGCAAAGAATGACAGCTATAGAGCCATTCTTTGAGAAATGTGTGGTGAATTCACGGCCGTGCGAAGCGACGCATGTTCCGTGTAAACCACAAACGGTCTATCTCCCAATAGATAGATCCGAAACTTTGCCAGTGCATACTTCATGGCAAGGAGTTCCTTGTCATGCACTGGATAGTTGCGCTCGGCTGGGCGCAACTGACGCGATTGATAGCAGATTACGCGATCACGCTGCATCAAAGCACAGCCGATAGCGAAATCGCTCGCGTCGCAAACGACGTGGAACGGACGCTCGTTATCGGCTATAGACAATACAGGCTCTTCAGTCAAGCTTTGCTTGACTGCATCAAAAGCATCTTGGCATCGGGTATCACAATGCCATTAGACATCTTTCTTAAGTAATTGAGAAAGAGGTCGTATTAACCCAGCATAGTTGCACGAATACTTGTGCAAATATGTTGCCAACCCAAGGAACTTTCGAAGTTCCTTAACGTTGTTTGGCGTAGTCCATTCAACGATCACCCTGATCTTTTCTGGATCAGAGCGCACCCCGTTCTTGCCCACAAAACATCCAAGAACGGGTATCTCAGGTGCACCAAAGGTGCACTTCTTTAGATTTGCATAGAGCATATTCTTACGCATAAGCTCTAACACTCGACGTAGATGTTCCCTATGGACATCTACATCGCTTTTATCGTGTTCACCCTTACTATGGATGAATACGTCATCCAAAAAACTCGGTGCGAATTCTCGCACTGGGCGTAATAGATGCGTTACGCATCTGTTAAACAAAGCAGGGGCATTTCGAATCCCCTGCGGCATAACAAGCCACTCCCAAAGCATGACGCTTGGGGTGCTTACCGCCGTGAGAGGGATATCCTTCTCACGCATTAGGATTTGATAAAATCCATCTCTTAGATCGAGAGCACTAAAGATGGTTCTCCCGCACATGCCATCAATGATGACATCTTTTTGCGGTATCGGCGTCTGCGCCGGTACCGTCGCTGCGTTAAGCTTGTTGTAAGAGTGAACGATTCTCCACCCACCTTTGGACTTTTTCACACAAAAGGTGGGGGTAGAGTGCGGTGAGATAGACTCCCGCACTTGGCCTGCTTTACGACGAGCTTCGAAAAACTCGTCGATCGCTTTTACTTGATCACGCGGCAACGGCCATTGCCGCGTGACACAATACTTTGTGCCCTGCACGAGGTCAATTTCAGGACGAGTTCCCTTATCCTTAGGGAGCTCGCTAGGTACTTCTTCTGGGAATACGTCAGCGTATTCCCGAAGTACCTCATAAAATGGGGAGGTCGCTTTAAGCGACTCCCAGCTCTGCGCTTCAAAGCGCTGAACTTTGGTTTAATCATTGGGAACCTCTTTCCCAATGTTTTCCACTTGTAATGTGGATATATGTTCACGAATATCCACTACATCATCTGTTGCTACGATAATACAGATCTGTTCGATCTGATCATCGTGCAAGTTTCTCATAAACTTCTTACAGCTTAGCGCTGGAAGAGCCATCACCTCCGAACCTTCTTTCGGAGGGTGTTCCATCAACAGAGACTGGGTAGCTAATCCGGTCTCCGTTTGCGTCAAGACGTTGATCGTCCCGACGAAACTGTCCATGCAATCAGACGCACTCGTCTGATTGACTACTACACGGTGATTACGACTCACCGTGTGCGAATACTCATCATCATGGTGGCCACTGCCTACCATGGAATCTTCTTGGGGATCAGATGTGCTCGTCTGATCGGCCGCCTGTTCTGCGACACGGTGGTCTTTATCACCCGTGTGCATGGCTAACGCAACGTGGTGGGAACTGGCCACCACGGAGTTGTGCTCACGATTGCACTCGATCGTGAGTTCACTCTCATCAACACGGAATTCATTCATCGTGTTGGAACCTTCGGTCGCACAGTGGGTGTTTCCCACCGTGGATATCACTTCATTCTCACGGTGGTATTTATCACCCGTGGAATGTTTTTCTCCAACACGCAACGACTCTTCTGTTGCGTGCGGTAGTCCCTCTGGACTCTCACCAGCGGAGGTACCTTCCGCTGATCGTGTCGGAACAGAACTGGTGGTGCCATCGCTATCCACCAGACTGTCCGACGCTGCGGTTGTATCTTCTGATAAAGCCGGATTACACACAGGGTGATCATATCCTGTGCGTCCGCCGCAGTCTATCGATAGGTTAACCCAGTCGATCGAAGGTCTAAACTTGGACATCCATGGGATTCCAAGTATCACATCGAACTTTTCATCTAAATCGAGGACGATGAATTCATCCTCGAATGACAGTTCATTCAACTCGAAGCGTGTTTTAATCACACGCTTTGGAATAGTCACGGTTGCACCTGTTGCTAACCGGACTGACAACATACTTCGTGGGGTTTCTACCTCCACGAAGCTCAACAGCGTTAGACTCTGAGTTCTAACGAAATTTTTTGACGCTCCTGTGTCAAACAAAGCTCGCATGGGGACATCGCTCCCGTGCGGCTTAACCTCCAGGGTGATAAGAGGCTTATCATCACCCTGCACCTTTTGACAGGACATAGTCCCGTCTGGGGCTATTACCCTCACATGCCCTATGTCGGCATGTGGGATTACATTCCCAGTAGGGCGCCCCGGCCCTACTGGTGATTCTCGTTTTTTGCACCAACAGGTTGATGTCCCTGTTGGTGTCGCCGTGCAGCGGACGGTTCCGTCCGCTGACTGCGTGGCACCGGGAGCGGTGCCATACACTCATGGGCAAAATGCCCCATTTTCGCGCATCAATTGCAGCGATATTCTTTTTAAATTTCGGTTGCTTCGTGTTCGAAGCAACCGCAACCGATAGGTCCATCGACTCTGGACCTCCACCGCCCATGCTCTGGCGCGGGGGGCTGTTTCTTGAGACGAAGTGTGAGCTTCGTCTGCCCGACTGCTGCTTGTTGACATGCTGTTGCGGCATGTCAAAGCGAAGGGCTGTTGAGCCCTTCGGCTGTACCCAGCATGCGATGACGCTGATCGCATGCTGAACTCCTCACGGATGCTCATATCAATGGCATCCCTTAGAGTCTTTGGCGGGTGCCGGTAGAGACTCTGTTTGACGGGACCATCATTGAGCCCCTTCATGAAGCCAGTGACCTGCATAGCAGGGGGCACCGGCTCATACACAATATTTGACAGCAAATATTGCGTCTTCTGAGCGTAAGCTTGAAGGTCAAGCTTACCTTGCCGGAGTTCCATGAACTCCTGCCGACTACTTAGCTCCATTTCTGGAGCTTCAAAATTGAGCTTTAGCTCAGCTTTTAATTCCTGATAAGTCAGGAACGCAGAGTCATCAGTGGCTCTGCGACTCATCGCCCATGCCCTGACTCTGCCGCCCAGACATGTTGTGGCGAAGTACGCCTGTTGACGTTAGTCAACAATATTTTGCGCAGAGATTCATCTTCCACCTCTGCGAACCATCTACGAAGGGGCTCACCCCCTTCGCCGGTAAAGGGCGGTACTCGCGCCTTTACCACTTTAACGCTATGCGTTGCAGGTGCAGGTGCGGTCCGCGCTGCCTCTTGCGCGGGTCGTGCTGGGTTTTCTAGGTGGTTTCGCCTAAAGCGATTCACCACCTCCATCACTTCCTCCGGGGACTTACCCTGGAGAAAGGTATTGATGTCGGTCCCCATGGACCGAACCATTTCTACCGTCGCGTCTTTACTACGCGACGAGAAGTGGGAGAAGTGTTTCGTCACCACTTACAGCGTTCTCTCTCGCTCGGAAGGCGTCATGTCTCGCGACATGATGCCGAGCGGCTCTTAATCTTCGCTCCTCTAGCTGACTAGCGGAACGGAACTGTGGTCGTTAAGACGGACCACAAAGTGCAACTAGATGTAACAGGACTGATCCTGTTACGGGATTACACTGTGTTGTGCGACGAAGCGGGAAACATAAGAGGGGTAGGATTAGTTGATAACAACTAATACTATAATAAAAGTAAATATAAATATTCACTTATGTTCTAGAACGCAAAATTAAGAGTGTTTATTTAATGAGTGGTTAGCGGCTAATCGTATAGTAATTACCTAACTAATATAATAATATCAAGTATTCAACTAACTGTACTATTAGTTAACCTGAAAGATTCGGTATTTATACCGAATCGACTTTTCCTTCGTAGATTATAATAACTTATAATCTCTTATTTGAATTTCAGACAACGCGTCTGAAATTTAACTGTGATATTCTAACTTGAATATCAATTATGTAATGGCACCCCATTACAGGGAGCGACCAGCCAAGATTTGCAACCTCTCAGCCTGTTTAACATTGTAAATGTCGCGTGCAGTGACTGAAAGGCCTTGACTGCGCATTGTGGCCACTACCCTTAGCGGTTTTAGCCCATCCTTGCTAAAGCGAAGAACCTTTGGCGTTAATCCTCAGTAAGAGCACGCCCTTGAGGGTGAACAGCTGGGTGTGCAAAGGCCTCGTGATTATGCTCAATGTCACCCACTACAATTTTCCGGTGGGCTTCTTCATCTTGCGCCACTACTCGACGGATAGAGCAGCAGAATCCACAGCCTGTGCCACGGCTAAAGGATACGCGCTTGCGCTTCGCAGTCTGAGAGGGTGGCACAATCCCGCATACACACTTGAGCTCAACAGCCTTGATGTCACCATCTGGCTTGTTCCCTACTCGCCTTGTAGTCTTCCGCACCAGCACATAGCCGTCAGCGCGTGACTAAAGGTCTACTGCTGCACGGCCGTCTTCTAGAGTGGCGTAGGTAGCAGCAGCAAGAGTTTGTAGGTTGTTCATGGTCGAAATTGACGTGTTTTGTGGGTGTTAAAGCCACGAAAAAGTAGCGAAATTTGTAGTCTGGGTGGGTGTTTGGGCGGGTGAGTGAGAGAGAGAGCAGGTCGGCCTGGGTGGATCTTTGACTTGGGCGTCATCCAATCAGCGTGCAACATTTCAGGTGGAGGGGTTCCTTATATGGGGGGTGAGCGCTGATTAGCGAGAAGTGAGCGCTAGATAGCGGCTCCCTAAATATAAATCAGTTTCCAATTAACACTAAATCCAGCTAGGCGTCCAACCGGGAACGGTCGGGCGTGCTGTGAGTGTCGTAACAGGGAGTACATCCCCTATTTACTCCCTACTAAGGGAAGCCTAAGGCTAAAGCGTTAGCGTAGGCTAACAGGAAACTTGGGGAATCTTGGCCCCGAGCAAGAGAGTAATCTCACGCTAAGCCATTTCATTAGGGCGTATCGGCTAAGTAGCGGCGTATCGCCGCTAAAGGAAAGTATTCCTCTGTGCGCTAGCCGCACCGTGCGTTTACGCACCGGCTACACAAACCATATTCGAGTGCCAAGCCTCATCGAGTTGTTGAAACCAAAGTTGTTTCCATCTTGAACACCCCGTAAACTCTCGAATTTGTCGAGTCTATCACAAACGTTTTGGCATATTTCCAAAATTTTAGCCCATATCTGCCGGTTTTCTTCGTGTAGGCCCTCATCAAGCGACACATCATGACCCTTTGGGCTCATAACCTGTCCTGGTCCATACTTGCGTAGATTCGTATACACTTGATTCGTAGATGTCGTTTAGTACCTTGAATATATACTGAACTCGTCGTCTGTTTATCTTATCGCAACCAAATATCCGTTAACGATGAAAACTGCTGAAAAGTTACGATGGATGGTAAAGTCGAAGTATTCAAAAGGTCGGAACCATAGTGGTTCCAACTTTTCACATATGAATTTTG
This sequence comes from Peronosclerospora sorghi, assembly GCA_026184515.1. Lineage (NCBI taxonomy): Eukaryota > Oomycota > Peronosporomycetes > Peronosporales > Peronosporaceae > Peronosclerospora > Peronosclerospora sorghi. Next base: position 13,787,711 of record CM047581.1, read on the forward strand.
CGATTAGAGATTTGGAACTAAATTTTTAATTATATTAATACACTTTTACATTTTCTATCCCTTTTCGAAACAACTCTGCCCCAGCGCTATAAACTTAAACATAGAGCGCTCCTGACTACAAGCATCGGAAGACTCAAGTACTGGCCGACTTGAGTGGAAACTTTTGTCTACACGCGCCCCTAACTCGTGTCAACTTCTCACAGAAAACAAAACCCCACGACAGTACGGTGACACTAAATGAACCAAGTCAGGGACTTGTTCAATTGAATTTGTATTGAGAGAGAGTGATTATCGATCCTAACATGCAATATGCATAAGAGTTGAAGTTATAGCGATCGTACATCTGTCGTGTACCCTACACTACTTATCCGTACCTAAAAAAAGATACTACGATCTTTAAGTACGCTATCTTACTTCGTAGAAGTACGAAACTATCAATGCTATAGATTTAGGATATACTCGGGCGATTTGTGTGGGTCCCGGACCTGGGTCTCCACATTTTTTTACAGCTGGGGACAGATCATGGATTTTTTTGAAAATGCACTCATCTCCTCATTAGAAAAAGAGTAATGCTAGCCTGAGGCCCCAGGCCTCAGGCTAAGCCAGTGAAGCCCCCCCCTCCTCCCAGCTCCACCTTGTCTTCACGCAGCATTTGGACGCACTGCGGCAGTGTAAAGTGGACGTGCACGCAGACGCGCGGACCTTGTTTCCCGACCCTGTGCGGACACAGCTCGTGCACTTGCACGACGTCGCATGGGACGACGACGCCACGAAGTTCGAGCAGCACTTTTGTCGTAAAAATAGCGCGGCGTGTGTCTACTTTCGCGCAACGTGGGCAACTCCGAGTGGGACGCACGTGCGTACACTGGTCGAGGTGTCGTCCGAGTATCCCGTGCGTGCACCGCGTTTTCGGTTCGAGCCACTCAGCCCTGGACGATCAAACGGTGGAAATATGGACGACGATCCTGTACAATTGTTTGAGGACGAATAAAGGTGCGGTACAAAACGTGAGGACATGTGGGGAGAACGTGTCGCTAACTGACGCTCTGTTTGTTGTTTGTAGCAAGTCGAGACTGAAGTGAATGCCTATTACAATGAATTGATCCCACAAGGGACGGAAGACTGGCTCCTGCTCCATCAAGTTCGAAAGTTTCAACAGTTTTGTCGACGTGCTCGGTCGTCCAGAGGACGAACAGACTGGACGACGCGCGCGGCGAGGCAAAGACCGTCTACTGGCACTGGTCGGGAGCTAGCCACGACATCGATAAGAGCATAAGAGAGAGAGAAATGTCCCCACGCGACGATGTAGTTAGTGGCCGTGCGATGCTCTTGAATATAGTTTCGCACGTCCTTGTTCCTTGTTGCGTTGTGCTCTCTAAGTGTGGAAGAGGAGCTTCGCTTCTCTCTAAATACAGCCCCTCTCTTTCGCTCGTCAAGTGTGGAGCGGCACTTTTTCCTTTCGTGTCGGTCGTACACACCATGAAGTACCACCCGCGCGTGTTTGCAGGCCTCTCGATCTGTACGACCGACTTGGACGTCGGTGTCAAGGTACACACGCGCTCTTGTCTCCACCTCTCTCTCTCTCTCTCTCTCCGTATTGTGTCTTTTCTTTTCATGCACTTACGCAAATGTGTGTACGCACACTTATGTCGCCATGGCTGGCGTATGTATGGCAGGAACAAGTGCGCAAGATCATTGTAGCTTGTGGTGGTCACTTTCACGACGATTTCAACCACCGTACACATGCATTACATATATTGAAAAGTATGTAAGCGCAGTAAATGACCTGCACTTTTACAGCCATAGATATACTCTTTTTTTCTACATATACACTCTTTGTGTAGAGGGATATACTCATAGCAAAAAAAAGTTAGTGCCGGTCCCGTGGGTCCCAGCAGGCTGTGTGGGTGCCGACTGGAAATTGTCGAGTCCCGGGACCCGTACCCCATATATATGAAAATATACATATACCCGGTTTGTGGTACAAACCGTCATATCGAATATTTTCAACAAGAACATTAGATACGGAAGATACTCGTAAGATACTTTCAAGAGACACATCTTAAGAGATAGATTTCTGCACGTTAATCGCTGCAACCTTTCCTCCGAGTCCTTTGCCTCCCGTCCGTATGACGATCAGCGAGAGAACACATTTAATCACTCATAGCCACAGCGAATCATGCCAGGATGGACCGACGACAATCAAGCCGTATGGGCCCGTAGTAACGCTAGCCATGGCACTCAATTATGTCATCGGAACAGGTTGCTTCGGCCTGCCGTTCGCTTTCATGGAGGTTGGCATTGGACTCGCGCTTACGCTTATGGTCGTTGGCGTGATGGGTTCACTGATCACTATGAACTACACACTTGAAACGCTAGCGCGTGCTGAAGGCGTGTGCGCCGCTTCGGGTGGAGGAAAGCCGTACCACCAAATTACGTATCGCAAGTTCGAGTTTGCCACGATTGCCGAGATGTTTGTGGGACCGGTAGGCAAGGCCACGGTGCAGGTAGTCATGGGCATGTACTGCATCGGCTCGTTGTGGTCCTATGCGTCGGTGTTTTCGTCGTCCACGGCCTCGCTCTTTTTTACGTACGTCCTCGGAGAGACGTGCGACGTGTACGGCGACTCACCATCCAGCGGATGTCTCGATGGCTACTACGTGTTTACCGCCATCTTTTCAGCCATTGTGCTGACGATGGTACTCATGGACATCAGTGATCAGGCAATTGTGCAGAAATTCTTGTCCGTGTACCGTATTGTCGCGTTCGCGCTCATGTTTGTGACGATGACGATCAAATTGGCACGTGACGGATCAGAAGTGCTGGCCACTCGCTACAATTCAAGTGGACTCGTGAACTGGCAGAATTTTGGCAAAGGCTTTGGACCAACCCTGCTCGCGCTCAACTGCCAATACAACATGCCCGATGCGCTGCAGCCGCTCAATCCCAAGTCCAAGGCGCGCCTCGTGGCATTTGCTGCTCTACTCATTGCTGGCACCTGCTACCTTCTCGTGGGTCTTCTTGGAGTGCTCTCGTTCGACAACATCAATCCACTAGCCACATTGATGTGGACTGAGTACACAGGCTGCGGCAACGGATGGGAGAAATGTGCATACGTGAACCCACTTGGTGTCATCGTCCAACTTATTATCTTGCTCTTCCCTGTCATCAATGTGGTTTCTGCGTACCCCATGGTGGGCGTCACCGTGGGCGACAACATGTTCATGTCCTTCCCGTCGCACCTTACGACGCGCTTTGGGCAGGGCCTCACTCGTAGTTTTTGCCGACTCTCGGTGGCAGCGCCCCCGATCCTGTTTGCCATCGTTTTCAAGCGTCTCGACTTTATCTTTACCGTGGCGGGACTCTTTGGCTTTCTTCTTGGATTGACAATTCCATGCTGGTTTCAAGTGATTGGTAGTCGCTATTGCCAGGATGTATGGGGCTTCCCAGGAGCGGCTCATACCACGTTCTCCGTGCCACTTGTGAGCTCGATTCCATGTGCTCGCGCCTTTTTAGCTCTCACGTTCGTTATTACTGCCGTTGCGATTGCTACAATCAATTCATGAGCCATGGACAGGATTGAAGTGTAGCCATTAAAGATAGAGCAATCCACTCCTCCTGTCTGAAAAGCATCTTCATTGTTATGCACATAAATTGACACGGCTTTAAGCAAACATCGTCATGGAGCATGGCGGGTCGGGCCTACCTGATAAAGTTTACAGAGTGTAGGTGTTTTCCCGCGATTAACAACGGAATAGTATGGACACAAACACCAACACGTAGTTGCTCCTATAACATGACGGAAACATGACTGCGAATTTCCATCGGGCGTGCGTCGACATGCAATCCACAAAACTCAAAAAGCTTGCCTTACATTCTACACGTAGATGTGACATGTCATTGAAAAAGATGCTCGATAGTCATGGTACAATAAAATAATACGTCGACTGTTTCATTCTTGTCTCGATTGGGTGTCAACGATGAGGCTTTCGGTACGGCGCTTCATCTTTTCCGTCGAGATGGAGATTTCTTGCATCGTTTGCTTAATAGCCTCTACTTTCTTTGTGTAGAATGGCAGCTTGTCGAGTACTACAGCCGCATCGTCCAATTCTGGAATTGATTTCATGCCAGCGTTCTGCTCCCGTAGCACCCGGAGCAGTCGCTACAACATTCAAACGAAGGTACAGTATAGCAATGTCAAAAAAACACAGCAGCAATGCAAATTTTTTGTCGTACCTGCTGATTTTCCTTTAACTCGCCAATTCGACGGATCGTTTCGTCTAATGAGGGCCGCACGGCGTCAATAAAAGCGTGACTCATGGCCTCAATACCGTTGACTGACTCATCCAGTTGCCACAGTTCCTCATTATCTCTCAGATCCTCAGATTGATTCCCCTCATTTTTCCTAGCTGTAGGTATTTTGTTTTCCTCGGCACCGTCCAGTTCTTCTTCTTCCATTTCTTTAAGCTCGACCTTCGCCTCCTTTCCGAGCTTCAAGATGGCTTCTTCACTATCCTCTTCGACCTCACTTTCTTTATATTCTCCTTCTTCTATTCCACCTGGCGGCGCTGTAATTATGGGTGCGGCGAAGCGAGCCACTACAGAGGACGACTGCGACCCAAAGCCATCGAGCTGAAAATTCAACTCTTGAGAACAATAGGCTCGAATTAGCCTACCATTTAAATATCCCGTGAATTACTACGAAATCTGTAATTTACCTTCCACCTCCTCGTCGTCCTCTTCGCTATCTTCACCGGCCAACACGCGACCTCCATAGACATTATTAACCATTGCGATAACTCAAAATTGTTATTGCTTATCATTTTAGGTTACATTTACTATCGGCCAAAAATTGACCAATTATGTCCAGTAGAAATTGTCATTTTAACGATACATTCTAACAGCGACGGAGGCGAGTCTCGGAGATAACACGCAGCGAATCTCGAGCACGATTCATCCACCGCTCTACAGTGCCAGACAACGACATTGTAGACTTCAGCAAGATTTAATCACAATGCTCCAATATAGATTCACTGAGGCGTAGGTACCTGCTTCCTCGGCGACTTGACGCAACGTCTGGGCCTCTTCTTCGCTTTGAATCTGCAGTCGTCCCAACTCCACCATTTGCTCACTACAGTGCCAAAAAATACTATCAAGGACCGTTTTAGCTGATTGAAGTACACTTTTGCTTCAACTGTACGCTTCAGTTTTGTTTAGCCCAGGTAGGTCATCGATGAGCGCATCAGTCTCCTGGACCATCTTCAGGACGTCGTTGGCCAGCGTCGTGATCTGCTGACACAGCACCAATTTTTGGGTCGATGAAAAGTTTAGCATTAATATGTCAGGTACTCTCTTTTATGATAGACTGATCGCACCGCGTCCTTGGTCTCCTGTGTGTTTCTGTCATCTCCAGTGGCGGCCGGTAATAGTCGAAGCGCATTGAACATACTGAGCGCCATCTTGTCCACACTCTCCTGAAGCAACGACACCTTGTCCATCGTGACAACGCCACCCGTATCTAATTCATCCGCGTCCGGCATGCTCCTGTCTTCATTCTCGCCGAGTCCAATCACCGCAGACTCCTCTTTTAGGCCGTCAGCTTCCATGATAAAACCAGCCAATGACTGATGAATAACACGAAATAGTAGCTACAATCACCGCGTATTACACCAACCGAGAAATAGATTCTCGGTTTTGATACTTTTATATAAAATTATCTTAAGTGGGGTGTACTGAATTGTATGCGGATTATTATATGACTACGAGGATAAAATAATAATCATGATACTTGTGTCTCGCACTGCAAAGTTCACTATTTGTTTCAGAGCCATAGACTGTAATACTATCCGCGCGATGCTCTGCGCTGTCAAAATAATTTTTTCTCATGTGAACAGACGTCGCGAAATATGCCGGCAGCGGGGTTCCAGCTAGCTTTTGAGCCAAATCACTTAAGTGTGTTAATGAGTTTTCGAACGAGAGTCATTTAGAACGGCGTCACGTACGCATTCCTTCCAAACAGAACGCATGGCAACAAAGCTGAATTTTCTTATATGTGACGTTACTTTATTTCAGTCGTAAGGGATCGCATCAGCATGGCGTTCCACTAGCCCCGCGACCGCCTTCCCTGACGCTCAATGGTACTTAAGATAGAGCGCGCCAAGGGCAACCGCGACTGCCAGCACGATGTACAGAGGGCCATTTTGACCGCTAATATCTTTTCGGCCATTAGACGAAGTCTTGCTATTCGTACTGGCTTCTGCGCACACCTCCTGTTTAACGTCGCCTTTGATCTTACCAATCTCGTACTTCTTAAGCAGCATACGCGCGTCATTCGAGTGACCAATATCCTCAAACTCATCGGTAGCGTCTTGTCCAGCCACGTCAACCATGATTTCTGGACCGCCTGGGTGGTCGTCTAAGAAAGCCGTCACATCGTACACCTTGCGGATACCACCTTCTCGAATGACCATCCAGCAGTCCTCCGCCGTATTGTGTGGTTTCACATCGTCCAACGTAAACTCTTTTTTCTCAGTGGCAGGTGTCTCGGGGGCAGTAGTCTCCGCCATGATCGTCAGCTGTACAGCAATGGTTCCGATGGTTTTCACCTTTTCTCTAATATAAGGTTCCAAACATCATGTTTAGCCTATTTTCCAAATAATTCATAACACTTACACTACGAACCGTTAAAGAGATTGTTAAAGGTATTCATAATAGGGCGCGGCTATTTCCACACACTCTTTTGCTATTTCCACACACACAATTGCTATTTCCACACGCACCCGGCAGCGTGTGTGGAAATAGCCGCGCCCGAGTAACAAATATGATTAGAAAGCGGTTGGCAGACGAGAACGACGTGAAGCGTATTCGCTTGACGCGATCGGGGGCGCGGCTATTTCCACACACGTCGTCTACTGAGAAGCAAGACCACAATGTCCATTTTAAGTTTTTCAATCTTCTGGTCAATTCCTCCTTCCACACGCAATGCCACCCGCCCCATTTGAAGTGTCTGACGAGCTGGATGCAATCAATATATTCAGCATCCTAACAGTTCGTCGACGTGTGCTCGTGACGGGCGCTGCCGGGTTCATTGGCTTTCACACTGCTAAGGCGCTGCTGACTCGTGGAGACGACGTCGTTATTATTGACGAGCTTAATGACTACTACGATGTGAAGCTTAAGCAGAACAACATCGACTGGCTCAGTAGCACGTACGGCAGCCGAGTGACCGTGTATATTGGTGACATATGCGACTAGCAGCTTGTGCGCTGCGTGCTTAAGGAGACCAAGGCTGAATCGATTGTACACTTGGCGGCTCGCGCCGGCTTGCGTCCAAGTATCGACAATCCACTCATGTACATCCAGGCGAATGTAGTGACCACAATGGTGCTGCTAGATGCGTGCCGCGAGTTTGGCGTTAAAAAGTTCGTATATGCAAGCAGCAGCTCAGTATACGGTGGTAGCTTGAAGAACCGCTTCAGCGAAGAGGACATTGTAGTTCCCCGTGAGTCCGTATGCTGCAACCAAAAGAAGAGCTGCGAGTTGCTGGCACACACTTATCACCACCTGCATGGCATGGATACCATTGGACTGCGCTTTTTTAAAGTTTACGGACCGCGGGATCGTCCTGACATGGCGCCTTTCAAGTTTATGGATCGCATTGCCCGTGGTGTGGCCATCGACCAGTACGGAGGTGGCTCTTCGTCACGCGACTATACGTTCATTGACGACATTGTACAGGGCGTTGTGCTGAGCCTAGACCATGGCCGTGGCTGTGAGGTATTCAATCTTGGACGAGGCTCACCCACGTTGTTAACGGACTTCATTTCGATCATCGAGCGCCTCGTGGGCAATAAGGCCAAGATTAATATCATGTCAAACCAACCGGGTGACGTACCACGTACGAGTGCTGACATTTCAAAAGCTGAGAAGCTGCTTGGATATAAACCTACAACTTCACTGGAGCAGGGTCTGGCGAAGACGTGGGAATGGTATTCAGAGTTCTACAACGCGATGGCGATGTAAAAAGTGACGTCCCTGCACCCTGCTCGTAAGAATCTCATAGATTGTCAAGCACGTTTTTGTCCTTCTGTTAAATGTTCGTCAATGGAAAATTATCAAATATGGTTTACCTGGAGTCATGACTCATGTTTTTTCAAGTAACATTTCTACTGCCTGTTTAAAGTTAGGGCGCGGCTATTTCCACACACGCTGCCGGGTTGTCAAGATTGTGCTGGGAAGTGAGGGGCTGAAAGCTATGGGAGGTGCCGGGTGCGTGTGGAAATAGCAATTGTGTGTGTGGAAATAGCAAAAGCGTGTGTGGAAATAGCCGCGCCCTTTTCATAAAATTCTAATACAATTTTCATTCTTGCCATAAAATACTAAGGTACTGTATGGACAACTAAACCCAAAAATTAGATATACTGTAGTTTCAGTGAAATTTCAATGACAGTTCGTCCGAACGACGGGTACTTTTCATCTATAGCATTGATGATTTCGTACTTAAGTAAGATAGCGTACTTAAAGGGTCAGCGTATACTGACCCCCCCATTTCCGTAAACTGACCCCCCCGTGCATAGCCATCAAATTTTGTAACAAATTCAACACAGTTTTAACCGTTTTAATAAAGGGTCACCCTACCAGCACACCCCATGTCACTTTCGACCAATAGAATTCGAGAAATTTTGTTGTTGTCGTCTTAGAAACTGTGGACGCAGACGACTTACGTTTTCGAGTCGCTGTCTCTGGCAGAGAGAGAGAGGAGTGGGTACGAGCGTTGAAACATTGTATTTCTGGTAGGGATCAACTGGCCCTATGTCGTCGTAGCCTAAAGTCTGTTGGAAGAGTGTGTACCCATTTTGGAGTTTGCACTCTTCCGTATAGTGGAAGCCCATTGGCTGCTGCAGGTAAGCCATACATTTTTTCATATAAAAAGCAGTTACAGTTTAAAGTTGCAGTAAGGACTGGATAGCGACTTAAGTAACTATACATAATATATTTCACTTTCCGTTTTGCATTATAAAGTACAGTGCCTGACTGAATCTTTACAAGGGCTACGACGCTGCGCACACCGTTTGACACCTTCCGCTGATCCTCCCACACTGAAACTTGGCCAGGTGGTGAGTATTGATCGCGTTAAGTGTTTGCAACCTTTTTTGTGCTATTTCAACAGGTTATGAGCCCAAGTTGCGTCAAGTAACCCAGTGGAGCTTTCTTGGTCGTTTGGAGCACTTTGCATTACGTTTTTCTTATTGTTACGTTCCGTGGAGCTTGTGGAAAGCCCTCTGTTGAAGGGGAAGCTTGTGCCGGACGTGATTGAAGGTTTTTAAATAAGTTTATGATGATTGATTTTGATGGAGATGATATGCCCTCTCTGGAGCAATTCCGGTAGCTATTGAACAATTGGCGTGAAGCAGCAAGAGCTGCAAATGATCCTGATGCAGGGCAAGCTAGGCCCGCACCAGCGAGTAGGTCGCCCGAGCGCAAGAGAAGCGCCGGTGTCTATACCGGAAAGTAACTTCCGTGAAAGTTTGAGAAACTACCGTCCGTTCGGCCAGCAGATGGAACTGGATGATCTGGCCAAGGACGAAGGGGTGGAAGCCGGCGCGAAGCCACGCCCGAGAGCGCATGATGTGCCTCGTGAGGCGCCCACTGTGGCGCAAGGTGCAGACGGTGTCAAAGTGCCCGCCGCGCAGCCAAGTGTACCGGTGCAGTACACCGGGTACAAAATACCGAAAGTAAGCATCGACAAATTTTCGGGACGCGAGTTATATCCCGGTCTCGGTGCATGGTATCGCCAGTGAGCGTACCTGGTCATGGAAGCCATTGAGATCGCAGAGATGACCTCTGGCTTCCAGTGGAGTGAACGATTAAAGGTGAACAAGTTCGGCGAGCATTTGGAGGGCACCGCCGCCGAATATTACCGCACAAATGTTGCGTGGTGGTGGCGGGTGCGGCCGACGTTGATCCACGTCATGGATCAGATGTGGTTGGGATTTAGGACGACGATTTCCCACCACCAAGCCGCTGCGAGATTTGCAAGTGAAAAGGATTCACAACGCATCTGGACAGAGCACTATTTATACCTAGTAGCTCTGGCTCGCGAAAGCGGGTCCAGTGAAAAGTTAATAGTTGAAAATATCGTCAAGTATGCCGCGCCACGACTCAAGATAATGTTGATGGCTAGGTATGACCTGAGAAGGGGGATTACCTAAGCCATGCGCAAGAGTTAATCGCATGGGCGCAGGAGCTCGAAGACGACATGGTAAAGTCGAAGCCCTCCCCTAAGTTGCACGTGCTTGCAGCAACATCTGGTCAGGGGTGGCGCGTGTGCTACGGCTGTGGTGGTGAGGGGCACATACAGAGGTATTGCCACGAAAAGCGCCGAAAAAGTGGAGGTGAACGCACCCAAAGGCAGAGCCGTGGTGGAAGTGAAGGGTCGTCAAAGCGTTTCGTGCTTTCGACCATGGATGGTATTTTAAATGCTTGTGGAAATGGAAGCACAAATGAAGATATCTGGATTATCGATAGTGGGGCTAGTAGACACTTGGTGTCGAACCCCAGTTTGTTGGAAGACGCTAGGGATTGCAGTCCCGATGATAATTTTGCTTTGCCGGATGGTGGCACACTTCAGGAAACCAAGGTCGGGCGGCTTACGTTGCGGACGTGCGACAAAAGTGAAACGGTCGTTGTCTTGACCGAAGTATACTTCGCTCCGCAACTAGCCCGAAACCTGATCTCGCTTGGTAGTTTGCGCGAGAAGGGTTGCACCATGGTTGATGATGGCAGCAAGATGCGCCTCATGATAAAAGGTGAAAATTTGTTCGACGTGATGACGTATGGTTCTGTCTTTGTGGCTAAGTTGAAGGCCGAAAAGGCGCAAAGTTTTTCGGAAAATTTTGGTGACATGGTTGTCAACAGTGTGTCGGAAGATGTCAGTAAAGACGTCCACACTGGCAGCCTACACCATTTTCATATGCGTCTGGGTCACCTGGCCTACGATACCATTGAAAGGTTGGCCAGGGACCCGAGGTCTGGTATTGCCTTAACGGACACGAATAGGCCAAATTGCCTTACGTGCGCCGAAGGGAAGGCTACCAGAAGGGCGCAACCGAAGACAGATTCGGGTGGAAATGCACCAATTGACCGCATTGGAGGAGTGAATCTGCAGTGACCTCAAAGGTCCGATCACTCCCCGCGACAGACGTGGCAACCGATACTTGGTTGTTTTCGTGGATCATCATTCGAGTTACGTCAGAGTTTTTGCAGCACGCACCAAGGATTTAGCAGCAAAGATGTTTGGACATTTCCTGGCTTGGTTTGAAAATGAATTTTCGTGCAGGGTGCACGTGCTGCGGACGGATGGCGGCGGAGAGTACCGAAATGTGGATCTGTTTTGTAAGCAGACCGGTATCCGCCGCCAAATAACGGAGCCAGGGAATCCGGCCTCAAACGGGAAGGCGGAGCGGATGAACTGGACCATTTTCAATATGGTCCGGTGCATGTTTTTTGGGTCAGGCGTACCCCTCACGTATTGGTCGGAGGCGGCTGAGTATGCTGCGTACATACTCAACCGTACTCCGACGAGATCGAACGTTGGGCGAATTTCGCCATTGGAAGTACTGCCCGGCAAGAGGCCGCAGTAAATGATATCGTGGTTTTTGGGTCCCCGTGCATGGTTTGGCGGGACCCGAAGAAGAAGACGCTGTCAAAACATGCCGAGCGCGCCCTAATTCTGGGCAAGAGTGATGAAACCAAGGGCTTCAAGGTGCTGATGATGAAGGACAGGGTGGTCGTGGTGACGAGGCACGTCACCGCGATCGAGACACTCAGTGCAGAAACAAGTGAGAAAATAACCAAGATGTTGGAAGGTGAACGCAGCCAAGACCTAGAGGAAATGGCCGAGTCGAGTTCAAGAAATGCTGGTTCGAATACACAAAACAAAGGGCGAGGAAGTCAAGGAATACCGGAGGCTACAGACGAGTCGAAGCGCGCCGAGAAACCAGTGCAGGGCACGAGAAAGACCCGAAGGAAGACAAAGAAAACATTGAAGGGTCAAGAATATGAAGATTCAAGGGCAAAGAGGGTGACAACAAGTGTGCAAATTCCCGAAAAAATTACTGGAATAAATGAAAATGTGGAAGGCGTTTTATGCGCGTATGCAGTATGTGACCCCGGTTGTGATCCAACAGGTGGCTCGATGACACTGCCGGATCCGAAGAATTACCTCGAGGCGCACGGTGGCCCACAATCAAGCAGTGGAGACAAGCGGAAATTGAGGAGCTTAAGGCCCTCCAGGATTTGGAGACCTGGGATGTTGTTCGCCGCTCTGAGGGCAAACTACCACTCCCGACAAAATGTGTATATAAGACGAAAGTCTGTGCAAATGGGTCGGTAGAGAGGTACAAGGCGAGGTTGGTCGCCAGGGGCGACAAGCAAGTTTTCGGGGACGATTATTTTTTTACATTTTCCACTGTTATGGAATTAAACAACGTAAAGTTGATTCTGGTTTTGGCGCAAGTGTGGGGGGTAGCGGCACGCCACGGCGATGTGCCTAGTGCCTACCCCAAAGCAAAGTCTGAAGAAGATGTGGAGATTTACTTACAGGTGCCACAAGGCATGGAAATCTCGGTGGATACTTTGCGAAATTTTGGCGTCGATTGTCAAAGGGAGCTTGCATTGAAGCTGAAAAGAAACCTTTATGGTTTGAAGCAGGCTGGGCGCCTATGGCACCAGTGCTTATGCGAGACATTGAAGAAGTTTGTTTCCCGCAGTGCGTGACCGATACGTGCATTTTTGTAAAGCACAAGGACGCCGAAACGGTGGTGGTCGGCGCATATGTGGATGACCTCCTGGTTACTGGAACCAGTGAGGGGATTGTGATGGAATTTTTTGAAGACATGAATGTATTGGAGTTAAAAGATTTGGGAAGCGTTACGAAGTTCCTGTGGATACGAATTCAAGTCGATCCAAATACTGGATACGTATTGGATCAGGAAGGAACGATCAAAGAAATCCTCAAGACAAACAAGCTCGAGAAGATGAACCCAGCCCGAACTCCGGTGCTGGCGCTGGATGATGTGAAGGAGTTTCAAGAATTATTATTGGTGCATCCAAAGGAGAATTTGCCGAGTGTGAAGCAGTTCCAGTCGATTGTGGGCAGTTTGCTATGGGTTGATCGGTGCACGCGTCCTGACATTTCGTTCGCCGTGCACCGAGCCACGCGTAAGACCCATGCACCCACGCTGGTTGACTACAAGATTGCGAAGCGTATTTTGAAATACCTCGAGGGAACGATGGATTTAAAGTTGGTGCTAAAGCACGATGAAGATTTGCCCATGCCACTCCGGATCATGGTCTACAGCGATGCAGATTTCGATGCTGACAAGACCGATCGGAAGAGCGTTTCAGCTATGGTTGTTTTTTTAATGGGATTCTCGTAAGCTGGGCCTTCAGAAAGCAGACTGCAGTTGCACTTTCGACTGCGGAAGCAGAATTTGTTGCGGCGGCGATGGCCGGTAAAGAAGCATTGGGGTTGCGACAACTGGTCGCTGAAATTGGAATGCACGCAAAGACAATCTCTGATGTTCAAGATTGATAACCAAGCCGCGATACAGCAGCTGGAGGATGAGGCAAGTGGATCAAGTTCCAAGCATGTCGATGTCAAGCTAAAATTTCTCAAGGATTATACGAAGAAGGGCATTGTTGTGGACAACCACGTGCCAAGTGAGGACATGCTAGCTGATTTGCTGACAAAGGACTTAGGAGCGCAGCGGATCCAAGTGTTGCGTGCGGCGCTGGGCTTACAGTGATGGAGCTACAGCCTCCGGTCTTCCAGGAGGAGTGTTGGAAGAGTGTGTACCCATTTTGGAGTTTGCACTCTTCCGTATAGTGGAAGCCCATTGGCTGCTGCAGGTAAGTCATACAGTTTTTCATATAAAAAGCAGTTACAGTTTAAAGTTGCAGTAAGGACTGGATAGCGACTTAAGTAAATATACATAATATATTTCACTTTCCGTTTTGCATTATAAAGTACAGTGCCTGACTGAATCTTTACAAGGGCTACGACGCTGCGCACACCGTTTGACACCTTCCGCTGATCCTCCCACACTGAAACTTGGCCAGGTGGTGAGTATTGATCGCGTTAAGTGTTTGCAACCTTTTTTGTGCTATTTCAACAAAGTCAGCGACGCTGGATCCGATTTTATGTTCGACAAGATCTCCAACATCTGCACCATCTGTACAAACACCTTCATAGTATATCGACCCCGTCACCACTGCAGGTACAAAAGGTTGAGATGTATTAGCAGTGTTAGAACAAAAGTCATTTCTTTTTCTTTTTTTGGTTATAGAATACCTGGAGACGATCGAATCTGTATTTGGCGCATGTAACAAAAACGATAAGATGGAAGGCAGTCTTGAACCTTCGGAGGTAAAGACGATTCATTTCGGGTTTTGTCGCTTCAATTATAACCTGTTTGTTTTCTATGTTTACGGCATGAAGAAACTGAAAACGAAGTGGTCTCAGGATACCCTTGCTACGCTGAAAAAGATGTCGCCACTGAGCTTGAAAGTGAGTTTGGAGCAAATGTTCCAAGGATCTGTAGAGACATATGCTGAATGCTTTTAAATGGAATACTGGATGGCTACGCGCATGATGGAGAATCCTGACTTTTTCGAGGGCGTCCGTGCTGTGGTTGTGGATAAAGATCGCAACCCGAAGTGGGCCAAGCGCGATATCACCAAGGTTACGGCGGAGGAGGTGGGAAAATTCTTTGAGCCATTGGACGATGGTCAGGAGCTGATACTGTATCCGTCCGTGACGGCATCAACGCATAAGAAGGAATAGACTTTTCGCTCTGAAAATTCTTCAATCTTCCAAAGCGCATCGTCTCTAGTTGACTTGAACGACGAGTGAATAGATCCACCATCATATTTTTCCCAAGGCCACCTTGATTTATTCAGCGATTCTAAGCGTTCTCAGGCATGGTTATACTTAATCGTCTATTTGCCAAAGGCGCTCTACCTGGCTAGCATGAACTCTTGTTTCTTGTGCTCTTCACAATGAAAAGAAACTGGCTCACCTAAGCCATTTTGACGACGCACTTTGTGCGACTATTGCTTAGAAGCAATCGCGGCTTGTGGTTGCAAGTGAATGCGAATTCTGGTGCTGCCGTGGAAACGAAACACCGAGTTATGGATCTGCCTGCACAAGGAGAAGGAAGTAGGGCGACCCTTTATTAAAACGGTTAAAACTGTGTTGAATTTGTTACAAAATTTCATGGCTATGCACGGGGGGTAAGTTTACGGAAATGGGGGGGGGTCAGTATACGCTGACCCGTACTTAAAGATCGTAGTATCTATTTTTAGGTATGGATATAAGTAGTGTAGGGTACACGACAGATGTGCGATCGCTATAACTTCAACTCTTACGCATATTGCATGTTAGGATCGATAATCACTCACTCTCAATACAAATTCAATTGAACAAGTCCCTGACTTGGTTCATCTAGTGTCAGCGTACTGTCGTGGGGTGTTGTTTTCTGTGGGAAGTTGACACGAGTTAGGGGCGCGTGTAGACAAAAGTTTCCACTCAAGTCGGCCATTACTTGAGACTTCCGATGCGTGTAGTCAGGAGCGCTCTATGTTAAGTATAGAGCGTTGGGGCAGAGTTTTTTCGAAAAGGAATAGAAAGGTAAAAGTGTATTAATATAATTAAAAACTTAGTCCCAAATCTGTAATCACAAAATTTAGTTCCAAATCTCTAATCGAAAAATTTATATGTGAAAAGTTGGAACCACTATGGTTCCGTCCTTTTGAATACTTCGACTTTACCATCCATCGTAACTTTTCAACAGTTTTCATCGTTAACGGACATTTGGTGGCGATAAGATAAACAGACGACGAGTTCAGTATATATTCAAGGTATTAAACGACATCTACGACTCAAGTGTCTACGAATCTACGCAAGTATGGGCCAGGACAGGTTATGTATGAGCCCAAAGGGTCATTATGTGTCGCTTGATGAGGGCCTACACGAAGAAAACCGGCAGATATGGGCTAAAATTTTGGAAATATGCCAAAACGTTTGTGAAAGACTCGACAAAATCGAGAATTCACGGAGTGTTCAAGATAGAAACTACTTTGGTTCCAACAACTCGATGAGGATTGGCACTCGAATGTGGTTTGCGTCGCTGGAAATCCCACCCGATCGACAGACAAAATTGCAAGCTGAAATAAACAGTAGAAAAGTTTCGGTATGGAATATACGATACGAAATCCGCAACCCGGGTTAAAAACGCCCTCTGCGAAGAACTGCAAGTTGTTGATTAGGGTGTTTGATGGTAACGAGGTGTACCGGGGGTTGAGAGAAGGATTTAAAACTGGGGAACAAGATTCATCCGACAATTTTTTTCGATGGCTGAATCAGCATGTGGATTTTATTGGAGCAAAGACATTAAAGTTGATCTCTTGGGCCACTATCTTAGTGGTACAGCTAGGAGATACTGCAACAGGCAAGTTGACACGTGGTGGATAGTGTAACCGTTGCTTATACGCACGGTGCGGATAGCGCACAGAGGAAGACTCTTCCTTAAAGCGGTATCTACCGCTACTTAGACGATACGCCCTTGTAAAGGGCTTAGTAGGAGAGTTCTCCTACTCGGGGCCTAGATTCCCGGGTTGGTTTACGACTTAGCCTTAACGGCTGTATTCCCTTTACGGGATGTAAGTAAAGGGAGGGCTCCCTCTTACCTACGACACTCACTGCGCGCGCGACCGGTCGAGGTCGCACGTCCGCAAAATAAAGTGAAATGTAAACTGAATATATTTAATATGTAATTAGCCTAAATTAATTTAAACTAATATAAACTATATGTAATACTAAGTAGAATATTCCTAATTCGTACCTAGCTAAAATGTAGTGTACACACCTGTGTACTGACACGTGGATGGCTGACACACCACCACACGAAGGGCCCCTGCCCTGATTGGCTAAAATAACCAAAGGTTCAAAACCTTTCAAACCGGTCAATACTGACCTCAACCGTGGTGTACTCATGTACACCATCATTATATGTAACTCGAATGTAACCCCATTACAGATAGAGCCACCAACGTTAGTTCATGTGATGAACAAAATGTTGAGTTCATTCCACACGTCCATCACATCATCCTAAGCAATGAAGCTCTTCACGACCAAAAACATCTGAAGCGGTTGTGGTAAAGTGAACACTATCTTTATCTGGTAGCCATTTCAGAGGCTGTTGGAGGTAGTGAATCGCTTGTACTGGATAGAGTCGTATATGTGTGTTCTGTTCTATAGCAAGCCTAACTACAACACGACAAAGATAGATAGAAGCTGAGCCTGAGGGGAAACTTGTCAAATTCCAGACTTGATTGGAAAAGATTTGTAGTGAAGTGAAGGTGATTTTTTTACTAGTATGTACCTGTATACCGTTGATCAAGTTGGAGCGATCGGGTTGGCTGAAAGGGAGGAGTATTTTGGGCCAATCGTGTTTCTGGAGTGTTAAGTACGAATATTTAGGTGAGTCACAAGATTTTGCATGTAGTTCACATATTAGGTTTTTAATTGATGTCTCACAAGGGACGTATTCTCGCATGTCCAGTTGTACGTCGGTCGACAGCACCGGACAACATCTTGAGGTGGAGTCTAGTTCAAATTCGAACACCGAAGTGTCCTGAGCCCGATCACCATCGTGCCCAGCCGACCAACTTACGGGGGGGGGGTACCCCACGAACGTTCTCCTAAGCTCCGATCGGATGACCGATCAGTACTCTAGGACACCTGGTCCGATCTTCGTTCACGCTTCTCACCTTGTGTACCCATTAGTTTGGGTAGATACACGCTCGGTGGACAATCGCGCGATAAAAACTTGTGGGGATCGATATGTAGCGATCCACTTCTGGGGCAGGGTGTATCTAGGGCGGAAATCGTCACCCTAAATACGTAAATATCCACAATATACTCGATCTCAGTATAATTCCAGGGCAGATCGCGTATAGCCGATCGTAGATCCCAACCAAAACGAGAGATCGATAAACCAATCAAGAACAACCAAACAAACGTATTCAATAGCTTCGTGTTCCAGTTGAATTCGTAGGCAGCTACAGATGTTGTCTTCTTTTTAACGGGTTTATCTCCACGTTAATTCAACGCGGATATAATGTAAGCTTCTGGTAGGCGTTTCATTGGCCGATTTCCTGTGTTGGTTTCTTTGGCCGGGACTGAGCTGGCCGGACATGATTTCGCCGGTCCTGCTGTAGCCGACTTTCTCTGGCAATCATTTGAAATAACAGCCAGTAGCACCTAATGGGTTGAAAACTATCACCCAAATTTCAATTTTAATCCAATCATACTCGGCACCCTCCATAATTCGTTCGGTTTTGATCTGACCGGCACTGTTCTGACCGGCACTGGTAGCATTTGATTGGTCGAAAATCTTCACCCGAAAATCCAATACCACTCCAATCATACTCAGACCCTTCATACTTCGTCCGGTCTTGAACTGGCCGGCACTGATCTGGTCGGCACTGTTTTGGCCGGCACTGACAGCATTTGATTGGTCGAAAATCTTCACCCAAAAATCTAATATCAATCCAATCATACTCGGACCCTCCATACTTCGTCCGGTCTTTACTGTCCGGCACTGTTCTGGCCAGCACCGGTGGCAGTTAATTGGTCGAAAATTTTCACCAAGAATCCAATATCACTCCAATACCCGACATTCCATACTCAATCTCTCACAAATAAGTCGCGCGTTATTATGAACCACACATAGACTCCGACCTCCAGGACAATTTCTCATGCGATCCCACTCTGTAGGCGCTCTTACAACCCCTGTATGTCAATCTCACTTTCTACCTTGATATATATCACCTTCTCAGTGTAACAAATTGCTCACTCTCTTGCTTCTTCATACTTTTTTTAGGTAAATTTGAT
This sequence comes from Peronosclerospora sorghi, assembly GCA_026184515.1. NCBI lineage: Eukaryota > Oomycota > Peronosporomycetes > Peronosporales > Peronosporaceae > Peronosclerospora > Peronosclerospora sorghi. The sequence continues at coordinate 13,806,669 of CM047581.1, forward strand.
ACTTTCTGGGCCTTCCCATGCCGTATGCTCTGTTTCTTTTGTGTTTCGCATGACTATCATACAGGTTTTGCACCTTTAGCACCTTAATTGGTATATCTTCGTATAGCCGCATAGACACTCAGGTTTATTGCCCCATGGCTAGTTTTTTTTCTTCGTGACATCTTGTGACTCTCCGTACAGGTTTTGCACTTGTTGGACCTCATCGGGTATCTTTTCGTACGGTTGCCTTCAATGCACAGGTTTCTTCGTGTTATTTTACCATATATGTACATGTTTTGCACCTTTGGGACCTTAACAGGTATCTCTTCGTATCATCTTGTTATTGCCGTACAGTTTTTGCCCTTTAGGACCTGGATAGGCATCTCTTCGTACGATATCATTCTTGTTGTGCGTTTCTCTGCGTTGTATTACGATAGATGTACAGGTTTTGCACCTTTGGGACCTTGACAGGTATCTCTTCGTATCATCTAGCTGTTGTCGTACAGGTTTAGCACTTTTAGGATCTTGATAGGTATCTCTTCGTACGATCTCATTCTTGTTATGCGTTTCTTCGTGTTATCGTATGCCGGGCGTACATGTTTTTCACCTTTGGGACCTTAAGGGTATCTCTTCGTACACTCTTATTCAACACATGAGTTTCCCATCTCATTGCTAGTTCATGGAGCACTTATAGGCAAACTCTACATATTATCAATCATAGATAATCATATTGAGCAATTCAAAAATAAATTGCAACGTGATTTATTCACATGTTCCAACAAACTTACAGTTCTTGTTTAAACATGTATCTTTGTTTTGTATTCTGCTTTTCTTTTGTTATTCCACCGAATACAACCAACTTGTGTCCGCATTCTACTCATCACAACCAACATGAGTCCGTGATAGGGATGTACTACATATTCTGGGGTCTTTTCTTACTATTTCTTGTGTTTTCTCTCCTTCAATCCTTTCATCTTCGTCTTCTACATTTCAACCTCAGCTGTGTATTATTCTGCTGTCTGAGCTGCGTAGTGCCGATTTAGCCAAGCTCTCTGTGAGTCAAACTCGTATAGTAATGCGGTACAGGAAAATTATCTTCTGCCTCCCACGTCATCTCATCGTGGTCTTTCCACTTGACTTAATACTGCTTCGTCCGACGTCCGTTCCTTGTCCGTTTTTAATTCAGCAATCCACTTAACGCTTCTCCTCCCATTGTCGTGAAGCGGACCCAAGAATTTTGGTCGGTTCCGGTCAACAATGGACCGATCGGCCTGTCGGCGATCGGATTGGTGGAAAGTCAAGAGGTTTTTGGGTCAGTCATGTGCAAGGGGTGTCCAGGACACAAATTCGGGTAGGTCACATGAGATTGCGTGTACTACATATTTTCATGTTTGGTACATATTGGGGACTATAGGGGGGAGGTAGAAGTTGGGGATTTGCCAAGTTGGGGATTTGCCAAGTTGGGAAGTTGCTTTCTTTTGGGTTTCGCTTCGTAAAGGTTTTTTGGCTTTTAGCTTCGCTTAAGTGACCGTTGGACCCCCAGCTCAACCGGGGTCGTTTTCACCTTACGCGTTAGTCGCCTCTGCACGCCGCAGAGTGTTTTGGCAGCGGAGGGTCGAGTAATCCCCTCCAGCTCATTATACCCGGCCGGGACGCGTTATAGACGCATTTGGCCCGCCGGAGGTCCCTCGACGGGAGCGTACTTCGGTCTACCCACAACGTTAAGTTTCACACGTTTGGAACGTAATATTTTACCTATTGGATTATATCGTGGAGATATCTTTCGTGGATTACGTCACGTTCTTATTGGATCTCCCCATTGGATTGGATTATTGGACCACATTGGATTACCGGAGTTTATCTCCCATATTGTCCGGGCTTTACGATCGGGTTAGGGATCTGCCCTCGGGAGTATATAAATTTCTAGTATAACCGGTATACCCGTACCCAGTGTGAAGATTTCCGCCCCGGGTACATCACCCAGCACGGTCTACCGCATTTAGACCACAAGTCAGTCCCAAGCACCGATCCACCGAGTGTGTTACCAGCCCAATCCATCGGGTACACAAGGTGAGATGCAAAAAGAATCGGACCAGGCGTCCAGTGTTGACGATCGGTCGTCTGCCAGCAGCGGACGATCCGATCGGATCAAAGACGAGGGTTCGCGGGGTACCCCCCCCGTAAGTTGGAAGGCCGGGCACGATGGTGGTCAGGCTCTCGACACTTCGGTGTTCGATTTCGAACTTGACTCCACCACACCATCATCATCTCGACCAGGCTCATACCATGACTCTTCTCGAAGAAACTCCTCATCCAATTCCAAAGTGTCCTCAATCTGAAGCTTTTCCCGAGGCCGACTAATCTTATTGATATAGGTTTTCAACCTACACCGCGTCGTTTACCCGTTCATCCACCACATACGGTCCATGCCACAAATTGCTAACTTTTTTACCAACCCTGGCTTGACCAAATCGTGATAAAGCCAAACTAACTCTCCAGGTCGGTAAGCAGTTTTGGTGGTCAACCATAATCTTGACTCAACGGCCTAGTTATTACGTTGGGCTCTTTCTTTAATCACTTTTTCTTGTATAATAGCATCCTGCGCTTGATATCTCATGTGCCTTTTATTTACGGCTAACCTCCACTCCAGTGCGTCCGTTTCTGTGATAGATTGATCCTGTGGTGAAGTGCAAGTGAAAATTGTTGACCACTTTGTACCAGTGTACCAATTTTCAAAGCAGATCGATCTTGTTGGCTGAAACGACGGAGTATTTTGGGGCAATCGTGTGCTTGGAGTGTTTTATACGCGGATTTAAGGTAAGGCACACAGTTTACATATAGGTTACATATTGGATTTTATTGGCTATATAATATAGTGTTCGTATTACATCGGGTTGCATAAGTCGCCAATGGCTCCGATCTGAGTCACTGGGAGCGGGGGGCTGACAGAATCCCATCACGCTTATAAGCCCGACCAGAACAGAGCTCCACCGGAAGCCCCACTACAGGGAGAACTCGTTACGTTCACTCACCACTCAAGTTCGGCCCCCGCTCAAGGGAGGCGAGTTATTTTTTGGCTGGGTTACTCATCGCGATCTGCTGCGATCAAGTCCCAGGAATTGGCTGGATTACTCATCGCGATCTGCGGTCAAGTGCCAAAAACATTTATTGGCTGGATTACTCATTGCTCTGCAATCAAGTGCCAGGATTTACTATTGGATGGATTAGTCACTGCCTCGGGCGGTTAAGTGCCATATTTAATTGCATTCGGGGTGAAGATTTCCGCTTCGCTTGCCGATCGGCTGTTTCGCATTATCTTTCGTTGGAATTTTGGATCAGTACCCCAGAACTGGCACATCCATATCGCTCTTCTCTCTACACAAGGTGAGATGGAGACGAAAAAAACGGACCAGGCGTCCTATGCTGATGATCGATCGACTGCTTGAAGCGGACGATCAGATCGGATCGTAAGCGAAGGTTCGCGGGGTACCACCCCTGTCAGTTGTAAGGCTGGGCACGATGGTGGTCAGGTTCTCGACACTACGGTGTTCGATTTTGAACTTGACTCCACCACAATGGTGCGCGTGCCCGGATTCGAACCAGGGATATCACCGCGATATCCAGCAAAGTGTGGATTTTACGAATTTTAATATGGATACTCTCTGGAGAGCACGCAAGGAACGCATATCGCCTTGTGTACTAATTGTTGGAAAGGATGGCGATGTTCGATCTGATCAAGGGGAGGATCAGATCGAAATTAATTAATTTACGACTCCACATACCGCTCCTGGCGGAGCCGATCGGCACGAGGAACGTTTATAGCCTCGTGTCGTGGTGGTGTTGAAAAGGATGGCGATGATCGATCTGGCCAGGTGGAGGACCAGATCGATATTAACAAGTTTATTCCTTCCCACAAGGCTCCGATCGGAGCCGATTGGAACTATAGCAAGTTTTGATATAGTCCCAGTAGGGATCAGGACCTTGTTCCAGACCCCAGAGGGGATCCGGACCCTGTTCCTGATCCCATGCCTATCGACAAAAAAATGCATGCGAAGAACACTGTGGGGGCGGATCACTCCAATCTTCCCAAATTACCAATTAAAAAGACCAAGCAGAGGCTGTCAATCCTTTCGGACGACGAAGAATTGGAGGAAAAGTCGCCGATCGATGATGGGACTGTGGATAACGAGGAGGTGACCAAGATGTACTACATGTAAGAACTGAAGAAATTCGTTCGCGAGAACGAAATCATCCGAATTGTCAAGCCCCTAATTCCGGATTGTCTATACGGGCCGACTACCGAACCGACCCACTCCGATCGGACGCTGCAACTAGTCAAGAATCTTTTGGCGATGCTAGCAGAGGTGGGGATAAAGTTCAAGAATGCTAATGGTGTTGGCAAGCTATTTGAAATAGATACGTGGAAGTTGAAACAAGCGATGTAAATGCTACATGACCATCTGACGCCATTGGTGGGGGCGGTGCGCCGCACAACTCCCACAATCGCGTTAGAAGCCCCAAACCTCGTGCAATCACTCGTCGGGAAGTCATTCTCCGAGGATTTCTCTCTATATGGGTCGCCAGCTTCCTCCAAGTGCTCGTCCGAGTAGTATGTCGGCGTGGAGCGGATGACCATGGATCGCTGTACCAGTCACGTTACCAGTCGTACGGAACAGAAAAGGGACGTGCGGCAACGAGGGGCGGCATGCCAGTCGGGACCCCAGGGGCGCACACAGGTATCGACACCCTCCAAGACCGATCCAATCACCTCGACCCCGATGGAAGCAAGAATGAAAGCCATGTTCGAGGATATGATAAAGCGTTACGCCGCAGATCGAGGCAGATCACCTCTTCGCCCTCGTGCACCAAGCCGATCCGCCCAGGAAAACGAGGCAATTTGTGGGACGTCGAAAATGCAGTCAATGACATCAACAAAAAAGCCTTCCGAAGGTGTTAGACCTGTTTTCAAGACAAAACGAAGGTCACGCCAAATCCGCCCCCGCCGATCGGCAAGTAGCAGCGACTTCGACATGGAGTCGATCAGCGAAATTGACGATGACTACGGTGGTACGGGCAGAGTCGGGACAAGTATGGCGAACTTAGCCTCGACGATGGCGTTTGATTTCAATTTGACGGTGATCCCAAGGATCCGCATGGCCGCAAGCACCGAGTTGAAGGACTTTACGGGAAAGGATGCTGATGAGGTTCAAGCCTGATCATGGTTCAGCCGAACGAAGCCCGCCTTCCTCCGGAATCAGACGCCGAACAAAGAACGGTGTCTGATCTTCCGAGATCTGATGAAGGGACAGGCTGCGAATTGTTCCAGCTGTTAAGTCGGGATGTCCGGTCTGATTGGAGTCTGCTGTGCATGGAGTTTGAAAGACAGTACTGACACTTCAGCTTTTGCACTGCTCTGAGGTCACCATATGAGGAAAGGGGCGATGAAACGCCGATCGAGTACCTTCACTGGCTAAATGTAGCTGCGATGCGTGCGGGGATCCCGATCAAGGAGACCGATCCTCCGATCGGTGCTACCCAAGAACATGTGAGCCACTTTATCAATACACTGGACGATCAGGAGTTGGCCGATCAGTTGACCTTACTGCGCCTCAGGGACGTGGAAGAAGTTAAACAGATGTTACGTATGCTACGCCACTCCCGCAGTATGAGGACTAAGGTTGCTATCGGATCGAACAGATCCCGATCAAAGGTGTAGGATGATCACGTGTAGCGACCTGCGACCAGACCGGCCAGAGCAATCAGAGCGATCGTGGCTGATATGAGCACCGGGTCAGAAGGGGAGAGCCGTGGCTGGTCCAGTCTGGGGACAGACGAGGAACAGTACCGTCACATTTTCGTCGACCAGTCTGCACCCAGAGATCGATCAGCGTCACGCCGTGCCGAATGGAAGGTAGGAAACGGCAACAGATCGGACCCGGATTCGCCGTACCGTACAAGAAGTGCACTCACTGCGGGTCGACCAAACACAGTGATTGGGGCTGTTGGCGTAAGCTGGCCGGCCAAGATGCATTACTTGGTATGAATTTTATGGTGCCGGCAGGCATACGCCTCGATCTGTCGCATGGAGTGCTTACACTTCCAGACGAAGTCCAGATCCAACTGTCTGGTCGACGCCCCCTATATGGATCACGTACTGATCTAGTGAGGTGGGACCAAGATATCACCATTCCTGTGGGTCAATCGGCAGATATCTCGGTTGGAAAGGACTATCGGACAAAAAAGTTGTGGGTGAACAGGGGATATCACTGGGTACCGACGTTTGTGGACGGTGGAGATCGAAGCGATCGCGTACGAGTTACTAACGTCGGTAATAACCCGCTGATGTAAGGCAACGGTACGATCGTCGGTATGTGGCTGGACTAAGGAAAAGTTCCGTGGAGGATGGGATTTATTTCGATCGAATCAAGACGTTATATTCAGTGGAAAAGCTTTGCGCGTAAGGCCACCACCGATCGGATCGGAGACGACAAGTCAGCCGAAGAAGACCTCCCATCTCGGACGGAAAGGCCAGATCATGTGGCAATCAAGATGTGCCGAAGGTTATCAGCGCATTCACCCGATACAGGGGACTCAAAGGAAGATTTGCCGAGAGTTGTTAATGCAGTTGTATCACAATATCGGGTGACAGTGGAACCGACGGCAGATGGGGACGATCTCAGTATCGCTGGAGACGGGTAAGGTGGCACATCCACTCAAGTCGGTACCACATAAGGGCAGCCCGTCGACGAGAATCAGCATTGCCCGTTTGACAGGGGCGGACCGATCGAGATCGCCTCACCAGATGAACTGGTGTGTATGCACGAGGGCGGGGAGAAGTGAGTTGACGGATCGGCGTATCCGATCCGGAATGTGGCTACCCCACCTGTGTTAACCGATTCGCTCGAGGCGACTATGGACAATCCGCAAGCCACCAACAACCCCGATCAGACCGATCATCTCAAGGAATTTACGTGGAAGAAAATATTTTTGCTGATCGTCGCTGA
>CM047581.1:13813661-13875865 GCA_026184515.1 Peronosclerospora sorghi
CCGCAAGCCACCAACACCCCCGATCAGACCGATCAGCTCAAGGAATTAACGTGGAAGAAAAGATTTTTGCTGATCGGAACGGTGGGTATTTCTGATATCGACAGTGATGATGCCAATCCGACCACCCGTTTGGATGTAAGATCGACTCACAGGAATTGTTGCGGTCATACATATCGAGAACACCCGATCCACTTGGAGGCTCGAAAAGGAACAATTGGGATCGGTGAATCCGACCTTGATTATGGCGAGCTGACTAAGAATTCCGAAGGAAATCGACCGAATCAGAATTTTTATGGGGCGATACGGAATTACGAATTGGGAAAACAAAATTTGCAATAGTGCCGATCGGGTGACTCCGATCGGCAATATCGATCGGCTACCGATCGGCAACACCGATAGGTGCGAATTTGTGATGATTTATTGTGATAACGACTGCGGGTTTGTTATGAATTGTGATGAACTGGTGATATTTCGATGGTAGCAAGTGGCTTACGCATGTGAATGAATTTTTCCGGTGGCAATGATAACGACTCCTTCGATGTGGATACAGTTGGATGCGGTAAAGGTGGAGCTTAATTAATGTGTATAAAGACCATGGCAGATGGGACGATCGGGTGATATGAAAATGAGGTTTATTATTTATGAAATATGAACGATTACCCGATAGGCTCCTACGGCAACATCGAGACCTGAAAAGAAGAGAGTTACGTCAACCTTCAATGCCCCAACGAATCAAGATGATATAGACCAGAAGTTCCGGGCAGAAAAGTTTGTTTGGGCACCTCGACAGCTGGTTTCGACGATTCTTTAGCGCTGTCGCCCTCCGGGTGCACCACTTGGTCTGCTCGTAACGTCGGCTCTTCAACTGCGGCAGCAGATCGACGACGCGGGTGGAATGGGATTGCGATAAATCGACAAGTAGCTCATCTGAACCCACCGATACACGCTCCGAATCCGCCCCAGGCGGCGAAGCTGATGCCGACTTGGACCGAACAGTGTGGCGGGTTGAGGGCGCGCGATTTTTCGAAGCCTTCTTCACCATAACTGGATCCTCCGCCACACTTGGAAGTTGCGCCCGTGTATTTGCTTGCATTTTCATCGCTTCCAGCTTCTTTTCACGATCCAGGTCGCACGCTATGCTCCGCGCCCTAGCGCCTCCACGCGTCTTCGCGCTTCCGATTTTGTTTGCAAATTCTGTGGGTCGGATTTTTATCCAATGAGCGCCACGAAAATCCACCCGATCCCGGTTGAGCGGCGTAAAGGGTCGAGGGCGCGGGACTTTTCGAAGCCTTCCTCTCCATAACTGGATCCGCCGCCGCACTTGGAAGTTGCGCCCGTGTCTTGGCTAGCAATTTCTCCGCTTCCAGCTTCTTTTCACGCTCCAGGTAAGCCGATAGCTCCCGCGGCCTCGCGCCTCTTAATGCACCCTTGCGCTTCTTGTTGTGTGCGCAAATTTGGGGGCGGAATTTCAGCCAATTAATGGCGAGAATTTCCAGCCGAATTTTGTTGGGAAATCGCACCACCTGAATGCGCCTGTGGGTCTGCGAGGGCGCTCGATGCCTCTCCGCAAGGAATGCGATCGGAGACCAGCTACTTGGATAGGCACGTAGCCAACTCATCACGGCACCCGTAGACGATTCCCTAGAGTCGATTTGACTCTTGGGTCCAAATGTCGAGTCGATATTGGGAGGTACTAATTCTGCCGGAATAATCGTCGATTGTGAGCTTTAGCTCAGCGATCTGCCGATCCATCTCGAATCGTTGGGAATATACGACCGACCGATCGCCATGAGGCTCTGGGAATTGTCGAACGACCACCGCGTGCAGCTCCTGAAGACGCGATCGGTTGATATCGAGACGACTCAAGTCGTCACGAGTCCCGATCAGCCTTTCCAACATAATTTGGAGCAGATCGAAGTGGCCGTGCACCTGTCGAACGGTATCGACAAGTGTCTGCACAGTCGGGAAGACATCGATCACCAGTGGATCTACATGCAAAAGTGAGGATCAATTTAACGTGGAGTTGTCAGTGGAATGGCGTACCCGATCTGTTCTGTTGCGGGACCTAGCCCTTGAGACGTTTTTTCTCGGCCATAAAATCTGAACGTTCATCTTGTATAGCGTTGATCAGCTTGGAAAGTCGTTTTGAATCTTGGTGCATTGCATGGAACGCGACGTCGGTCACGGTCTGCTTTTCGAGAGCAACTCTCAACTCCTCCCGGAGCGCATTAATGGTTTGCTGGGACCTATCGACCTCGACTCGGGACTCATCTTGTTCTGCGACGATCTGAGTGTCACCCGAGTCGTCCGAATGGTCCGATCGGTCAGGAGTTTGAAGATGCGGGGAGTGCGAGTGCTGATCGCCTATGAAGATAAATTTTAGTGGAAAATGTGGCGGTCGGAAGTTAACTGGAATTACCTGGTACACTGGATTCGGAAGATTGCATGGAATCGGAGACTGCTTGTGAGATCGGGCAGCTACCGTTGTGCGGCTGCGACCAGACTCAGGGGAGGCTGTGGTGAAGTGCAAGTGAAAATTGTTGACCAGTTTGTACCAGTGTACCCGTTTTCATATCAGATCGATCTTGTTGGCTGAAATGACGGAGTATTGTGAGACAATCGTGTGCTTGGAGTGTTTTATACGCGGATTTAAGGTAAGGCACACAGTTTACATATAGTTTACCTATTGGATTTTAATTGGCTATATAATATAGTGCTCGTATTACATCGGGTTGCATAAGTCGCCAATGGCTCCGATCTGAGTCACTGGGAGCTGACAGAATCCCCTCACGATTATAAGCCCGGCCAGGACAGAGATCCACCGGAAGCCCCACAACAGGGAGAACTCGTACGTTCACTCACCACTCAAGTTCGGCCCCGATTAAGGGAGGCGAGTTGTTTTTTGGCTGGGTTACTCACCGCGATCTGCTGCGATCAAGTCCCAGGAATTGGCTGGATTACTCATCGCTATCTGCGGTCAAGTGCAAGAAACATTTATTGGCTGGATTACTCATTGCTCTGCAATCAAGTGCCAGGATTTACTATTGGATGGATTAGTCACTGCCTCGGGCGGTCAAGTGCCATATTTAATTGCATTCGGACTGAAGATTTCCGCTTCATTTGCCGATCGGCTGTTTCGCATTATCTTTCGTTGGAATTTTGGATCAGTACCTTAGAATTGGCACATCCATATCGCTCTTCTCTAAAGTCTCCACCAAGCAGCGGTCCACCAAGTGTGTAACCATCGCATTCCATCGGGTACACAAGGTGAGATGGAGACGAAAAAAACGGACCAGGCGTCCTATCCTGATGATCGATCGACTGCTTGAAGCGGACGATCAGATCGGATCGTAGGCGAAGGTTCGCGGGGTACCCCCCCGTCAGTTGTAAGGCTGGGCACGATGGTGGTCAGGTTCTCGACACTACGGTGTTCGATTTTGAACTTGACTCCACCACAATCCTTTGGTGGTACCATGGCCTCCAATGTGGTTCTGGGCTCCCAACCTTGCACTAAGTAGAAAGGAGTTTAATGATGTTGAAGATCCACTGGAGTATTCAATGCAAACTCCAATGGAGCCACATATTCATCCCAATCCCTCTGATCAGGATCCGTTATGTAACACTTTATTGCCTTGATCACTTTCTGGACCGACCGTTCTTGTTTACCATTGGCTTGCGGTCGATATGCTAATGTAGGCCTTTGCTCCTCCTTTAGCATTCGATTAAATCTCCTGAAAACCGAACTTATAAACCATTGATCTCTATCATTTCTCAGCATTTCTTGTGCTCCAAACCTCTTGTAAACTCCTACCATATAAGTTTCTGCCACATCTCGTGCTGTAGTGGTGCTCATTGGAATCAGGATTACATATCCAGAAAACAGACAAATAAAGCACAATAACGCCTCATGTCCCATTGTAGTCTGCGGTAGGGGCAATGCAAAATCCATAGCTAATATTTGAAACGGTCTTGACGACACAACATTTCCAATAGTGCGCCCCTGGTATCTTGGCTTTCCTTTCGCGGTGGCACAATCCTCAAAAGATTCCACATAGTTTTCAATATGGGTATACATACCTCTCTAATAATATTTGGATCTCAACCGAGCGTAAACCATTCCAACTCCTTGATGTACCCCACTACCGATTTCCACATGATAATCATGTAGCACATCCTCCTGCAATATGGTTGCTACCACCAATCGCCACACATGCTCTCTTGTTTTACCTCGAACATTTGGGACGTAATACAGAACACGTTTATTATCCAACACATTTAAGTGATTGCATATTGAGCTATCTTTTTCGATTCGCTGGCGGAATATATCTTGTCATCATCTCCTTGTAGATACGCTATAACCTTGCTACACCACTCGTCTTGTGTCTGGGCTATTGCCATTCGCTCAACTCTGATGGCTTGAGCATTTTCGTATGGATCCTCTTTTGCCCCGTTCTGAACATTCTTCAGATACAACAGTATTACCTTCCACAGAGTATGAATCACCATCTATGTCCGCCCCTTGTTCAATGTTCCCACTTCTCCTGCGAGGATGCTGTCCCGTATTTTAGTTTACTCATGCTCCGAGTGATTACAAGTACTTGCGGCGACGAATATTCATCATTCTCCAAGACATCTCTTTGCTTCGTGACAACTTCAGCCTCGTCACTTGAATTACGACCATGCTCACAGGGTACTTTCTCGGGTGTTTCCGGGGTACTTTCATTCCTATACATCTCTTGAACTTCGTCCGAAGTGGCGTACAGCCACTCTGTTAAACTATTCAACGTTTGCAGATCTGCTTTTCTTTGATCAATAATTATCTTTCCTGCCTGTTGTTCTTTCATGACACACTGTGTCAAGATATCGACCGCTTGATTGTACTTACGCGCCACATGTACCAGACTGAACGCTTCAAACATTTATAGCAGTGAGCGCACTATTCCTAACCAGACTAATAATGATGCATGGATGCAGCGTAAATATTCATTGACTTGTCCGATAACCAATATAGAGTCCCCACACACTATTGCCTTGTTCACGTTGTGGGCTTGCGCAAGTTGCAAAACACTGGTTAATCCATGATATTCGCTTTCATTCACGGTGAGGTTGTCTTGAATTCCATATTCTGCTACGATTACAACCCAAGTCATTAATTCCCATATAATCATACCAAAAGCACCCTTCGGGTCGTTTTTATCCGCACCTCACCATCAAGTGATAAAACATATCCGGTACTATGGCAATGTAAACTAGGAATTGGTTTAATGATATGTACGTATTTCAAAGTTTTCAACGGAGCGATGTCTTCTAATACTTCATTCATCTTCTCCACAAACACTAAGCACTATTGATGTTGCTAATAGCGCGCGTAAGTCCACGTCCTCATGATCCATTTGTATAATTCTCAAAGACCGTGGAGACAACATTGTCGCCCACTGAATGCCTCTTCCTGTTAAACTTTTTGAAGTAGATAACCATCGCATCGTAGAATATCTTGCGTAAACTCTTGTGTTTCCCGAAAAAATATGAATAGCATCGTGTAATGTCTTAAGTGAGCCGGCACCTTTTGTTCCGCCTCTGTGTACCTCTTCTCAGCAACACCTTACTGACCTTACGCACTGGATGTAATACTCCATCATACTGTTGACACAGTGTTGCCCCGAATGCCCATGGGTTTGTGTATAAAACTACACTCAATGGCTTCGATCGCATAATGTGTCGTAATTATGGTGCTTTAACAAGCCGATATTTCAGCAAAGAAAACGATTTCTCAGCATGTTCAAATTGGGTACCATCTCTCGGCTGTAGCTCTGTTAACTCGTACAGAGATGCCGCTAATGTCGCGAAATTGTCAATAAACCTTGGATAATATATCAAACTACTGATGAATCTCTGAACCCCTCTTAACGTCCGTGGAAACGCCATTTTGACAACAGACTCCAGATTTCTCGGGGAAGCCGTTATTCCCTCTGCGGATATGCTATGACTTAGAAACTCCACACTGTGCCTACCAAAAACTTTTTGGCAAGCTTATAGTAATTCTCCAGTACTTAAATGATTCCAGAATATTCTTAAGAATGAAGCACAGGGTGTCCCAGCTGTTAGCGCCAAAAGTGATATCGTCAATACGACGGCCTCCCAATGATAGTGTGCTCATCATTCATCACCACTTGTCCGTTATGAAAAACATCTTGAGTGATGGATACACATCTGTCTCCAAAACACATGCCTCCTCATTATCAGCGTCCATGACTTGCTTGTTATTCAGCAGTTTGCACGTCACTCCCATCTCCTTTGATCGCCGTATCATCGTACACAAAGCATTATCTACTATACGCTGGTATATTTGAGGTAAAATTTTTAGACCTTGAGGCATCCGAAGCCAATTAAAGTGTCCTAAAGGACAAATAAAAGCCGTAATCAACCGAGCCCTTTTTGGCATAGGCATATCCCAATATCCGCTCGCATTATCCATTGATCATAGCCACTTCACTCCCTCGAAGTTGTTTAACAAGTCGTCAATAAAAGGCATGGCATATACCATCAGTTTCGTCTTTCGGTTCAAAGATCGATAATCAATGCACAACCGTATGTCCGTCTTATTTTTTATGCACTATGACGATTGGTGATGTCCAAGCGGATTCCGAGTAACTAATTAGTCCTGCGTGTAATAAACCTCGTATTAACTCGTATAACTTCAGTAGATGTGTAGGTGGTACTTTACACGCTCTCTGTGCTATATGTGAGTTATCCCCAACATCCACATCGCAAACTACGCCTTTACCTGGTGGTGGCAACGCATTACAGGAGCTTATGAAACCATCGGCAAATTACAGTAGTGAACGTAGACTGTCTTTCTGCTCCTTGGTGGTAAGCCCTGACTCTCCTATATCCGCGGTAGGCATATCAGGTGGTTTTGTTGGACTCTTTTCCACTTCCAGAATAAGAGCTAGCTGTTATTCCATAACTTCAGTTGACATTTCAACTCCTTCATGCAGGTAGACCTCTCTCTACAATTTTGTTCAGTCTACCTTCATCGGGTCTATGGCATCCATTACGTAAATAGCGGGGGGTTTATCTCCAACCGTCCTTACTGCATGTACAATAACCAGTTAATCGGCATACCAGTACTCTCCATCACTTGTTTATACACTTGTAGATAGTCCTCATATATTAGGTCCTCTTGTTTAATCAATGGTAATGGTTTTTCCATGAGAATCTGACAACTTTGGTCCTTCATATTCAGAATTACCCCCTCGGCATGATGTGAAATATTGCCGGAATTTTATTGAAGAAATGGCTGAAATGCGCAGTAAGCTGAAATCGGGAGAGCTGAGTAAAGCTTAGGTGGCGGAGCAGTTAAACGCCTAACCCCACCGTGCGTTGCAGCAACTGTAAAGAGAAAAAAAGGGGGGCATTGTCAAGTAAAGTGGAAAGGACACCGCTGTCACCCTGCATCAATACGAAAATCAAGAAAAATAATACATGTTTGTATGAATGGATCACTCATTCTGGACGAGGATCAAGAAAATAAAAAAAACTCAAGAAAAAATGGATGAGAAAGCTACTTTTGATGAAGATAACAAGCAAGATATGTTGACAATTGATGGAGGAATAGAGGCCTCAGCATATGTCACGCTGGTGGATAAAAATGGGAGAGCGAGAAGGATGGTAGCAGTCGACTGAAGTAATCCGCCTGCAACTCAAGTTTATGTGAATGGACCAATTGATGATTTGGAACTGCCATTAATGCTAGACTCTGGTGCAAATACATCATTTTGGCATACCAATGTGGCAAGGAAGTTACAAATAGCAGTTCGAATGTTCGATACTCCAACTATCTTTTGTGTGACGGACAGTACTGTTGGCGCAATAGGTGTGGCTACCGTCAAGATTCGGGTGGTCCCATCAGTGATATTCAACTGTGAGATGTGATACTTCTGACAGACGATTGGCTCAAAATACCCTCCCCTTTTAACCAACCCGATCGCACCAAAATGATCGGCGGTATACCGATAAAAACTGACAGTAAAGTTCCTTCGCTTCACCACAATCTCCGTCCTTTTGGAAGCTGAGTCCACAGAACGACGACTTATGCGCTACGTCGTTTTGACGAAGCACTACGTTGAATGAGGTTGCATTTTTTGCAATCATCCGAGCTGTCAATGTCCAAAATTTCACACGAGTCGTTAACACCAAAAAACAAACTCTTTCTTTTTGTTTCAAAGTAAATCACGATATAGTGTAGTTTCAATGAAATTCAATGAAACAGTTCGTCGGAACGACGGGTACCATAACCTAGTCTATATAATAACATAATTCATGTCGTCGATGCGCGCTCCCGTACCTAATCGAATATCTCAATCTATGTATATAACAGAATGATGGTCGCGATCCCGTACCTAATCCAATTCGAACTATAGTGTAAATTGGACATAATTGAATTTGATTTTTAATTGGCTACAAATAAAACTTCTACAGCCAAGTGAAAAACTATTCGACTTAATCATTGGTTAGAAATAGCGCTTTTACATCTTCTACCTATATAAAAGTTTCCCGTCCATCTCCCGGTCACGGGACCTGCCCGTGCCCCGTCGGTACTACGGGTACCTACGCTTGAAGTTTTCCGTCTGTCCGTCAGTGCGACGCTCTTGTGCAAGACTAGCTACTGTTTTCAGCATATTAACTATTTGAAACACACTTTATTACTTCCCAGTGCTTGAACAGCTGAGTTGGTTGTTGAGTTCAAGTGTCTTTGAATATGAAGGAACCGTCACAGGCAGGAGCGACGTTCAGCTCAAACAGGTGCACATCAAGAAGCGACCAATGCGCACGGAGGAAAAGGGATACCGCTTACGCAAGCTGCACTGCGAGCAGAAACACTTGAAGTGCTGAGTGTGCAGTCCTTACACTAGTGAACCCGCCGATTGAAGACCGGTTGAACAGAATTTACCACGGGCTCGTCTCGTATTCGACGTGATTGGACAACGGCTTCGGCTAAAAATCGGTCAAATGGAAGCTGGATGAAGTGCGACGCGCTGCTCTGCACGTAAAAGAATCTTCACTGTGGGCGCTCACGTTTCTTGCTTCAGTGGTGGGAAGGTTAAAATGCCACTTATAGCTCCACCCCATCCAATGTTACTTCGTCTGCTTGAAAACCAGACTCTGCGTGGCAAAAGAGTTCGTGAACATACAATAATGCCTTTGCTTGGGCATCAAATGGTGCAGAAATATGGCACAAGCGGCATTTCCAACATGGGGAGCTTCACCATCTCAACGGTATCCTCCTACTTGGCAATGATAATTCACCCAAATTTGCACAGATCTAATACATAACTCGCAAATACAAGTCGATACATATCTTACCGCTTGCAGACAGCTTAATCTAACATCAGGATGAAAAGCAGCAGATATTACAAAAGACGCTCGAGTATACGTAGGGCACGGTGAAGACAACATGCCCAACTAGCACCTGTATCATTACGTTTGATATCATTGCGAGAAAAACATGTGCGTGGATTTCATTAGCCGTTGGAGTGTTATAGTGGCAGGATTATCCTCCCAATTCGCTTTGTTGGTACAACAGGTTAGCTAACATGAATGTCTTTCCGCATCTGGATTGGCGCATCATGGGGGAACTTCAAGCCGTGCTCGAACAGCACAACCCGTACGTACAGGTGTACAAGCAGGTGGCGAATGGAGGAGGATAAGGTGTGGATCTGGAACTCCGTCTGCTTTTCCTACAATCGAACGACCAAAGAAAGTACAAAACCCGACAGCCATCGAGGTCGGCGCCAAAATGGTGGGAGATGGTTATGACTGCAGTATCTCCGATCGCAAGTCTGTAGAACGAATACTAATACGTAGATACGTTTACGACTAAGCACTACGTTGAATGAGGTTGAAAAGTCTCGGAATGATGGTAGCAGTCATTCTCCGAGATGCACACGCAGTTGTTAACACCAAAGTAATAAACTCTTTTTTTCAAACTTACATGTATTCATACAGTAGTTTCAATTAAATTTCAATGAAACAGTTCGTCGGAACGATGGGTACCATCCCCTACTATATATATATATATATATATATATATATAGGGAAAACCTGCGGTCACACCTACTCCTTATATAAAAGGGTGGGGTGTGTAACCATAGTAGAGGGGTGTGTGTCCGGAGCAAGAGGGGGGGGGGGGGTGTTACCGGAGCAAAGGAGGGAGTGACCGCAGGTTCGACCTTTTTTATATCACAGAATAGGACACTTCTTTCACAAAAACTGTCCACCTCCCTGAAAACATTATTGAAAAATGAAATTTTACAAAATGGCCACTTTTGACACGTATTTCACAATATGCCCTGCATTTTCAATTAAATTCACAAAATTCCCTGGTTGATGCCGGCAAATAACAATCGTAACTTTAGATAGTAGTATGTTAGAGCAGTTTACGTAATGTTATAGTAGTTAGTAGTTTAAAAGACTTACCACGCCTTTTACTTTTTTTTATCCGTGCGTCCTGCGTGTACAGTCACACTCTTCATCGCTACATGGCCAATCCGGAATGATTCCACGGAAGACATGGATTCCGATACAATCTAAATGTGGCCACACTTACGGACAAGAGCAGCTACTTTAGCCTATCAGTTAGCTCTGGCTGCTTCTCCAACCAGTTGTTTTTCTAACTTCGCAAGAAAACGCTAGACGTTGAGCTATCAATCGCATCAATTACCGCATCAGCACCAGTACGCGGTAACAAGTGATGTAGTGTGTCTACCACCTGCGCACTGGCCAGATCGTCTCGGTTGACGACTACCAAATTCATGTGTAGTAATTACACGAGTTGGGGGCACGTGCAAAATTAAATTTTGAGATTATCGGCCGTTAGTGCCTTACCGTCTGGGAGGAAGTTTCTGTGAAACATAAAACTAAAATATAAGGTGTATAAAATAAAGTAGCTTTTGGAAATAAAGGAATTAAAAATCTAATTATACCGTATGCTCCTAATTTTAATAAAATACCGGCTAATAATACTGAACCTGCTGTAGGTGCTTCAACATGAGCTTCTGGTAACCAAATATGAAATGGTAACATTGGGACCTACTTGATCAGGGTAGAGGCGCACGGGGGCAGGATGTAAATGCGTGTTTTAAGGTAAAAATATATACTAATTATAAATGCGTACTTAAAAACCTAACCTAAAACTTAATATAAAGATAAAATTACAAAGTAGCTAAAAATGCATAAATGCTTAAGTGACCACAATGGTCGCGCATCATTTGAGTTTGTATTGTTGTTGTGCATTTCTTACTTTTCGCCATAACGTAATCGTAGTGCAGATGTGTATACTTCACTTGCCCTATGTATAGTCTTCACGTGAATATGCGTAATCAATTAATCTAAGCCTACGCCACGATAATCGAAATAACTACACTTGTATCCACTTCCCCAATACACGGTACTCCACCTGATATTCACTTCCCTTTCACGTAACCACTCCACTGGTCAAAATAATAATGCGCGCAAAATAACGAGCGCGTATTAATGTCAGTTAATAATAATAAGAAAATGTAAAAGTGATATATTTTGACTAGACCAAATTATAGTCCGTCAAAAATTATAAAATTTGTGTACACCTATTTCGTACGATGCACTGATGCACCATCCTTGGAATAACGTAACATCTTCACGCAACTTCGTATTCCAACACTCCTTCTCATCGGCGCGCACTTCGAAGCAGATTCCACTCAGTGTTCTGATAGTCCAACCCTTGATCTCATTTCCTCTCGAACCTTGTTTTCGCCAGCGCCTTCGTAAGCATATCCGCAATCATTTCACCAGTTCCCTTGAATCGCACTTCAACACGTATCATCTTGGGTGCATGCGTCTGCCGTGTCGCTCTGTGCACTGCGTACACTATGTCCGGTCTAGTACATCTCGCTATCCAAATGAGGGATCCAACAAGTGAATGAAAATCGCTCACTGCAGACGATCCGTCACAAGACTTGACTGGCAGATCGACTTGATTCTCCATGCACACTTGTTCATGATTTCCTCCAATGGGTGTCTTCACTTCATTTGCGTCCTTCAATACATGTTCATCAACGAGACAGCTAATCATAACTTCTTGGTCGAGGTAATATCCTCCTTCTGCGTCATACGTCACCCGCATACCCAAAACATTTCGACACTTCACCCAAATTCTTGATATTCATATTTTCATATCCTCGAAAAATGTCGCACTAGTTCTTCACGCGTGCCTGTGACCAATACGTCATCCACGTAAACGCCAACCACTAATATGTACACTCCATCCCGTTATATATATAAGCACAAATCAGTGCAACTCTGCAAAAATTCCAACTTGAGTAACTTGTCATGCAATAGTCTGTTCCATAATCGACCAGCCCGTTTAGGCCATACAAAGTCTTCTTTAACTTCAACACCAGTTCATTCACGTCTTCTACCTTGAACTTCCTGAAATCTTGCTTCGTAAATCGTAAACTCCATTACTTCAGGTATATATAAGTAGATGTCGTGCTCTTGCTCCAATGCATTCACATATGAGTTCGGGATATCTCCGTTCTTCGATTTCACGTTTCATCTTCACTCTAACGTCAAAATAATTTTGACTGTCCCCATGTCCATAACTGCTGCAAACGTAAGTCAATAATCCACTCCAAAATGTTGATCGTTACCGCACGCTACTAGTCGTGCCTTGTACCGCTCTACGCTGCCGCCGTAGCATCTGTCTTGGTCTTGAACTCCCATTTGGTGTGTAGCGGACTGCATCCAGTTGGTTTCATCGTAACATTCCAGACTTCATTCGTTTCCAGTGCCTTAATCTTCATCTTGATAGCTGCAGTCCATTCATATTTCCCCTCTCTGTTCATCGCATCCGTAAAGTTACTTGGATCCATCTCCGTAATTAGATTCACCACGACATTGTCATCTCCTTCCGCGTTATCTTCTTACTGACCTCTTTACTTGTCTCGGTATTCCTTTTTGCGTAATTTCTCGTAACATGTCGGTCCCTTGTCCATGTCTTCTTTTAACTTTCTTGGTCTTTTTCTTGCTTGCTCTCTCTTCTTCAACTTCCTCTTTATGACCTTCATTCACCGCAGTTTCTCCTTCTAACTCTGCATCTCCTTCATCCATGAAAAGACGCCATAATTGCTCGTTCTGCGTGACATCCAAAGTTTCGATGTTCTTGATATGCATATCCACTCGCACGTCAACTGGTAGAACCTTTCTCACCTTTCCAACTTCGAATATGCTCTCCCCAGTCGCTTGATATTTAATCACTCGCCGACTGTCCACGTAAGCCGACTCACAGCCCTTCTCTTCCAAGAGCCCATACGATAGAATATTGCGTGCCGAATTCTCCACGTAATAAACATTCTCGATCTTAATCAGGCGCTCCACGACTCCGCAGTTTGTGTAAATTTGTAGATCACCTTTCATCCCGACTTTCAACAGCTTCCCATAAGATTGAAAACAAACACCGGATACTGGTTCAGTGTCCCGCAAAAAACTCGAGTCATTGGTTAAACGCATACTCGCTCCGCTGTCCAATATCCACTTCTTACTTGGTATGTTACCGTAATCTCCAGTGATCGCCAACGAAAAACCCACATTCTTGGCCCCTTTCTTTGGGCAATTCCACTTCAAATGTCCTGCTTCTCCACAAGCGTAACACTTCCTTGACTTTTCTTTCTTTTCTGCAACGACGTTCACTGCTCCACGTGTCGTCATCCTTGGCTTATTTCCCTTGTACTCGACAGACTGCGCAAACTGGCAACTCCTCAGTCTGCCGAAGATAATCTATGCGCGTATAGTCGTATCTCGACATCATAACTTGATTGAGTTCTGGTGCTGCATGGTATATCACGTTATCCAGCACCAGAGCATCCGCACGCCCTCCTACCGCTTCAACCACCACCAATAGGTAAAGATAATGCTCCGTCCACGTTCTTGAAAAAAAATTTCTCGCCAGAAACAACTTTATCGCTTGAGCTGGCGTCATCTGCATGTGAAAGGTTGATAACATCTTGCCCATTGCATACTAAAACGCAGGCGTCTCACTCCACCACGTTTCGACTTGACGGTTGTAATAAATTTCTGCAGTGCCAGATTGTAGCCGGTGCGTATACGCACGGTGCGGCTAGCTCACAGAGGAAGACTTTCCTAAAGCGGCGATATGCCGCTACTTAGCCGATACGCCCTTATAAAAGGGCATATAAAGAGAGTTTTCTCTTACTCGGGGACAAGATCTCTCTTGGTTTACCAATTAGAATTAACTAACGCCTTGAAACAAGGCTTCCCTTAAAAAGGGAGTAGCTAAAGGAGGTATTCCCTTTGGCTACAAACACTCACAGCACGCGCGACCGGTCGAGGTCGTGCGTCTAGCTGGATTAGTGTATTTTGTAAACTGAATGTATATTTAATATGTAATTAGCCTAAATTAATTTAAACTAATGTAAACTATATGTAATACTAAGTAGAACTTACTCCATTCGTACCTAGCCGAAATGTAATGTACAAACCTGTGTACCAACACGTGGCAGGCTTCCACGCCCCCACCAAGGGCTCCTGCCCTGATTGGTTAAAATAACCAATAGGTCCAAACCTTTCGGACCGGTCAATACTGACCCCAACCGTAGTGTACTTACGTACACAACATAACTAAATGTAACCAAAATGTAGCCCTGTTACATCCTCCTCCATCAAGACTATTGCTTACGCAACAAATCAATTATAGTTGGAGAACTCCAACTGCCAGAACTTCTGGCTAACCATGAGCACCTTTAGTGGTGCTGAGTATTTACCTCGGGAAGAGGATGAAAACTATTCCGATAACTCGGAAGCAGATGCCCTTGGGGATATCTCCCCAAAGGGGACCACTCCGACACCGCGGAACGGCGATTTCGGCAGTCCAATCCGTTCCCCACACGTGGGGAAAATTCACTAACGCGTGCGCCACCTCTACCAGCTGCGGATGATGCATCCGGGTCGCCTAAGGCGACCATCCCCAATGAGCCAGACACGGCTCAGGAGGCCCTACATGCCGTACAGGCACGGAAGGGTCCTCGTGACCCTCGAAAGAAGGCCAAAAAACGAGGTAAAGAGGGGTTTAGCCTCCCATATCACCGGCCCTGCGGCTGTACTGCCGCGTGAGCTCGCGCGCCGGAAACAACTCCGGGCAAAACTGCTAACACCGAAGAAGTTCACTGTCAAATCATACCGAGCGCGCCTCGGGAAACAGGCACGGGGTGCCGTCGTTGAGCCCCTCCACGAGGTTCCCTACGTCCTCCTGCAAGACGAGTAATACGAGGAGGCAGAGCGGGCATTCCGCGCTTGGGCGGAAGGAGAGAAGCGTCTCCCTATCTTTGACGAGCTGTACAACAGCTATTCCGAACGCGACGTTCGGATAGAGAGGGCGTTGCACTTGGCGTATGCTCAGGACAAAGCGCTGGGGCAATTACCTGCCCCCGGTGTGGTGCCGGAGAGGAATGAAAACTCTGCATCTGCCTCCGTGAAACTCCCAGCTACTGGGAGTGAAGGGGCTTCTTCCGCCCCTTTGTTCGTTGACTCGCAGCGGGGTTCTCCCTCTTGAAAGCGTCAACGACGTCACGGCAATCCTTCCTCAGTGGAGTCTCAGACTCCCAAGAACTCTGTGAATGTGGATAGCCTTTACACTTCACCAGACATTGGGTCTCACCCAGATGATGGCGTCTCGCCATCAGGCGCTCCACATGGCAATGTGGAATACCCTCCGTATAGAAAACTGGCGGAGGAGGTCGCACAATTGCGACGTGAGCTCCACGAGCGCTGAGTTCGTCACAGGCGTCGCATACAGGATTTCCAGGAGGGACTCCGCGACGAAGGGAGTGCGATTGACCACATCGAGAGGCGGCTTGCCTATCTCGAGTCTGTCTTTGCGGAGTTTCATGGTCGTATTTCGACTCTGTCGGCGATATTCCGACCTGTTGTGCCTTCCGGCTATCCGCCTTCCCAACCTCCTCCATGAGGGTACCCGCCTCCGGGTTCTGGTATGGCTTAAGCATACCTACGTACAGGTTGGATGCGTACGCATCGCCTTCGGGATATCCAAGGTATACGCCAAGCCCTTTCGGGCTAGCACCTTGAAAGGCCCCACAAATCTGGGGCGCAGTTTGTTCGGTAACACATTGGAAACTGCATGTGTAGGAAGATTCTTAGCGTTTAATAACACAATTTCTCCTACTTTGTACGCCCTTTTGTTACACCGGCCCTTGCGGTCGGCCTGTTCCTTTTGCTTGTCTTGGCTTTCGGCCATGGTATCGTAAACGTGTCGTAAGACACTAAGGCGCGTCGATAAAAACTTATCGATGTGATTTCGCACAGATACAGGGCTGATATCGGGGAAACCTCCCCCCTCAAACCCTGGACCACGCACACGTGGCGTCAACGGAACCCTCGGATTCACTAATCCGTTAACGTAAAACGGGGTAAACCCCGTAGATGCATGGACCGAATTGATTAGAGCAATTTCGGCCATAGGAAGCATCTCACTCCAACTCTTTGGAGAATCCGGACATAAAATCCGGAGGATATCCTCAACAACGCTATTAACGCGTTACGTTTGCCCGTCCGTCTGCGGATGATCCGCAGTGGACATGAGGAGCTTGGTGCCCAGAACCCGAAAAAACGCTCCCCAAAACTGCCCCGTAAAACGGGGATCCCGATCCGACACAACGGAATCGGGTAAACCATGCTGTCGCAAGACACGGTCTAGGAACACTTTTGCTGTTGCTTGTCCATTAATGGACTCTGGCACCGCCGCCAGGTGATACAGCTTGCTCAAACGGTCTACAAAGACCAATATGCCGGTGTTGCCGGCCTTATCCTTCGGAAAACCGAAGATAAAATCCATACTAATGGATTTCAACACTCGTCGGAATGGATAAGCTCGCCAAAGGCGCAGCTGAACTTGCAGAGGGTTTGACCATCTGACACGTATCACAGGTGCGTATATACGCACCGACCCACTTATACATCTTGGGCCACCAATACAAAGCGCTTAAAGCGCTGTAGGTCTTATCCCGGCCTAAATGACCCCCGGTAGGGGCGTCATGTGCCTCGAAGAGGACTCTATACTTCAGTTCCTCATCATGAGGAACAAACACCTGCGGAGTGTCCTCCGCACTTGTGCTATAATATAGCAAACCGTCACAATACCTGTAACGGTGTAACCAAGCTCTAACTCTACTTGACAGGGTAGGCTCAGACGAGCCAAGTCCCTTGTCACCCAACGCGCTGATAAGCGCCGTACATTGTGGGTCTTTCTCATACGCCTGGCGTATGAGATCCACCACAGACGAGGTGATGAATGTCGCGTGAGCGAGCTCGTAATCGGAACGACGCGACAACACGTCTGCAAGCACGTTCGGCTTGCTAGGTTTATACTTTACCTCAAAGTTATACTCCGCAAAGAAGGAAAGCCAACGTGCCATGGGAGAGATGAGGCGACTTTGTCGCTTTCCGTAAGGACGCGTGATCTGTATAAACCACGAACGGCTTTGAGCTGAGTAATTGAACACTAAATTTAACAAGGGCATACTTAATAGCAAGTAGCTCCTTATCATGAACGGGATAATTCCGTTCTGCAGATTTAAGCTGCCTCGACTCAAACGCGATCACCCGTTCCCTTCCCGCATCGTCTGCTTGTATCAAAGCACATCCGATTGCAAAATCGGAGGCGTCGCAGACGACGCTAAATGGTTTCCCCGAATCTGGGAGAGCAAGAACGGGGGCTTTCAACAAGCTTCCCTTAACCGCTTCAAAAGCGTTTTTGTGTTTGGTTTCCCAACACCAATCCACATACATTCATAAGAAGGTCAGTTAATGGCTTCGCCATCTCAGCGTAGTTCTTGCTGTATTTTGTGGAGAAAATTGGCTAATCCAACCCACTTCCGTAAATCTCTAAGATTTACAGGCGAAGGCTACTCCACAATGGCTTTCACCTTCGCGGGACCCGCCCGCACTCCATCCTTACCGATGAAGCATCCGAGGAACGGAATTTCCCCAGCACCAAAAATACATTTGGATGCGTTTGCATAGAGTTTATGCTCTCGCATACGCTCGAGCACAGCTCGAAGGTGTATTAGGTGCGTCTGAACATCAGACGAGTCGCCTTCCGCGCGACTATGAACGAATATATCGTCGAAGTACGTCTGAGCGTATTTTCTATGAGGGCGGAAGAGTAGAGTCACCAAGCGATTAAAAGTCTCTGGCGCATTCGAAATCCCCTGTGGCATAACAATCCACTCCTACAGCATGCCACTAGGCGTTCTAACCGCTGTAAGCGGAATATAGGACGCTCGCATGAGCACCTGATAATACCCGTCCACCAGATCCAAGGCACTGTACACCGTACAGCCCGCCATATTGTTCTGGAGGACATCCTTCCGAGGAATCGGAGTCTGCATGGGTACAGTAGCTGCATTC
This sequence comes from Peronosclerospora sorghi, assembly GCA_026184515.1. Taxonomy (NCBI): domain Eukaryota; phylum Oomycota; class Peronosporomycetes; order Peronosporales; family Peronosporaceae; genus Peronosclerospora; species Peronosclerospora sorghi. Next base: position 13,832,142 of record CM047581.1, read on the forward strand.
TCAGCTTATTGTACGCATGCACAATGCGTCACTTTCCGTTCGGTTTACGAATACAAAAAGTGGGAGATGAATGGGGAGGCTTGCTCTCCCGTACCATCCCTGCCTCTTCTTTCACCTTGAAGAATGCGTCGATGACGTCGCATTGCTCCTTGGGGGGAGGCCACTGTCTAGTGCACAGTATTTGGTTCCAGGAGCCAAATCGATTTCATGTCGGATTCCCCGATCCGGTGGTAACCCCATCGGCGGTTGTCACTAATGAGATCTCCAAATTCCTTTAATAAGGAATGGTAAGGGTCCTCAGGATCCGCGAGGATCTTGAGGCCGCTTTGGGCATTCAATGCCTGTTTGGTTTGCACCAAAACTGACTCTTTCATCGTGGATGCGGAGTTCAACTCCTATTCCGGACGCAACACGACGACCCCGTCGATTTCATCTGCTTTCAAAGCAGTTTCAAACTTGTTGAAGGACATCTCCTCCAACGACAACAGTTCGCCTACCCCAGGAAACCGTTCAAGGCTTACGCCTTCTGTGACAACACCTGTCACACTATTCATCATCCGATAGGACTGCTGACTACTGGCCTCAAGACTCATCCCGGGACCCAGATGGGGGGGAGTCAGTTGCTCCATCTATTGGAAGCGCATCGCGCCTATCCACAGAGGTCGTTACCTCAACCACCGGTGACGCGCCGGTCTCACCTCCAACGGCGTGATCGGAATCAATTCCGACGTGCGAAAGAGACGAACTACGGGTATCTTCGCTTGGAAGCGCCTCGCGCTTAACCACAGGGGTCTCTACCCTTACCACTGGAGTCGCAACTTGTTCGCCGAACACGGCGTGGTCGGAATCAGTTCCGACCTGCAGAAGAGACGAACTTCGGGTCTCTTCTCTAAGCGCCTCGCGCTTAACCTCAGAGGAATCCACCTCTACCACTGGCGACTCATCAGTCTCGCCTATGTCGGCGTGGGGATTAACCGCCGAATCCCCCTCTTCAAGTAACATTTCCTTGACCTCGTTGGGACTGATCATCTCAGACATCCCAATCTCTGGCATCTCACGCCAGTATCGCTTTTGCGATCGAGCAAAGGTGGGTTCATGACTCTCCAATGCTTTACCCGACCGCGGGTGCGTTAAGCCCATGGACTTAGACTTCCAGTCTATCCATGGCTCGTGGCGTTCCAGCCACTTCATGCCCAGAATGAGGTCATATCTAGAGTCCAAATCCAGGACTAGGCAACTTTCTAAGCTGTCGAAGTCTGCAAACTTCAGCTTAAGGTCAATCGAGACCTTGGGTACAGAAACCTGTACCCGTCCCGTCGCAAGACGGACCGTGACAACGTCACGAGAACGTGCCTCTAGGGCCTCGACATACAGCCGACTCTTCACAACAGAAGCTTGTCTGACATAATTGAAAGACGCTCCAGAGTCTATCAAGACTCTCCAAGGCTTATCAAAGCCTTTCACGTCCGCAAGGACTACCAGCAAACCTGGATGGTACACCAACTCGGTGCTAGAAAGCACCGTTTCCCTCGGGGCTTTGTGCTGTCGTCCCCTACCCTGGGGCTTAACAGTACTGAGGGATCCCCCAGTAGGGCGCCCCGCACCTACTGGGAGCCGTAGTTTTCCGACGGCTTGGGCGAGAGCTTCTTACCTACCCTCGGCCCCTTAAAGCGAATATCTTGCTGGGGGTTCCGCGGACATCTGTTCCGCAGATGATCCGCACTTCCACACAGGAAGCATCTCAGCGGCCCATGCCGCTGCAACATTGCAAGGAGCTCCGCTTCGAAGCCCTGCGGAAAGTAGTCAGAGTGACTACTAGCGGGAGGTTTCTCCTCCGCTTCGACCTGACTCAGGTCCATGGGTTCAGGACCCACCTTAGAGGAACAAAAGTTCCTCTCGGCGTTGAACGCCACCTTAAACGCCTCCCCCAGGTATTGGGGTCGGCATCGGAACATTTCCGAACGTGCTGGCCCTTATTTCAGGCCTCCCATGAAGACGGGGATGGACACATCGTCCGAATACGCTTACGCGTACATCCCCGCCAACAGGGTCTTCAGTTCTTGTACATATGTGTCCAAGTCCCAAGTTCCCTGACGGCACTTTAAAAACTCCAGCTGATTCTGGAAAACCAGATCAGGCGTGGCGTACATGTCCATAAGATTCTGCTTAATGACTTCCCAGCTTGGGAACACATTCGTGACCGAATCCGGACACGTAAACGCCCCTGTACGGGCTTTGCCCGTAAGATGGGTCAGTCAAGTCACACGTGCAAGTGATCAGCGATCGCATTCGCTGTGACGAAGGCCGTTTCAACCTCTCGAAGCCACACATAAAGGTTGTCACCCTTTTCACCGGTGAACTCCTTTATCCTAAATGATAATGGGGGACGCACCCCCGTGGAACGACCTCCACCTAAACTCGCCTCATGGGCGATGAGGGCATTGACCCTTGCCTTCAAGGCCTCAAGGCCCTGCTCCACTAGGTGCTGCATGCCTTCGTCACCCAGTAAGGGTAACAGCCTTTTAAAGGCTTCCTGCTGGACGAGGGTTAACCTATCCGAATCGTCCTGATTCATCCCTTGCAGAGGATGCCGTAGCCTACCAACACAGGTGTTGGATTGACTACAAGTGCTACCAGATGTAGCCGGTGCGTACACGCACGGTGCGGCTAGCGCACAGAGGAAGACTTTCCTTTAAGCGGCGTTCGCCGCTACTTAGCCGATACGCCCTTATAAAGGGCTTAGTAAGAGAGAACTCTCTTACTCGGGGCCAAGATTCCACTTTGGTTTACTATTAGCTTTCGCTAATGCCTTAACACAAGGCTCACTTACTAAGGGGTAGCTAAGGGGAGAACTCCCCTTACGCTACTGCACTCACTACACGCGCGACCGGTCGAGGTTGAGCGTCTGTAGTCGGTTGAGTGAAATGTAAACTGAATTTATATTTAATATATAATTAGCCTAAATTAATTTAAACTAATGTAAACTATATGTAATACTAAGTAGAACTTACTAAATTCGTACCTAGCTATAATGTAGTGTACACCACCTGTGTACTAACACGTGGCTGGCTGCCACGCCTCCACCAAGGGTTCCTGCCCTGATTGGTTAAAATAACCAATGGTCCAAAACCTTTCGGACCGGTCAATACTGACCCCAACCGTAGTGTACTCACGTACACCACATACTAAATGTAACCCGAATGTAGCCCTGTTACAGACGGGTATTATCAGGTGCTCATGCGAGCATCAGATATTCCGCTTACAGCTGTCAGCACGCCTAGTGGTATGCTGTGGGAGTGGCTTGTTATGGCACAAGGGCTTTCGAATGCACCAGCGACTTTTAATCGCTTGGTGACTCAACTCTTCCGCCCTCATAGAAAGTACACTCAGACGTACTTCGACGATATATTCGTTATTCTTTCTAATGCACCAGCGAATTTTAATCGCTTGGTGACACAACTCTTCCGCTCTCATAGAAAGTACGCTCAGACGTACTTCGACGATATATTCGTTCATAGTCGCGCGGAAGGCGACTCGTCTGATGTTCAGACGCACCTAATACATTTTCGAGCGGTGCTTGAATGTATGCGGGAGCATAAGTGATATGCAGGCGCATCCACTATGTATCTTTGGTGCTGATGAAATTCCTTTCCTCGGATGCTTCATTGGTAAGTATGGAATGCGGGCGGATCCCGCGAAGGTGATAGCCATTGTGGAGAAACCTTCGCCTGTAAATCTTAGAGATTTACGGAAGTGGGTTGGATTAGCCAATTTTCTCCACAAGTACAGCGAAAACTACGCTGAGATGGCGAAGCCATTAACTGAACTTCTTAAGAAGGACGTGGATTGGTGTTGGGAAACCAAACACCAAACCGCCTTCGAAGCGCTTAAGGGGATCCTGTTAAACGCTCCCCTTCTTGCTCTCCCAGATTCTGGGAAACCATTTAGCGTCGTCTGCGACGCTTCCGATTTCGCAATCGGATGTGCTTTGATACAAGCAGACGATGCGAGAAGGGAAAGCGTGATTGCGTTTGAGTCGAGGCAGCTTAAATCTGCAGAACGGAATTATCCCGTTCATGATAAGGAGCTACTTGCTATGAATTATGCCCTTGTCAGATTTAGGGTTCACTTACTCAGCTCAAAGCCGTTCGTGGTTTATACAGATCACGCGTCCTTACGGAAAGCGACAAAGTCGCCTCATCTCTCCCATGGCCCGTTGGCTCTCCTTCTTTGTGGAGTATTTGAGGTAAAGTATAAACCTGGCAAGCAGAACGTGCTTGCAGACGCGTTTTCGCGTCGTCCCTATTACGAGCTCGCTCACGCGACATTCATCACCTCGTCTGTGGTGGATCTCATACGCCAGGCGTATGAGAAAGACCCACAATGTACGGCGCTTATCAGCGCGTTGGGTGACAAGGGACTTGGCTCGTCTGAGCCTACCCTGTCAAGTAGAGTTAGAGCTTGGTTACACCGTTACAGGTATTGTGACGGTTTGCTATATTATAGCACAAGTGCGGAGGACACTCCGCGGGTGTTTGTTCCTCATGATGAGGAACTGAAGTATAGAGTCCTCTTCGAGGCACATGACGCCCCTACCGGGGGTCATTTAGGTCGGGATAAGACCTACAGCGCTTTAAGCGCTTTGTATTGGTGGCCCAAGATGTATAAGTGGGTCGGTGCGTACATACGCACCTGTGATACGTGTCAGATGGTCAAACCCTCTGCAAGTTCAGCTGCGCCTTTGGCGAGCTTATCCATTCCGACGAGTGTTGAAATCCATTAGTATGGATTTTATCTTCGGTTTTCCGAAGGATAAGGCCGGCAACACCGGCATATTGGTCTTTGTAGACCGTTTGAGAAAGCTGTATCACCTGGCGGCGGTGCCAGAGTCCATTGATGGACAAGCAACAGCAAAAGTGTTCCTAGACCGTGTCTTGCGACAGCATGGTCTACCCGATTCCGTTGTGTCGGATCGGGATCCCCGTTTTACGGGGCAGTTTTGGGGAGCGTTTTTTCGGGTTCTGGGCACCAAGCTCCTCATGTCCACTGCGGATCATCCGCAGACGGACGGGCAAACGTAACGCGTTAATAGCGTTGTTGAGGATATCCTCCGGATTTTATGTCCGGATTCTCCAAAGAGTTGGAGTGAGATGCTTCCTATGGCCGAAATTGCTCTAATCAATTCGGTCCATGCATCTACGGGGTTTACCCCGTTTTACGTTAACGGATTAGTGAATCCGAGGGTTCCGTTGACGCCACGTGTGCGTGGTCCAGGGTTTGAGGGGGGAGGTTTCCCCGATATCAGCCCTGTATCTGTGCGAAATCACATCGATAAGTTTTTATCGACGCGCCTTAGTGTCTTACGACACGTTTACGATACCATGGCCGAAAGCCAAGACAAGCAAAAGGAACAGGCCGACCGCAAGGGCCGGTGTAACAAAAGGGCGTACAAAGTAGGAGAAATTGTGTTATTAAACGCTAAGAATCTTCCTACACATGCAGTTTCCAATGTGTTACCGAACAAACTGCGCCCCAGATTTGTGGGGCCTTTCAAGGTGCTAGCCCGAAAGGGCTTGGCGTATACCTTGGATATCCCGAAGGCGATGCGTACGCATCCAACCTGTACGTAGGTATGCTTAAGCCATACCAGAACCCGGAGGCGGGTACCCTCATGGAGGAGGTTGGGAAGGCGGATAGCCGGAAGGCACAACAGGTCGGAATATCGCCGACAGAGTCGAAATACGACCATGAAACTCCGCAAAGACAGACTCGAGATAGGCAAGCCGCCTCTCGATGTGGTCAATCGCACTCCCTTCGTCGCGGAGTCCCTCCTGGAAATCCTGTATGCGACGCCTGTGACGAACTCAGCGCTCGTGGAGCTCACGTCGCAATTGTGCGACCTCCTCCGCCAGTTTTCTATACGGAGGGTATTCCACATTGCCATGTGGAGCGCCTGATGGCGAGACGCCATCATCTGGGTGAGACCCAATGTCTGGTGAAGTGTAAAGGCTATCCACATTCACAGAGTTCTTGGGAGTCTGAGACTCCACTGAGGAAGGATTGCCGTGACGTCGTTGACGCTTTCAAGAGGGAGAACCCCGCTGCGAGTCAACGAACAAAGGGGCGGAAGAAGCCCCTTCACTCCCAGTAGCTGGGAGTTTCACGGAGGCAGATGCAGAGTTTTCATTCCTCTCCGGCACCACACCGGGGGCAGGTAATTGCCCCAGCGCTTTGTCCTGAGCATACGCCAAGTGCAACGCCCTCTCTATCCGAACGTCGCGTTCGGAATAGCTGTTGTACAGCTCGTCAAAGATAGGGAGACGCTTCTCTCCTTCCGCCCAAGCGCGGAATGCCCGCTCTGCCTCCTCGTATTACTCGTCTTGCAGGAGGACGTAGGGAACCTCGTGGAGGGGCTCAACGACGGCACCCCGTGCCTGTTTCCCGAGGCGCGCTCGGTATGATTTGACAGTGAACTTCTTCGGTGTTAGCAGTTTTGCCCGGAGTTGTTTCCGGCGCGCGAGCTCACGCGGCAGTACAGCCGCAGGGCCGGTGATATGGGAGGCTAAACCCCTCTTTACCTCGTTTTTTGGCCTTCTTTCGAGGGTCACGAGGACCCTTCCGTGCCTGTACGGCATGTAGGGCCTCCTGAGCCGTGTCTGGCTCATTGGGGATGGTCGCCTTAGGCGACCCGGATGCATCATCCGCAGCTGGTAGAGGTGGCGCACGCGTTAGTGAATTTTCCCCACGTGTGGGGAACGGATTGGACTGCCGAAATCGCCGTTCCGCGGTGTCGGAGTGGTCCCCTTTGGGGAGATATCCCCAAGGGCATCTGCTTCCGAGTTATCGGAATAGTTTTCATCCTCTTCCCGAGGTAAATACTCAGCACCACTAAAGGTGCTCATGGTTAGCCAGAAGTTCTGGCAGTTGGAGTTCTCCAACTATAATTGATTTGTTGCGTAAGCAATAGTCTTGATGGAGGAGGATGTAACAGGGCTACATTTTGGTTACATTTAGTTATGTTGTGTACGTAAGTACACTACGGTTGGGGTCAGTATTGACCGGTCCGAAAGGTTTGGACCTATTGGTTATTTTAACCAATCAGGGCAGGAGCCCTTGGTGGGGGCGTGGAAGCCTGCCACGTGTTGGTACACAGGTTTGTACATTACATTTCGGCTAGGTACGAATGGAGTAAGTTCTACTTAGTATTACATATAGTTTACATTATTTTAACTAATTTAGGCTAATTACATATTAAATATATATTCAGTTTACAAAATACACTAATCCAGCTAGACGCACGACCTCGACCGGTCGCGCGTGCTGTGGGTGTCTGAAGCCAAAGGGAATACCTCCCTTAGCTACTGTAACGGGGTTACATTCGATTTACATTTAGTGTTGGTGTACATGAGTACACTACGGTTGAGGTCAGTATTGACCGGTTTGAAAAGTTTCGAACCTTTGGTTATTTTAACCAATGAGGGCATGAGCCCTTGGGTGGTGGTGTGTCAGCCATCCACGTGTCGGTACACAGGTGTGTACATTACATTTTAGCTAGGTACGAATTGGGTATATTCTACTTAGTATTACATATAGTTTACATTAGTTTAAATTAATTTAGGCTAATTACATATTAAATATATTCAGTTTACATTTCACTCTAAAGAGCAGACGCGCGACCTCGACCGGTCGCGCGTGCAGTGGGTGTCGTAGGTAAGAGGGAGCCCTCCCTTTACTTACACCCCGTAAAGGGAACACAGCCGTTAAGGCTACGTAGTAAACCAACCCGGGAATCTTGGCCCGAGTAGGAGATCTCTCCTACTAAGCCCTTTATAAGGGCGTATCGGCTAAGTAGCGGTAGATACCGCTTTAAGGAAGAGTATTCCTCTGTGCGCTAGCCGCACCGTGCGTATACGCACCGGCTACAGCTACTCCCTTTCTAAGGGAAGCCTTGTTTCAAGGCGTTAGTTAATTCTAACTGGTAAACCAAGGGAAATCTTGGCCCCGAGTATGAGATCAATCTCTTACTAAGCCCTTTTATAAATGCTTATCGGCTAAGTAGCGGCATATGCCGCTTTAGGAAAGTCTTCCTCTGTGCGCTAGCCGCACCGTGCGTATAAGCACCTGCTACAAGTTGGACCAAGAAGTCACTATTGATGCGATCGTCAAAGATTTTAAGATGGAAGGTGCTAACCCATTGCGCACCCCAATCGGACCAGACTACGAAGACTTATCGCTGCAACCAAGTAGAGCGTTAAAAAGTACTGGATTAGTGACAATCAAGGACTTCCAGTCTTTGGTCGGCAGCTTGCTTTGGATTTCACGTTGCACCCGGCCGGAAATCGTATACGCTGTTCACAAGGCCACCAGACGTATTCATGCCCCTACCATTGCAGAGTGGCAGCTAGCCAAGAAGATTTTGCGTTACCTCAAAGGTACCAAATATCTTAAATTTTGTATGGGGTGCAGTGAGGTGGCGAGCAATGTTTTGAGCATCAACGCCTACAGCGACGCGGATTATGGTGGAAGCAAGACTGACAGGAAGTTGACTTCTGGTGGACTCATCTTTGTCGATCGCATTTTGGTTGCTTGGCCTTGCAAAAAACAAGGTGCCGTGTCATTATCGACTATGGAACTTGATTATGGTCTTTATTTTTTTCCGTGAAGGCTTAACTCTGACGTGGCAGACACACGCATGGGTTGCCTCACTGAGTACGTGTCAAAATCTTGGGCAGATAACACGTCAGATAAACGCTGGGCATCCCTAAATCTAGCTCATCAGGGTCGTAACGTTGACTGAAATACTTCATCTCCACATCATTGACCGAGGAACCTCGATTAGTGTAGCTCCCTGCTGTTCTGGCTGAGTGGGAAGCTTGTTGAATCATGAGGCACCTGTTCCCGAACTTCTTAAACTTTTTCGACCCCACGGATTCCATATCCACATCCTCAAAAGGTGCCTCGAGATGTTGAGCAGCGTCTGACCAGCGCCTTTCAACCGTTGTCGACTGGTCTTAACAGTTTCAGGTAGTATCTGACTGATTGATGGATCTTCATTATTGTGGAAAACATCTCTTGTAGTCGTTCAGTTTGTGGGATCTAATCTGCGTCCGTAAAACTCGATACATGGTCTGAATAGGATCTTGCTAGCCTCGAGCAAACTCCAGGTAGCCTCAACATCCTTACAGCGACTGTCCGATACGGTGTCCGGACCTCCCCTATCTTATCCTCTTTAAATTTAATTTTCCATGTTAAATGGTCCCACTCTCGCTCTGGTTCTGGTTTTGGTTTTTTCGCCTCTCAGAATTTGCGATATAGTCTCCCCCATGGGCCCCGATGTCATACTTGAAATCCCAATGGACGAATCATTCAATGGGTATTCTTAAGGTGGAGAGGACGCGTATGAAAAGGATCCAAACATATTCCAGTGACTATTGGTGACTCAGATTCCGTGACTTGCTTCATCATCAATATCGACTTGGCATTCTCCAGGGCCAAGATCATGATCAGTTTCTTTGTTCATGAGCATCCATTGGGCACACAAAGCGCTTCCACCAAATTAACTCATCATATCGTAATCTACAATTTCACCGCTTTTAAAAATTCATCAGTTGAATCACCATTTCTACCAATAGGAATACCACGGGCTCGCGGTTGTATCAAAGGCCACCGAGAGATTCGGGAACGTGCACGATTAGGGTAAATTTGATCACTCACCCCGATCATCATAACATTAGACAATCAACCTCTCAAGCCTCCCTATCTTGTGTACCCACAGTTACCTTATCTCAAGGGAAATCTTGATGAATGTATTGGCTGTCTGATAAAGGCAGATTGTAATTTCGAGAATAGGGTATGTGTGCTGAAGTGATCTTGAAAATTCTATTATAAGTACGCGGAAACTGATTACGTTTGGCTAAAGATGGTGCCTGATATATCACCTTTTTTGGAAGTAATCAGGAAAATATCCGATAAGAGGGACGGTCTAAACACCTCCACGTGAAATACTAACCACCTCCAAATGAAGCTCCAGGTGACTTTAAGGCAGAAAGTACATTATGTCGGGCTAAATGACGCATTTGTGTCCAGTTGTGGCCAGCGCTAGACCGACGCCGTGGAACATTCGGAATAACCCTGGGTATGTGGATGTCTAAACTCACTGGCCAAATGTCTAGGCCAATGCTAAAAAAAGTTGTTTTTGCTAATAAGAAACAAGTTGATGATGTAATACGCATTTGATTGGCAAAAACAACTTGTTTTTTAGCAATCCCCCGATTATTGTCGTCGCCCACAATCGAACGCTATGCTTGGGTGATGCGAGAATTAATCGGTCAGGACTTTACCTATGGCGCTATTGTGCATAGCGCTTAAGACAACGCTCCCCACCACTTGACAGTCAGGACAGCAACGTTTTTAAAGAGCCATCTACTTGCACGCAATGAGCAGTGGTGTTTCGTCAATCCAATCAAAGCAGTGGATAAAAAACCCGATCATAGTGTAACGCAGGGGTTCACGGTCATGCTCGCGTCGCTGAACCCGGATGACGTCTTCATTGACAAGGCACAAGCTGCAAGTGTAATTCATATCTAGGGACTCTCCGCGGTCTAATTGGTTACTGAAGAGCCCAACCGACACGTGAAGGGAGGGAAAACAAAGCGAGCTGTGCGCGTCACATTTCGCGCCAGTGTGGACACGATGCCTGGGTCCGGACAACCTTCAAACGTTCGATCGCTTCTTGTTATTCTAACGAACGACTATAGTGACACAGCTTTTCGAGTTAACTCACGGAGCTGTATTGCTGCTACAATTTAGCACGTACGTTGCGTTAGTTGCTGTAACCTTTTAGAGGCTTGATAAACTTCCTTCGAAATATCAGAGACAGCGGCATTAAATTGAAGGTTCTCTTGAAGCGGCGTATGTGCTGGTTTCTATAACAAGAAGAAAATACAATAACATCAGCTACAGATAGCATAATAACGTGATAGAGATATCATATATTGAGCAAAGATAATGGAAATCTACCTGATGAGGAGCACTGCGTTTAAAGGATGCATAATGCTGGCACAGCTGCGCAAAGTCAGCCGTACGGTTTGCCGCCATGTCGGCGATCCGTTGGGCTTCTTGAATGCCTTCTATACCTTCGTCAATTTCAGCATCTTCCGTGTCGTCCATACTTTCCTCACACACATCTGTATATATAAGCGGATAAACACGACCCGAGGCACCCGAAAGAGGCAAAACGTCAGCCTCTGGACTGCTTGGAGTTTCGATTGGGATTGCAGAAACTGGCATCGTCGTTGGCTTGGGTATTTCCTCCTAGAAGCCTTGTTCGTGCGGCCCAAGCTCCCGTACCATCAGAACGAAATTTAGTGGGTTTACCACGGGGATTGCTAAAAAACAAGTTCTTTTTGCCAATCAAATGCGTATTAAACCATCAAATTGTTTTTTTTAATCAAAAACAACTTGTTTTCTTAGCATTGGCCTAGACATTTGGGCCAGTGAGTTTAGACATCCACATATCCAGGGTTATTCCGCATGTCCCACGGCGTCGGTCTAGCGCTGGCCACAAGCGGACAAAAACGCGTCATTTAGCCCGAAAATGTACTTTCTGCCTTAAAAGTCACTTGGATCTTCGTTTGGAGGTGGTTAGTCTTTCACTTGGAGGTGTTTTAGACCGTCTCCGATAAGATTGATCTTTCAGGACTTAGGTACAGTTGTAGTAGAAGGAGTACTTGAGTTGGATATAGTGTCTTGGAATAGTTGGGCACTCATTTCTTAGTTTGCACTCAATCGGACAATTATTTCTTCGTTTCCCTCTCTTATTTGCAATATCCCCCATCCAAAATATATGTTTGGCAGATATTAGAAAATTTCCATTTCTTTCTCTTTAAGGGCTCAACACCTCCAACACTGGCTCTTCTATATCAGGTACCTGATATGTAACCAGTTGACGGTAGTGGGCATCGGCGGAATTAATATTGACCGACGCCGGTTGATTACTATGAAACTCAAAGCACCTGCCAGGGTAGGTTTTCCGTCAAAGCTGGAAGTTAGAGCAAACGATAACGGCTCCATCGAATTCGCAGTCGCGGATTCAGACGAAAAGGAGCTGGAACAAGGAAGCTTTGTCACCGCTAGCTCAGTATGTTTTGCATCAAGTTGACATGATACTGCGAGCTCTTTCCCAAGAATTTCACTATCAATGTTTGCTTTCGGGATCTCGGGGAAGACCTGATTGGTCTAATTCGACTAATATTAGATTACCGTTGGTGTCGCTACGTGGAAAATTCGTTCGGAAGACCCAGGTAAGATTTGGCAACATGCTACTACTGATCAGGTCAAGAGTGACCACCTGATCAGCCCCCGCCTTACATAAGTTACGTGGACAAAGAATTTTCACTTGAAGCGCAAGTATACCCCAGTTTACGCTGATAAATACTTATCTTGATCACCTTTGTGTCGATCAGCAAGAACGTAACCCGAGCGTACACAAACAAGCGTACCCAAAAAAAAGATTAACAGGGACCCCCTTCGAGATTCAGTAATGCGTGACGCCTGGTAAGTACAGAAAGATCTAATCAGTGCTCCACCACATGCGCTTACTGGCGAAAATTCGTCACCAAGAATCATCCAGCAGTAATACTATAATAAATTATTCGGAGGACACTAACCGATGTATCGATCAGTCGGGTCAACCAATATAGGGGGACCACTCCAGTCTACCGTAAATTACACGTGAACTCCATACGTCCTTTCACGTAAGCCAAACTTCACCTCCCATCCAACATAAAAGGTGGTTAAAGTGGTTTTATCGTCAATAATGAGGCTAGATATTATGATTTTTAGGTATGTGACGTGATTTGATGTGGTACAATTTTGGATACACTAGATTGGCGCTCAAGATTTTCTGTAATCAGCAGAGGGTTAAGATGTCCACAACTGCTTAGTTCAGGGGTGGTTTTAGGATTGACGTCCCACGACGGGAAAAGTGTAGAATAAACATAACTCATCCATTTTGGGTGGACGTGAATCCTAATACTACTCGTGAACAAAACAGCTGGGGACTTTTTAACCCTGTTATTGCAAATTTTAAAAATACTATTATTAGTTTGACAAAACAACAAAAATCTTTCACAACAATGGTCTACAAAATCATTAAAAAATAGCAACCCTTAAGGGTATAAGTGTGTGAAGTTGACGCGAGTTGGGGGCGCGTGTGAAGAATTTGTTCAAGTTTAAGCCTGTTAGTGCTTGGTCTTTTGTGCACGTGCAGGAAGGGCGCCTTGAGTTCAGAGTGCCGAGGATGACATGTTCAGTGAAGATAAAAAGATAAAAATGCATTATTATAATTAAAGATTAGCCCCAAACTCTAATCACAAAATTTAGTCCCGAAAATATTTAATCACAAATTTCATGTATATAAACAGCTTTAAACCACTGCGATTTCGTGCTTTGAAAAGCTTTGTCCTTAGCATCCAGCATAGCTTTTCCAACACTTCTACCGAAAACACTGTAGTTTAAATCAAACCAATTTGCTTGCATAATCCCACAAATATTGGTGCACTCAATGTCTTCGTTAGAAGATCGGCCGCCATAACTTCACTTGCAACATAAGTAGGCTTTACAGTTCCTTTCTCTACGTAATACTTTAGAAACCTCAATTTTACATCCACGTGCTTGAAGCTGGATGCACTGCTTTTACTCACCAATTGTTTAATTGCATCTTGATTGTCGTTACGTAAAACCATAGGCGTACTTGTTTTAAAACCAATTCCTCCATGCAGTTCTTGCACTCCTAGTGCTTCCTTTCCACCTGTTGCAGCTGCTACACAATTTTCTACGGCAGTGGATAACGCAACTGAGTTCTATTTCCTGCGGCTTTATCCAACCACAATGCCATTTACATAGATAACCACAGCGCTAATACTCTTCCGGTCACTTCTGTCCGCTGCAAAATCAGCATCAGTATACACCACAATGCGTAGTGGTAGTGGTAATTCTGTACCACGGTTCAGGGACAATTTCATGTTTTTTGAGCCTTAAGATAGCGTAATATTCTCTTCGCCATCTTGTAGTCTCCACATGTCGGCGCGTGAGTGCGCCTCGTCAATTGATGGACAACAATCGACTGAAACTTCTTTACAGTTGGTGAATTTCCATCTGCTTTCTCAGGCAGAAATTCATTAGAGTTTTCACAAGCGTTTCTACACGCGATAACTGCTCGTACAACATTTACATGCTCCAAACCATACTTCCTTAATGCCTCATCAATCATCTTTTCTTGGTCGATCGTATATTCTTGACAAGGGTCACCCTTAGCTCGCATTCCAAGAAATTTTTCAACAACACTAAGGTCTTTTAAATCGAATACTTCCATGTCACGAAAAAATTCTTTCACCACTTGTTGCGATGCTCCAGTGACTAATAAGTCATCCACATATACACCGACGACTATTACATGCTCGCCTTCTCTTTTAACGAAAATACATGCATCCGTCACGCATTGTATGAACTTCAAATCCAGCAACGTTTTACGTATCAATTCGTACCACAAAACGTCCATCCTGCTTCAATCCATATAAATTTTTCTTGAGAAGTAACATTAAGGCCTTGCTCGATTTCTTTCCAAAAGCTTTTACTTCTCTTGAAATATCTGCATTCCCTGCGGTATGCTCAGGTAAATCTCGTACGTACCCTTCTTCCTGTCGGTCCTCAACACATGAGTCTGACAGTGGAATTCATTTCCAAAACATACCAAGAAATGTTCAAAACGCTTCGCCACCCTATCTTTTGTTCGGGCAGCGAACACACGAACGTATTACGAGAAATGGTCTACATACACGACCCCAAATCTGTTGCCACGCCGATCACGTGACGTGATCGGCCCCTAAAAACGTCGCTGCATATAACGCCACCAACACGATGAATTGGTACGTTCATCCCGGAATCCTTCTTAGGCTGGGGCCTTTTTTTCCCTTACCTTCGGCGCAGGTCAGGCAATTTGGCTTTTTGTGCTCCGAAAGCTGGATGCCTAACCTGGGGTCCCTGTTCAACCTTTCAATAGTATCATAGGCCAGGTGACCTAGCCGTAGTAGGTGGAAATGGTACTGACTTCCTTCCTGTGTACCAACATCACCTCCTTCCGTGGTTACTTTCATCACGATGTCCGTAAATTCAGAAACTATGCTTTTGCTATTCTTTAGCGAAAACTGAACCACAGACTTCAACATTGAACAATTCTTCTCCATTTAGAGTGAGAACCATGTCCTTTCCATTGTCGACAATAATGCATCCTTTTTCTTCAAGCATCCAAAATAAGGTTTCTTGCCAACTTAGGGACAAAATAGACTTCCTCGAGCGTGATAGTCGAAAGTGGATCGTGAGGATTCTTTAAACACTCTTACAACATTCGTAACCGTCAGAGAACCTCCGTCTGGAAGCGTTAAGATCTCTTCAGGTCCACAGTCCTGGACTTCTTCCAAAACATCTTCGTCAGACACCAAATGTTTACTGGCTCCACTGCGTGGCATAGGTTAGCACAAATCCCGTGAGCGAGACGGCGGACACTTGGAGAAAATTCGCGCCATGGGCGACAAAGGAAAGAAAGCGAACAGCTTACGCGTTGGAGTTCTATATCAGTAAGTCGATGCTGTCTCTAGCATTTAAAAGGCGGACATTAATGTTGAATTTTATTGTTGCGATGCTGGAGCAATTTTTCAGCTTTACGAAAGCGTTGACACATTCTATTGTCAAGGACAAAAGTTTGTTCCTCTTAAACGTAGCTGCTGGCTCCGGAATCAGCACATTAGCAGCGCCATCCTGGAGATTCGACATCAAACGTGGACGAATACTTTGCCATCGTCGGGTAAACGCTGCGTCGTCAATCTCAAACACAACGGAGCGCGGATTTTCTTCCCGCTTGGCCACAATGAAATCGGTAAATCGAATGCGATGTCAATACGGCAGGAGTGGATATACGGACAAGAAACACAGCCACATCCACAGAACATTTATGTGTTTGAATTGGAAGCAATTTTTCGACAACGTACCTCCAACGACTCCATGGCCTCTGGATGGCCTTCTTCGAAAATCAACCCAAGCACTGGATGATTGACATACACACACAAGCAAAAACGTGAACAAGATGTCTCCAACACACACACAAGTTCCACGTACATGACTTCCGCAGCAGCTTGTCGAGCGCCTGTTCCTTTAAACACCACTCGGATTTCGTGTAACCGTGGCACACAATACTGAGCACGAGCGAGCAATTCGTAATGCCACGCGCGATTTCTTCTCGCCACACGTCGCCACCGCCAATGCCACTGGGATCCATCGTATACATCCAGCACGTCAATTGTTCCTGCGATTCCAAATATTTTCGCACGCGCGCGGCAAAGTGTGCGTGCGAGTGCGTGTACGAGATCATAATCTTGTGCGTCCCGGCCTCTTTCTTCAAGAGCAACTTCAATTCCGTCGACGTGGTACAATCCACCGCCCGCTTGCCCCCCTCATTAGTGATCATCATACTCGAGCCACATTGGATGAACGCAAGTGCTGTCTGGCGATTCTCGCTTTGGAGCGCGATGTGGAGCGCCGTATTACCGCCCCGATACTTGGGTCCGGAGCGTCGTGAAGGCGGCAACGAAATGGGAAAAGATGGACGCGTCCACGCCTTCGGCTTCGGCTGCAAAGCACACCTCCGGAATCAACACATTATAAAGTACGGGATTTATTACGTAGCAGGGATAAGATTTCAGAGGGATGACCGTATATTGTAGGTTCAATGAAATTTCAATGAAATAGTTCGTCGGAACGACGGGTACCATCCCTAGTTTCAACTAATTGAACTCGTCGGGAGCAAATTAAGTAAAAAGATGTCGTCGGTATTGATTGGCCAAAATGTTCTCAGATATATGTTTAATGAAAAAAAGGGAATCTTCAAATAAGGTGTGATTTTGAGAATAATTACAGATAGGGGAGTGATTTAAAAGTATTTACAAATAAGGGAGTGATTTTAAAAATAATTACAGATAGGGGAGTGATTTTGAGAATAATTACAGATAGGGGAGTGATTTAAAAATATTTACAAATAAGGGAGTGATGTCACTGCAAATTTGCGGGGTCAGCGTATACTGACTCCCCCATTTCCGTAAACTGACCCCCCTGGTGCATAGCCATAGAGATTTTATACAAAATTCAACAGTTACAGTTAGACTGAGATTTTTGTTATGATGTGTTCACGGTGTAAATGTATTCTACTTCTCGGGTGGTACCTCAGCCGTTCACTGCCGTAGTTATCACGCGCGACTTTTTTCTACTGTTGATGATTCAATCCCGCTCTGTTCCATAAGTTGCCACTACCGCCTCTATCACGTTTTCCGCTCTATACTTTCGACTGGTTTTTAGGGCCCGATTACACTGATCTCATAACGACAAGAAAAAAATTCAACATCTTCCTCGAGAGAAATTAAGGTAAGAGACGTAATCAAGCCATCCGTGGATGCGCCGTCGACATCGACCGGCGCCTCTCTTTCTTCTCTAAGGATGCCACATACAATTGCTTCTTGTCCATCGAATTTTGCAAGAAGCGCTTCATCGTTTTGAACAGGAAGGGGCTCATCGAGTCCTTCTCATGCTGTGGGTTCAACAGCGCGTTAGTAGCGTTTTTTTCATACATGTGAGCATCTCAATCTTACCTCGTAACAATACATGATGATGGACATGGAGAGGGAGAAGAAAGCCACTTCACCGTATTTCCAGCCTGAGCATAATCCGCGATCGTGCAAAATTATCGCCAAACTAACGCACGCGGCAATGTGTACAATGCCAGCTCTAATTGCATAAAACAGCACAGTTGGATCAGCAACAAGTTAGCACGTGGAAACAACCACACGCTTTACACAAACCAGAGCGTCGGCCTTTTGGTTCCATAAGAATGGTCGTCGAAGCTAGAAGTCCGGCTAAATAGAAAATGAAGCGATGATCCTTACTCACGACGCGACGGTGTAAGCACACAAGAGACAAAGAGCGACGTGAATGATGCCAAAAAGCAATTGGATCGCGTCGCGCTTAACGTCGAGCAATCAATACTGTGAAATGGAGCACGCAAGAAGCGTATAAAGTGGATGACCACCCCTGGCACGATGAAGAGTGCCAGGTACACGGAAACGTCTTCACAAAAGCACGTTTGAAGCAAAAGAACGCGCCCATGACGCATGAGTCGGCATTCACGTGTACAAGTCTGCATGGAAGGATGCCAGTTGGAGCCCACCGATCATGGGTGTGACGGTTACTTTAACTGTTGAATTTTGTATAAAATCTCATCTATGCACCGGGGGGGGGTCAGTTTACGGAAATGGGGGGGATGTCAGTATACGCTGACCCCGCAAATTTGCAGTGACATCACTACCTAATTTGTAAATATTTTTGAATCACTCCCCTATCTGTAATTATTTTCAAAATCACTCCCTTTTTTGTAAATATTTTTAAATCACTCCCCTATCTGTAATTATTTTCAAAATCACTCCCTTATTTGTAAATTCCCAAAAAATAGCATTGGAAGCACGACCACATTCGTAAATAATTCTGTGGTGTGACATCCTCTACATGTAGAAAAGCATAAGTTGTTCTCTCGCGCTATTAGTAATTGTCTGGATGGTGAGCGATAGTGCGTTCGTCCTCATTTTTGCATACCCAAAATCATACGTTGTCATCATGTGGTATTTGTTAGATGAGTCTCATCTAGCGGTAGTGCGGTCGAACATTTTCGTCCTCATTTTTTATTCGCAGCACACGACGCAATGAAGGTTTCGACGGTTCTAATCTATGCCTCCCTCGCAGTGACTTCCTCGCAAGCCGGCGACCCAAACAGTCTTCATGTGTCTGATGCTGATACGCTCAACGAGAAGGCCCTCTCGAGCCATTGCCCCAAAAAATGCCCCAATAAATTCAAGCCTGTGAAAGACTCGAACGGGATTGAGTTCCCAAATAAATGCTACATGAGCATGGCGCAATGCAAAGCAGAGCGTGAGGGCAGTTCCATGGATTTAAGTTGTTTTATCAGTCGCCGAAAAGTGGAGGAGGAAGACCTCATGATCCATTACATGGACGAGTTCGGCAATTACAAAAAGATCCACATTTTGTCCTTGATCGATACCACCGATGACGAAGTGGATCCAGACATACTCGAAGCCTTTAAGGACATGAATATCACGAACTTTATCAACGAGGACATGTCGTCGCTTCTTCACTTCGAATTTGATTCAGTCAGTCAAGACGATGCTAGCCTTGAGAACGGTCCTGCGGGAAATGGTAAGGCGGCGCTCGGTCAAGCTGACCAAAGTGATACTGGCATCGAGGCCAAGGGCGCCAAGAAATCATCGTGGGATCAGTCCAACTCAGTTGGCAAGCTCTACGACGACGACTCGTACGGCATCGTTGAGGATGACGGTGACTCTACTGTCACGACCAAGACCAAACCATCATTTCCGGTGTTCTGGGGCCCTTAGTAGCTCCATCTTCCAGTGTTGCCGCTATTTTATGTTGAGCACACATTGTTTTTTTTAACCAGTGAAATTAAGTGGCAGGTAGTATGAATGAATTCAAATTGTTGACATTGTCAGAATGAATTTCCACCAATCATTAACAGTCCTTGATGAGTGACGCTCGAGTTGACATGGATGCTGAGTTGGCGCAACTCTTGCGGGAACAGGAGCGATTTCTCCACGAGAAGAAACAGCCATCGGCAAAAATTATCCATCGGGGTGATCCATCGAACGTTCCCGACGGGAACATCGTCGAAAACGTAAGAAAGGATCATCCCCGAGGGCTAAAAAGTGTCATCGAGCGCCAAGTGACACCAGTTGGGCAAGCGAAATTGGAATTTCCATCAAAATCTTGTGGTTTTCCTGCCGTTCAAAAACGCGGACCAGGCCAAAGTCTGTTTGGACGTCAAAGACGCGAAGCCGCGTCGAAGAAACAGGAAGAGTCGTTGAATGACGAAGAGAGTGCGATCAATGCAAGCAATCGCGCAAGACTAGAAGAAATGAGTCCTCAAGAAATTAGGGAAGCTCAAGAAGAACTCAAGCGAATGCTTGATCCAAAATTAATTGAAAAGTTCAAGAATCGACGCAGGAAAGTGGACCAAAACGAGACAGAAAAAGCGGTCGATGATACAACAAATGTGCGGGGTGGTACGTCAGGACTTGAATCTATAAAGATGGAAGGAAAAGAACAGTTTGAAAAAGCAGAAGTGATTCAACGATTGGCTGCTGTCAAGACGGAGGAGGAGCTGAACGAACAAGTCAATCTGTTACCATTGGAAGAACGTGCGAAACTCGACTGGACACGAAGCTCAATCGGGAAAAGAAGCAAGAACAGAGACGTTAGCTCAAAACTTGCACGTCCAACAGCATTAGATGCGACGCTCGAACGCTTTGATTTGGATGGAAAGGTCTTGGAAGCGACAGCGGCAGAGCTGCCGATGCATTCTGGATTGTTTCACCACGGTGATGAACCACATGCTGCTGGATACACACTTCCGGAGTTATTGCATCTTGCACGCAGCTCTGTGGCTAGTCAACGTGCTATGGCTCTTCATGTTGTGTCCAAGATTCTGCACAATCGTCAGCTGGACGCGAGTGCATCCCTCTCTGTGGTGCCACGAGTGCTACCTCGTGATATGGCCATAACGCTGCGTATCGTGCTAGACGACCAAAACCGCACAGCTTTGAGTGCTGGTGTGTCTGCTCTCCATGCGTTTATTGTGCCAATAGCTATTGATTCTGTTCTCGAGAGCCACTTTGTCGCTGAATTAAAACATGGCACTGTTCTATTTCCCCCTGAAGTTCATCTTCATAGAGACGGAAGGAATCGAAGCAACGACCTTCACGCACGCGAGACGGAAGAGGTGGTTTACATTGACACAGCAGAGGCTGATGATGGATCTCGCATCAGTGATGAGGATTTAGCCGCACTGGACCCGATGCAAGCCCTTCTTAACATGGACTTAACCACACGGCTACGATACATTCTTGAGACGATTCAACTACCCGATCAACAAGTAACGGAGAAGATCCTCGAGATATTTATTGCTGTCGCTCGCTACTCTCCTCGTGCTGCCCACGAGGTGACATCGAACACAAGACTCATTAAATTACTGCAGCAAAAGTACATTGAGAACGAGCACATCTTGTCGTTTCAAGAAGACAACACTCCGTCTCTGCGCTTTTGTCTACGGGCCTTACAGCTTGTGCGGGCACTTTGTCAAGGACAACGCGGCATCGCGTCTGTTCTGATGACAAACGGTCTGATTCAAAGCACGAAGGGTTTCTTAGCTTTGAATAACATTTCCTCTGGAAAAGAAGCGTCTGCTCTGTTTGTTACGATCCAAGTGGAGAGTCTCCGCATCTGGCGCGTTATCCTCGGATATGGTCTCGATTTTCACAGTTTTGGCTACTTGTTCCCCCTACTGTGTGGACTTTTACAAAAACCTTTGGATGCCTCAATTGCACTCAAATCGGCTCTTTTTGCAGCTTTGGAAGCCTTTTGTGGACTGGGAGCCGTGCACGAAGCGCAGCATTACTTTAACCAAATAGGTTTCTACTTGACTGAAGCCACGGACGAAGCAATGCGGCTCTTGCGCTCTCTCTCCACGCTCAATGATGACAAGACGGCTGTGTTTCTCGCCACCGTGTTGCGATTCCTTACCGCTGCTAGCGCTCACGTTATCAAGTACAACTTGGACAGGGGTGGGCATCTTAAAGTATTCAAACTGATTCAATCGCGCGACGCGACACGGAACTTCCTGGCTCAACTTAATGATACAGTGGCAAAGCGGGAGCTGCTCGTGGCGATTGTTTGTTTCCACCGACAAGTGGTTACCAATGGCTTGATATCTGATGATCTGGATGACGACGAAGTCATCCATACCTTTTCACGCCAAGTTAACGGCCTCTTGCTTGCTGCAATGACTTCTGCCCTCTCTTCGGCTTCATCCAAGTTCAGTCTCTCGTTACTTCAAGCGTGCGAACTTGCGTTTCTATTGGGTCAACAGATTGGTGACGTTACAACAGAGTTCGTGCAGAGCATGTACCGTCAGGTCTTAATCCTGGTGGAACGGCTTGGAAGTGGGGGCGAATATCTGGTCGCACGATTGTTCGCTGAAGTCGTGTTTCACCCTCGCGTTCTACTACTTCTCAATGTGTTTCATGAAGAAGCTGAAGCGAGACGTATGAGTCATCTTCTGATTCCCATATACCAGGCACTAGTCCATACTGCTCATACTCATGAGACACACTCGGCGTTGATTTTCACCACTGCGTCGACAGGGGACAAAGTTTCGCACCATTTACGCCTTCCTCCAGACGAGAGAACGTATATTCCCAGTAATTTACCGTTACCCAAGTTTTGGATAGTATGTCCTTTATCACGAATGGAGTATGGCAGCACTGGGAATGGTACAGCAGATCCAACGCGGTCACAGAGCGATGAAATGAAGCTCATTGTGAGTGCTACATGTCGTTTTCTGTTCGAATTGGAGCGTCTCGCGCCTCAGATTGCGTCCATGGTCGAGTTACGTCCAGAAGATCAACTTTTTCACCTTTTGCACGTCTTTTTCGCTGGTAGTGACGTCCTCTTTGATGATCACGTGGATGCAGCCCTCGGTCAAGTGCTGCCAAAGCTTGTGCATCCACTTTTGCACTCTCCAGTCGACTCGCGCGTATTCTATGAAGGCATTGTCCGAAATCTCAAGTGTATCCAAAGCTTCGAGTCCGGAGAGGAACTGCACCCGTCGCTAAATCAACCAGCTCCATGTTTTACGTCCGAGGAGCAGCTTGTGCTGACTTTTGTCGAGAAACTCGTTAGTGAATTCACTGCCACGTCTTTTGGTAACCCTCACTTTGCTCATTGTATGACGCTATTCATGACTTGTGATCTTCCTCTCGAGTTGCGCAAATTCGTGTGGAAAGAGCTGCAAGACGCGCATTTGTTGCATACATTGGCACCTTTTGAAGGTCTGAGCTCGCAGTTGTTTCAGCGATGTACGCTACCAAACACAAGACACGCGGATGCACACCTTTTGCAATGGATGCAACAAGCTGTGTGTACGAACCACATCTCGCCCTCGAAAGGGGCTTTTGCCTATTCACTGGCGATTCATTTTCTTGTGGCGTACCTGTTTCCGGAAGGAGAGAAAGGTACGCTAAACGCTGTGCGGCAACAACTTGCACAGACACTCGGTGCCCAAGCATCTCCAGGTATTTGGAGGCATCTTTTAAGTTACTACGTCTCCAAGAACTCAGCCTTACTTACTGCCAGCGAACAAGGACCGATCCTATCCACTCGTGTCGACACGCTTCGGACGCAAGCTGCATGGACGTCCGACCAAGTCTTTGCCTTCGAAACGACGGTGGCATTGCTTGAAAACGCTGCCAACACATAGACCCCCCACGCGGAAGCAGACGCTGCGCTCGCGTCAAACGACCACGGGCGTAATTCGCTTTCTCTTCTTCTCGCTTGACGCTGGTGCGTTCGCCAGAATCCGCACGGGTCTCTTGGCGTATTTAAAGTAAAGCAATGGGCGCACGACGTTGACGCTCGTGTTGGCTACCCCACGATGCCATACACGGTAGTCCATGATAAGTGGCGTGCCGGCTTCAATGCATGCCGTGACGCTTGGTAAGTCTTTGTAGCCTTCAAAGGCCGTGCCACGCGCCCCATGATCATGAACGTGCGACGTGAGCTTCATTTCCGTGCCGCCAGTCTGCTTGGTGATAGTCGTTAACGGGACAAACACGTTTAAGCGATCGACTATAGCATTACGATAGATAGAGAGAGTCTCAGTAATTAAACATCGTGACCCCTAAAGTCGGTTAAAGAATCAGTGTACTACTACTACTCACCAGGTTCCTGACGCTGGTTATTACGATGCACGCCGTCTAAATGCCAATTCTGATCACCATCACCCGGTCGAGACACGACGCAGCCAATATACTCGAGTTGGTAGGCATGAGGAGCAAAGATTGCCGTGACGACGGATTGCCACCTTGTCGCCATCTCTTGTAACACATTCATATCAACCGATGCCCGACTTCCATGTGCCCCCTTGCGTGGGCGCGTCTGGAACGCGACAGTACTCAACTGCATATCAATGCGACCGCCTTCCCGCACGTAAAACCCTGGCAGGCGTTCGGCATGTTCCCGACGTGTTAAGTCGAGACGCTGCGTCGAGGCTTCGGTGAGAAAAGCTTCATACAGGTGAAGCACTTGCGTTCGAACGAGGTCGACCGTTGACTCGGAGACTTTAAACGTCTCGTCCGACAGTACGACGAAGCCATCGCTGTGGACACGTTGAGCCCATGGCTCGGCACTCATTGTGCGTGTCTGTAGATATATCAAATCAATCAAATATATTGAAAAAAACCACGCAGAGGGGGGGGTTACGTATTATCTATACGACTACGGGTTCGACAGGTTTTAATGATGCGACTTGGAACGCGCCTTCGTGGCGTAACGAATGGCATCGTCGTTCTTTGGAATGAAGGCAAAGGTTGGTTCGGAATGACGTTTTTCATGGTAGTCGTTCGAGTGGCAAGTCTCGTCCATGTTAGAGAAAGACGGTAGTTCCAGGACGGTCCCGTCCGATTTTGTCTTTTCCACACACTCTTGCTTCGGTGTTTCCGCTTGGACAATGTTCACGCTGAAAACGGTCCGCGCTTCGGCCTCCGCGGTGAGATACGCCTTTAAATCCACGCCCAGGAATTTACCCAATGTCGTGGCAAACAACCGCTTGCTGCGCTCACACGCCGGCCACGTCGTGGCAATGCGGACGCAATAGTCTAAAAACGTCTCGAGCACTTGCGATCGCGCTTGAATGTCTTGAAGACTGGGTGGAAAGAACGTACGACGTGGAAATTTCACAGCCGCCAGTTGATCGTAGGTCGAGTCGCACTCAGGACATTGTGTGCATCGAGGACGTGTGAGCATCTCGACGAGCTCGGCACCAGCGGAAGGTTGCGACTCGTTGGTCATCCCACTCAACGTGCTTCGACGCGTTCCAAGTCGGCCCCGACACGTCTTGAGCACCTCGAGAAGACGCTTTCGCAGCAAGAAGAAGCTCTGAAAGCGCTGGATGCAACGTCCACGAAGCTGCAGCTCCGCGACGGTAATGTCCATGGTATAGCGCACATGCTTGGGCTCGGTCGGACCATGCACAACGTAAAGCCCTTTAAACTGCACCATCTTGTCTTGTCCGTTTAAAAAGTGACTCTTAGGCATGCAACAACTCAACACGGTACTGCGGTTGGACAACGAGACGTCTGGCGCGACTTTCTGCTCTCTAGCTTCCTTGCTCATCGGTGCTTCGGACTCCTGCCGCGAATCCGAGGTCAGTGGAACCGTCGTGGCACTACTTAACGGCTCTTTAACGGCCACGGGCATCGTGCCTAGTGGAGGGAAGTTACAAGATTGAGTTTACTCCACGACAACGAGTTTGCCACTTCACTCGTGTGCAATGGTGCGAGGCTAAGAAGTATGTATACATATGTTACAGTTTGCGCCTGCCTTTCGATATTGCGTGTACTAATTGCGTTAGTGCCACACTTGTGAACCATCTGGTTGTTGCAAGTGACAAGGGATTCATGGTCTGAGACCATTACCGGTAGGTTTCATTTAACTTTAGCAAGACATGGCGCAAGTACTTACTAACATGTAAGTAATGAATGACGCACTTGCATTACCACCAGAAGTACCTATCGGTAGCTATGATTTCCCCATCGAATAGTATTCCGGTATAGAGAATCACTCTAAAATCGTCCGCCACAACTGTATACTGTCCCACTTATGGGTTTGCAACCAACACAAAGTGAACATAGCTGTCTCAGAGATGCAACCGTTGCTGCAAATATCCCGTCACGTTGTAATTCACAAAGATTGGAGCAAGACGTGTAGATTAAATGTGGAGATATTTTAGAACCTCCCCCATTTAATCGGACAGGTGTAAGCCATGTCAAGCGCGTACACTTGGACCCCGACTCTACCCGGCCTTGGATTCGTGTCCACTGCGGGACTCGAACCCGTGACCTCCCGGTCCCGTGGTGTAGATTAAATGTGGACGAAACAACATACGATGATCTTATATCGGCAAATGTGTAATTTAAAACACGTGTGGTACGCGGTACACAATCAATGGTACCATGCACGGTTTTAATGGTACCAGGCGAACCGTGCGACCATAGCAGTGTGACAAAACAGATATGAGAATTTTTATAAAATAGGACACGTTTTTGGCAGATTTTCACAGAATAGGGCGTCCTTTTTTAATTCACAGAATAAACACTTTTTTTATAAGGATTGTCCACCACCTTGAAAAGTTTATTAAAAATGAAGAAATGATTCAAAAACTATGCATGGGCCTCGCGCCAAGTCCTTCGATTTTGGCCAGATTGACCACGCTCTTGCAGACCCTCTGTGTTCCTGCATTTTGAGATGCCGGCGGTCCCCCTTTCTCCTTTCTCCTTGTGGCGGGCCTCCCACGTGGCCGCTTCAGTTCTGGTGGTAGTAGCCCATCCGTAGCCAAATCGTTTATGGCGAACGGTTTGTAAGCCGTTGCGTAGCATTCTCGATATGCTTGTATTGTGTACAAGTGATGTACCAGAGATCTCGGGGGACTTTAACACGGAGAGCAAAGGCACATGCGTGCTGACAAGGAAGGAGGAAACTTTGGTAATACTTGCAGGCACAAGTTCCGACGGGCTTTTCCTCAGTTGATAAGTATACAACAAATTGCTGTCCCCAAGTCGAACAGATAACAAGACCATATTTTTCGTCTGATGGTCAGACAGTGAATTTTCGCGCAGTTTATTTATTTCTGCAGTTTACCCAATAGGTTGGGGGTAGTGTTTGCCATATTGGCTGCCTCTGAGTATCTTCTGAAAAATTTCTCCATTTGATGCCTGTAGAGCGCGTCAAGAAGTTCCAAAAGAGGACTTGCAAAGAAAAGAGTTCGTAATATCAGCCAGGTTCGATATACAATGACCAGAGCTTAACGCGGTATGGCGTATGTGGCCCATTGGAAATGCTCAATATCCATGACATACTCCGCTGCCTCCGCCTTGAGGACCCGAAGTTCGGCAATGCATTCTTCAAATACGGCTTCCGTACCCGCCTAGGCACATTTCCAAATGGGCTACCATGAAAGAACACGGTCGTAAAACAACTGATTACTTGCTGAACTGATATGAAACATGAGAGCTGCACGTACTTTTTGGCAGCGAGACCGAATCTTGTTTGCACATTCCACGCAATGGGCCAGCAGGAAAAGGCATTGAATGCAGAAGGAGCTTCTTGAGCAGCCGCATTGCTCAGCCCTTTTTCCCGATCGTTAATGATAACACAATCCTTTGAGTCAATTGATGGGCACGATTGGACGAGAAGAGACAGGAACCATCAACAGGTTTCTTCACACTCGTTAGGCACCAATTCCCAAAAGGACAACAAGTTGATCTTCTGCATCCATTCCGACAGCAAAGAGTAATGTGGGGAAGCGTACCGTAAATTTTGCGGCCAACTGTGGTGTACCGTAGATTTTGGAGGCCAACTGTGGTGAACATGGACGGGCCACCCTGAGCAGATGCGACGACTGGTACAGGTACCTAACGGTAAGAGACGGACGACTGAGAAATCAGGTTGACTGGTCGGTGATACACATGGGATGAGTAGTTCTGATTGGTTGATATTAGGTAACTGGTAGATTTAGGATATAAGCAATAATAAAGTTCTCCTTTTGCGTCCGATCGAGTAGATCACCTATAGGGAAGTCGTGAACACCTCGCGCCTCCCTTCCTTTGCACGCACCTTATACGTCCCGGGCGGAGCACCTAGTGCACTTTTTTGTCCCACCGGCAGATGTTAAGTACGCAGAACTCACCCCCAACTCCACCCGCTGTGTCAGCGGCCCCTCTGCGAAAAGGTTATTGGGAGGGTGATCGAGCCAAGTGTTCTCACCTCTTCCCCCATTGGTTGGTATCTGTCTCCTAGAAGTTCGGCTGCTGTAAGCGCCCCTTGGGAACTCTAGGCGGATTTTTTTTTTTGATGAGATCATCGATCTGCACTTAGAAAGTGTAGATCGACCGCTTTCCTCTAAAGTTTAGGCTAGGAATACATAATATTTTGGGTATTTCCTTAGCAATCTAGGCTTTAGAGGCTAGGAGATCAAGTGGTGAAGACTTCCGCCGCGTGATCAAGTACTCCCTCCGCTGATTACCACCAGATCGACCCGTCGATCTACGATCATCGATCTACGACCTGCGATCTGCGATCACCAGCCCGTAATCTCGCCAATTCGTGCAAGATCAACGAGATCGGACTGCGATTATTCCCTGATCATCGATCACCAATCAGCGATCTTGATCACCCCTTGATCATCGACCTGCGATCATCGATCTTGAAACACGGGATCATCCGAAATCTCGTCGATTCACCACAAGATCATCGATCGTCTACCCTGATCATAGACTTTTGGCACCTGATCGACACCCTGATCGACGCCCTGATCGACACTCGTCGATCTGCTACGAATTCTCCTCAATCTTGCATCAGGAATTGCAGTGTTCTACGTCCCAGTCATCTGGAGAAGGATCCACACCCAAGCCGTCGGGTACACAAGGTGAGCAAGAGCACAAGCCTGTCACAGGACAACCGGAGAACCCCCTTCGTTAGTCGGTAGTCCGGGATCCGTGGTAACGCCTGATCGAACCTCA
Organism: Peronosclerospora sorghi; assembly: GCA_026184515.1. NCBI lineage: Eukaryota > Oomycota > Peronosporomycetes > Peronosporales > Peronosporaceae > Peronosclerospora > Peronosclerospora sorghi. Next base: position 13,860,902 of record CM047581.1, read on the forward strand.
AAAATTCTGATCAGCCGCTCCACCACAATGGTGCGCGTGCCCGGATATTTGGGCGACGCGGGATATCACCGCAATTCCCTGCAAGATGGCGCTGAAGCGGATGTGAAAACGGAAGCGGAAGCAGAAATGAAGATTAAAATGGAAAAGGAGGAGGTGGTTGTGACGATGGAAGGCAGTTCGCCGTCGTCACGTCTGGAGAAGAAAGGAAATGCTGATCATCAGGACCTGGGGAGGTATCCTGATGAAATAAAGGAGGAAAAGCCTGAATCACCTCCCAAGGCTCCTTTGGGAGCCCCAGCGGATCACAACTTGCGTTGTGATCCACCATTTACATATGTATACGATGATCTGGATTGGAAGCCGGTGGTGAATTACTACGACCCGGACCAACCTAAGGTGTTGCTAAAGGCGCCTGGTTCGGAGAGCGACGAAAGTCGATCAAGTAAGTCGCCATCAGAATCTGATCTAGCAAGGACGTTTTATATGAAGGAACTGAAGAAATTCTTATTGGCGGATTCGACCATGAACCTACTCAAGGTCACGATCAGCGGAAAGCTGAATGGACCAGTCGATCAACCAGTTACGGATGGGAAGGACAAGCTTCAGCTGGTGTTAGGACTGACGCGCATGATCAAGCAAGTTGATCTGACGACAGGCCTACGATGCTGAAGAAGTGTTCTATCTCAACCCTGAAGACGTTGCGATCACTACCCATCGGCTGTTTGATATGTTGGTACCTATAGTGGGTCGATCTGCTAAGGTAGAACCCTCTCGCACTATGTTGACAATCGAAGCGGGTCCGTCGATCGACGTGGCAGAACACACGGGATCATCCTGTTATGAATCTGCTCCTTCCGAGGGCGATGCGTCTGAAGTGGAGTTGAGCAGTGCTGATAGTATTACCCGGATGACGATCTGGCAGAAATATTAAGCCAAATTCTCGGTCGTGAAGAAGGAGCCTCGATCAGCCAAGGCAGAAGATGATCAATCACCGCAGTACCCACGGCTTCAAGCGTTTTTAATAAGGCTATGGGGCGGTTGTTGGCTGAGGAAAGAGGCAAGGCGACACCTGTAGTGATACGCACAAAAAGTCACGAGCCAAAGCCAGGAAGAGCTGCGACGATCGAGGATGTTGATATATAATCCGTTCATTCGCTCCTTGATCATCAGTCAAAGCCAGGAAGATCGGCGACGGTCAAGGATGTTGACAGGAAATCTGTGTATCCGTTCCATGACCAACAATACCAGCATGATTATATCGATCCAGATGAGCCGATCACTATGCCTCGACAAGCCACGGTTGCGTCAGCGTACACTGTAGTGCCTGATCAACAGCCGATTCCCAGGATCCGGATGTCCGCGATGAGTGATCTGAGAGAATTTTCAGGGAAAGAAGTGGATGAAGATCAAGAGCGGAATTGGACTAGTCATTTGAAGTCAGCATTTATGCGTGATAAAGCCTCTGATCATGAGAAGTGTTTAATAATGGGCGATCTGCTGAAGGGAACGGCGCGCAATTGGCATCGCCAGTTGAGCAGAGCGACGCGTGGAAGCTGGAAAAGTCTTGACGAAGAATTCGAAATTTAGTACTGTGAAAGTGGTCAATCGGCATCTCGCCAATATTACTACACGAAGAAACGATCTGGCGAGACTCCTATCAAGTATCACCGGTTTAATGTGACCGGAATTAGTGCCAAGTTGTCGATCAAGGCCGGACCGTCTACGATCTTGCGCGAACATGTGCAACATTTTCTCGACACGCTGACTAATCGTGAATTCGATGATCAGCTGGAACTTCTGCGTTTGGATAATGTTACGGATTCGGAAGAGACGCTGCGGGCTTATACACGCAATAGGTCGTTCCAGCCGACGGCGGTGGTAGGCACTAGCCGATTCCATCAGAAATTTTGCGATGATCGATCACCTGCCCGGAGCGGAAGACTAAAGCAGTGCGCGAGATTAAGGTGATGTCTGGGAGTGAGGAATCAAGCGCAGACGACAGTGGAAGTGATGGTGATCGGCGTCGTTAAATGATTGCTGCCATGCGCGATTAACCAGTGACGCACGATCAACCTAGTGAGCCTCGATCTGGTAAACGAAGTGAATCAAGTGCAGTTGATCAAGGGGCGACGAAGAAGTGCAGTCACTGTGGATCGATCAGGCATGATAATTTACGTTGTTGGAAGCGCCTGACCTGTCTGAAGTGTGTCAAGAAGGGACACCCGACCGATCACTGCTTGTATGTCTGCCGAGGATGCGGCGAAATTCACGATGCGGGCAAGTGCCCTATGGAGTAATTTTACAATCTCATTCGCCAGTGGTACAATCCTACCAAACATGCCGGAATGTTGCCCAAGGAAGCAGAGGACATGTTAAACTAGGACGCTCGCCAAGTTGGAATCTGGTACGAGACAAGAATTTTAGTCTGTGTATTTTTGCACGTGTGGATAAGAAGAAGGCTGATCGAGCAGAAAAAAGAGATAATGAAAAATGTGGTCAGCCTGATTTACCACGTTTGGCTAATTTCCATATTGATGAGTTTTCTCGGTCCCCGGTGATCATGGAAGTTGAACTACTTCCGGGTGAATCACGTGGATATTGGAAATACCACTCGCCCAAGAAAGGGTTCAAACAAGCCAAGGCGAGCGGAAAAATTAATAACGAACGTGTCACGTTGCTATTTGATTCTGGTGCCGAAGTGTTGATCATCGACTCAACCTTTGATCGTAAGGTGGGTTGTCAGATTGACACGAGACAAACACAAGAATGTGTCGGTATTGGAGAAAGTGCATACCTCACAGAAGGGCGCACTAAAATCAAGGTGACGTTAGCGGGCTCGTTTGTTTATTATTTCCAGCATGGGTGGGCAAACTCGTTGGTCAAGATGTTATATTGGGTATATATTTTATGATCCCAGCTGGTGTCAGATTGTACATCGGCCACGGCGCACTAAGCCTGCCTGATGAAGTAATCATCCCATTAGAAGGCCGTCGACATCTGTATGGATCGAGCGAAAACTATATAAAACTTGATCAGTACGAGCAGATACCAGTAGATCGATCTGCTGAGGTTCGGATTCGTGATCAACGATCTCGGAAGTTGTGGATTACTCGTGGAAAAGATTGTGTCCCCGCTATTACTAGGGGCGTGGGTAATCTACAGTATCTGCGTATTACGAACGTTGCTGATCATCCGATCATCCTATAAGACGATACGATTTTAGGTATCTGGATGAACAAAGACGACGTGCCCCGTCGCCCTGGATCTATTTCGGTGGGGTCCAATCACTATAAGGAGTGGCAGAATCTCGCATATAAAGATTCTACCGATTCTGTGCATGACGATCAAGAAAATGTCGATCGAGGTCCCTTGGTCGAGAAGAAGGAGTATCCTACTCCTCAAGGTATTTTGGTACGACCTACGGACTCGATCACGGAATCTGTGGCATTAGTAACCGGAAGATGGCAGAAGGTGCAAGAAGTGCAAGAGAGGTGCTATCAGGAGCCGAGTGTGAAAGGTCTGACCCTGGATCACGAAGTTGATCGACCAGTTGCAAGAGATGAGCCTGGTCAAGATATATGTGACCACCCCGTCTCAGCCGATCACGCTGAATTTGGTGTGATTCCTATCGATGATCAAGTGTGCTACCATGAAGGAAGAGATTTGTTCGTAGAAGAGTTGGAAAAACAGCTTGCCATCTGCCTGAGGTGTTAGCAAGTACTGAATAGGTGACCAAGGACGATCTACAAGTCGGCGATCCAATGATCAACGCAGCTGAGGAAATTAATCAACTTCGCGATATAATTTGGGCGAAGAAACATCTGTTGATCGGGAAAGGGAACGCGCTGCCTCCTGCTGAACGTGGAGTGGTTTGTTACATTGACGTAGGAAATGCGCGCCCGATCGCTAAAAAGTTTCGGAAGGTTGCTCCACAATTTCACGAGAAGCTATCAGCCTTGATCAAGTAGCTATTGGTAGCTATACGAAGATCATCCAACCTTCTACGTCACCCTGGGTGTAGCCGGTGCGTAAACGCACGGTGCGGCTAGCGAACAGAGTAATACTTTCTTTTAAGCGGCGTTCGCCGCTACTTAGCCGATACGCCCTTGTATAAAGGCTTAGCAAGAGATCACTCTCTTGCTCGGGGCCAAGATTCCCGGGGTGGCTTACAGTTATCTTTCCCTAACTCCTTGTAACAAGGATTCCCTTATAAAGGGAGGTAGCGTAAGGGAGAGCTCCCATAGGCTACAATACTCACTGCGCGCGCGACCGGGCGTGGTCGCGCGCCTAGCAGTCTTAAGTATTTTTGTAAACTGATTTATATTTAATATATGTAATTAGCCTAAATTAATTAAATTAAATGTAAACTATATGTAATACTAAGTAGAGCTTACTCAAGTCGTACCTAGCTGAAATGTAGTGTACACCACCTGTGTGCTAACACGTGGCAGGATGCAACGCCTTCACAAAGGGCTCCTGCCCTGATTGGTTAAAACAACCAATAAGTCCAAACTTTTCGGACTGGTCAATATCTGACCTTAACCGTGGTGTACTTACGTACACTAATGTAACCACATGTAACCCGGTTACATCCTCCCCCATCAATACTATTGCTTACGCAATAAATCAATTTTAGTTGGAGACCTCAAACTGCCAGAAATTCTGGTCTACAATGATCACCTTCAGTGGTGTTGGTGATTCTCCCCAGGAAGAGGAGCAAGTCCTCTACTCGGGGGATGATGACTCAGAGGACGAGGTCCTTGGGGATAGTTCCCCAAAGGACGACCGCTCCGACAACGCCGAACGGTGATGTCGGCAGCCAAATCCCTTCCCCACTCGTGGGGAAAATACGCTACTTCGAGCGCAACTACTATCAACTGCGGATGATACATCCGGATCGCCGAAGGCGATCATCACCAATGATCTGGACGCAGCTCAAGAAGCCTAACTTGCCTTATAGGCACTAGAGGCAGCGCTACGCGCCTCTAAACGCCCGCCACGGGCGGCCTATCACTTTGACGGTCCTCGTGACCCTCAAAATTGGATTAAAAATGAGGTAAGGGTTTAGACTTATATACCCCTGGACCTGCGGCTGAACAGCCGTATCAACACGAATGCCGGAAACAACTCCGGGAAAAACTGCTCACGCAGAAGTAGTTCACTGGCGTTTCATACCGAGAGCGCCTCAGCAGGCAGGCACAGGGTGCCCCTGTTGAGAACCTCCACGAGGTTCCTATTGTTCTCTTTCCAGGAGAAAATGCCGAAGAGGAAGAACAGAAATTCCGCGCTTAGGGGGAAGAGGAGAAACTCCTCCGTAGCTATACTCAGCTACACAACAGCTATTCCTCCCGTGACGTTCGGGTGGAAAGGGTGTTGCGCTTGGCGTTTGCAAGAGCCAAGGCGATGGGGCTATTACGTGCCCCTTATCGCACGCGCTATGCCAGCGGCCCTGCCCCCACCATGGTGCCAGAGAACAGTGCGATCGCTGCATCTGTCTCCGGCGAACTCCCAACTACTGGGAGTGAAGGGGCTTCTCTCGCCCCTTCGGCCGTCGACCCGCAGCGGGAATCTCCCGCTCGAAAGCGTCAACGACGTCTCGGCAATCCTGCCGTAGGGGAGTCTCGGAATCCCACGAACTCTGTGAGTGTGGATAACCCTTCCACTTCACCAGATATTGAGTTTGACCCCAATGATGGCGTCGCGCCATCAGACTCCCCACATGGTAATGTGGAGTACCCTCCGTATCGATAAGAACTTATCGATGTGCTTTCGCACTGATACAGGGCTGACATCGGGGAATCCTCCCCCCTCAAGCCATGGGCCACACACACGTGGCATCAACGGAACCCTCGGATTCACTAATCCGTTCACGTAAAACGGGGTAAGCCCCGTAGATGCATGGACCGAATTTTTTATAGCAAATTCGGCCATAGGAAGAATCTCACTCCAACACTTTGGAGAATCCGGACATAAACTCCGGACAATATCTTCTACAACGCAATTAACGCGTTCCGTTTGTCCGTACGTCTGCTGATGATCCGCAGTGGACAGGAGGAGTCTGGTGCCCAGAACCTTGAACAGCGCGCCCCAAAACTGTCCCGTAAAACGGGGATACCGATCCGATACAACGGAATCGGGTAGACCATGCTGCCGAAAGACACGGTCTAGGAACACTTTCGCTGTTCCTTGTCCATCAATGGACTCTGGCACCACCGCCAGGTGAGACAGCTTGCTCAAAGGGTCTACAAAGACCAATATGTAGGTGTTCCCGGCCTTATCCTTCGGAAAACAGACGATAAAATCCATACTAATGGATTTCAACACTCCGTCGGAACGTATAAGCTCTCCAAAGGCGAAGCTGAATTTGCAGAGGGTTTGACCCTCTGAAACGTATCACAGGTGCGTATATACGCACCAACCCACTTATACATCTTGGGCCACCAATACAAAGCGCTTTAAGCTCTGTAGGTCTTATACCGACCTAAAGGACCCCCGGTAGGGGAGGCATGTGCCTCAAAGAGGACTCTATACTTCAGTTCCTCATCATGGGGAACAACCACCCGCGGAGTGTCCTCCGCGCTCGTGCTAAAATATATCAAACCGTCACAGTACCTGTAACGGTGTAAACGATCTCTATCTCGACTTGACAGGGTAGGCTCATACGAGCCAAGTCCCTTGTCACCCAACGCACTGATAAGCGCCGTACATTGTGGGTCTTTCTCATACGCCTGGCGTATGAGATCCACCACAGACGAGGTGATGAATGGTGCGTGAGCGAGCTCGTAATCGGAACGACGCGACAACGCGTCTGCAAGCACGTTCTGCTTGCCAGGTTTATACTTAAACTCAAAGTTATACTCCGCAAAGAAGGAGAGCCAACGGGCGATCCGTTGGGAGAGATGAGGCGATTTCGTCGCTGTCCGTAAGGAAGGGTGGTCTGTATAAACCACGAACGGCTTTGAGCCGAGTAGGTGAACCCTAAATTTGACAAGGGCATACTTCATAGCAAGTAGCTCCTTATCATGAACGGGATAATCCCGTTCTGAAGATTTAAGCTTCCTCGACTCAAACGCGATCACGCGTTCCTACCCGCATCGTCTGCTTGTAACAAAGCACATACGATTGCAAAATCGGAGGCGTCACAGACGACGCTAAATGGTTTCCCAGAATCTGGGAGAGCAAGAACGGGAGCTTTTAACAAGCTTCCCTTAACCGCTTCGAAGGCGGTTTGGTGTTTGGTTTCCCAACACCAATCCACATCCTTCATAAGAAGGTCAGTTAATGACTTCGCCATCTCAGCGTAGTTCGCGCTGTATTTGTGGAGATAATTGGATAATCCAAGCCACTTCCGTAAATCTCTAATATTTACAGGCGAAGGCCACTCCACAATGGCTTTCACCTTCGCGGGATCCACCCGCACTCTATCCTTACCGATGAAGCATCCGAGGAAAGGAATTTTCTCAACACCAAAAATACATTTGGATGTGTTTTCATATAACTTATGCTCTCGCATACATTCGAGCACCGCTCGAAGATGTATCAGGTGCGTCTGAATATCAGACAAGTCGCCTTCCGCACGACTATGAACGAATATATCGTCGAAGTACGTCTGAGCGTACTTTCTATGAGGGCGGAATAGTTGGGTCACCAAGCGATTAAAAGTCGCTGGTGCATTCGAAAGCCCTTGTGGCATAACCAGCCACTCCCACAGCATACCACTAGGCGTGCTGACAGCTGTAAGCGGAATATCGGACGCTCGCATGAGCACCTTATAATACCCGTCCACCAGATCTAAGGCACTGTACACCGTACAGCCCGCCATATTGTTCTGGAGGACATCCTTCCGAGGCATCGGAGTCTGCATGGGTACAGTAGCTGTATTCAGCTTGTTGTACGCATGCACAATGCGCCACTTTCCGTTCGGTTTACGAACACAAAAGTAGGAGATCAATGGGGAGACTTGCTCTCCCGTACCATCCCTGACACTTCTTTCCCCTTGAAGAATGCGTCGATGACGTCGCATTGCTCCTTGGGGAGAGGACACTGCCTAGTGACGCAGTATTTGGTTCCAGTAACCAAATAAATTTCATTTCGGACTCCCCGATCCGGTGGTAACCCCATCGGCGGGTTGTCACTAATGACATCTCCAAATTCCTTCGGTAAGGAATGGTAAGGGTCCTCAGGATCCGCACGGATCTTGAAGCCGCTTCGAGCATTCAATGCATGTTTGGTTTGCACCAAAACTGACTCGTCCATCGTGGATGAGGAGTTCAACTCCTCTTCCGGACGCAATACGACAACCTCGTCGATTTCACCTGCTTTCACAGCAGCCTCAAACACGTTGAAGGACATCTCCTCCAACGACAACAGTTCGACTACCCCAGGCAACTGTTCAAGGCTTACGCCTTCTGTGACAACACCTGTCACACTATTCAGCATCCGATAGGACTGCTGACTACTGGCCTCGGGACTCATCCCGAGACCCAGATGGGGGGAGTCAATTGACCCATCTATTGGAAGCGCATCGCGCCTATCCACAGAGGTCTCTACCTCTACCACTGGAGTCGCAACTTGTTCGCCGAACACGGCGTGGTAGGAATCATTTCCAACGTGCGAAAGATACGAACTTCGGGTCTCTTCGCTTGGAAGCTCCTCGCGCTTAACCTCAGAGGAATAAACCTCTACCACTGGCGACTCACCAGTCTCGCCGTTAACGGCGTGGGGATTAACCACCGAATCCCCTCGTTAAGGAACTCTTCCTTAACGCCATTGGGAATGAACATTTCAGAAATCCCAATCTCTGGCATTTCACGCCAGTATCGCTTTTGCAATCGAGAAAAGGTGGGTTCATGAATCGACAATGCTTCACCCGACCGCGGGTGCGTTGAGCCAATGTACTTAGACTTCCAGTATATCCATGGCTCGTGGCGTTCCAGCCACTTCATGCCCAGAATGAGGTCATACCTCGAGTCCAAATCCAGGACTAGGCAACGTTCTAAGCTGTCGAAGTCTGCAAACTTCAGCTTAAGGTCAATCGGGACCTTGGGTACAGAAACCTATACTCCCGTCGCTAGACGGGCCGTGACAACGTCACGAGAACGTCCCTCTAGGGCCTCGGCATACAGCCGACTCTTCTCAACAGAATCCCGTATGATATAATTGTCAGACGCTCCAGAGTCTATCAAGACTCTTCAAGGCTTATCAAATCCTTTCACGTCCGCAAGGACGGCCAGCATACATGTCTGGTACACCAACTCGGTGCTAGAAAGCATCGTTTACCTCGGGGCTTTGTGATGTCGGCCCCTACCCTGGGGTTTAACAGCACTGAGGGATCCCCCCCAGTAGGGCGCTCGCACCTACTGGGAGCCGTTGTTTCCCGACGGCTTGGGCGAGGGCTTTTTTGCCGCCCTCGGCCCCTTCCAGAGACTATCTCGCTGGGGATTTTGTGGACATCTGTTCCGAAGATGATCCACGCTTCCACACAGGAAGCATCTTAGCGGCCCTCGCCGCTGCAACATAGCTAAGAGCTCCGCCTCGAAGCTCTGCGAAAAAGAGTCAGAATGACTCTTAGCGGAAGGTTTCCCCTCCACTTCGACCTGACTCAGGTCCATGGGTTCAGGACCCACCTTAGAGGAACGAAAGTTCCTCTCGGCGTTAAACGCCATCTTAAACGCCTCCCCCAGAGATTGGGGTCGGCATCGGAAAAGCTCCGACCGTGCTGGCCCTTCTCTCAGGTCCCCATGAACACGGGAATGGACACATCGTCCCCGTACGCTTTCGCGTACATCCCTGCAAACAGGGTCGTAAGTTCTTTGATGTACATTTCCAAGTCCCTAGTGCCCTGACTGCACCTTAGGAACGCCAGCTAATTCTGGAAAACCCAGATCAGGCGTTACATGCATGTCCGTAAGATTTCGCTTAAGGACTTCCCAGGTTGGGAACACGTCCGTGACTGACTCCGAACACGTGAACGCCCATGTACGGGTTTTGCCCGTAAGATGGGTCACTGCAAGTCCCACTTGCAGGTGATCCTCGATCACGTTCGCGGTGGTGAATGCGGTTTTAACCTCTCGAAGCCACACATAAAGGTTTTCACCTTTCTCGCCGGTGGATTCCTTTATCTTAAAGGACATCGGAGGGCGCACCCCCGTAGACGCGGGATAACTCCCGCGAAGACTCGCCCCATGGGCGATAAGGGCATTCACCCTTTCACGCATGGCGTCGAGGCCCTGCGCCACTAGGTGGCGCATGCCATCCTCACCCAATATGGGTAACAGCCTTTTAAAGGCTTCCTGTTAGACGGGGGTTAGCTTAGCCCAATCGTCCTGATCCATCTCTTGCAAAGCATGTTGATCACCAACACAGGTGTTGGATTGACTACTAGTGCTACCAGATGTAGCCGGTGAGTAAACGCACGGTGCGGATAGCGCAAAGAGGAAGACTTTCCTTTAAGCGGCGTTCGCCGCTACTTATCCGGTACGCCCTTGTATAAGGGCTTAGCAAGAGATCACTCTCTTGCTCGGGGCCAAGATTCCCGGGGTGGTTTATAGTTAGCTTTCGCTAACGCCTTGTAACAAGGCTTCCCTTATAAAGGGAGGTAGCGTAAGGGAGAACTCCCATAGGCTACAATACTCACTACGCGCGCGACCGGGCGTGGTCGCGCGCCTAGCAGTCTTAAGTATTTTTGTAAACTGATTTATATTTAATAGATGTAATTAGCCTAAATTAATTAAACTAAATGTAAACTATATGTAATACTAAGTAGAGCTTACTCAAGTCATACCTAGCTGAAATGTAGTGTACACCACCTGTGTACTAACACGTGGCAGGCTGCAACGCCTTCACAAAGGGCTCCTGCCCTGATTGGTTAAAACAACCAATAAGTCCAAACTTTTCGGACTGGTCAATATCTGACCTTAACCGTGGTGTACTTACGTACACTAATGTAACCACATGCAACCCGGTTACACTGGGCATCACCTTTAGTGATCATCGTGAAAAAGAATGGGGTTGATATTCGATTATGCATTGATTATCGCGCGGTGAATCAACTCACGCGCCTGATGGTGTACCCAATGGCTCTGATCTCTGATTTGCTCGAAGATTTAGACAAGGCGCTGTGGTTTTGCTCTTTGGATATGGCAAGTCGTTTTTGGGTCGTGTCTATGACCGATCGAGCACGTCAGTTTTCGGCGTTTGTTACCCCGTTTGGATTGTTTGAGTGGAATCGGATGCCCTTTGGCCTAAAGAACGCTCCGCAGATCTATCAGCTGTTGATCGATAATGCAATGTATGGGTATATCAAGGTTAAGGACGGTGACGATGAGTCAGCTGATGTATTTACTGTGGGAGAGCCTGACCAAACACAAGGCCCGTCTTTGTTGCAAGGACGGTCATATATCGATGGTATTTTGATCCCTTTACCTACATGGACGACCTTGTGTGCTAAAGTGCGAAACCTATTGCAAAAGTGCGATCAGTGAAACTTGTCGATCTGCGTGGCTAAATCTTACTGAGGGCGAAGTGATGTTCCGTATTTAGGACATCACGTCTCTAGCCGTAGTTTGGAAACAAATCCGAAGAATTTGGATGATCTGATCGATTTTCCTTTTTCTGGCACTTTGCGTGCTATGCAGTCGTTTTTGGGGAGTTTGAATTACTATCGCAGATTTATTGAATAATTCGCAATCTATGCCACAGTACTCTACGAGTTACGAGAAACGTACTATCAATAATTAAAGGGTCGATCATCGATCAATGGGAGTCCGGATCGCGAAGATGACCGATTTATCAGGGCGAAAGTGGCATTCAGTATGATGAAGGCGAAGATAGCGTCAGCCCCAACCCTACGCCATTTCGATCGGACCAAGACACCGGTGATCGTGGTTTATGCTAGCAAGTGGGCAGTGTCTGCCGCGCTAGTGCAAAAACATGATCAAGTATATTGCCCCGTCGCATTTTCTAGCCGGAAACTGAAGAGCGGTGAGCTGAATTACAGCCCCGTCGAAAAGGAAGTGTTGGCTCTTCTGCGAATTTTGGACGTCTATTTCACGATTTTGGTCGGAAAGGCGATAACTGTCCTGTCACGTCGGTCTACGTTGAAGTGGTTATTAACATCCAATGGGCTAGACGGAAGATTGGAGAAATGGGCTGCGATTTTGCCACAATGGGACTTGGAGATCAAAACGTGTGTGCATGGAGAAGAGGAGGTACTAGGGGCGTTAGCTGCAAGTATCACCCCTCGCATCGAAATTGATGAAGCCCTGATCGCGATCGCACCAAAAAAGCAACCTCGACAGATGATTGAAGTGACAGCTCCCACGGTTGAGAAAGGCGAAAATCTATACGTGATCATTTTCGATGGATCTGCTGGTGTTAAGCGATGTGTTAGTGCGTTTGGTGCTATTGTATGGAAATTGCCAGAGTGGAAGATCATGACCGCGGTTGCTGATTATGCACCCAACATCACGGTGAACGAAGCTGAGTATCATGTTTTTCTTCTAAGTTTGGATTTACTGTCGCTATACCCCAAACGAAAGGTGATCGTGTGTGGAACTTGAATTGGTGATCAGGCAAATGCGTGTCGAAATAGAGTGCAAAGAACCGCGATTGCAAGTATTTCAGCAGCGTGCACTGAAACTCTTTCTCGAATGGCCTGATCACGATCTGCTGCATGTTAAAATGGAGTGGAACAAGAGTGCCGATAACATCACCACTACGGCCATGCGGTATGGAACACGATGTGAGATTTTTGATGAACACCAACTGGAAGAGCCGGTTGATCTCAACACATTGTCCGAAGTAATTACTTGGAAGGAATATCCCACTGTCCCACAAGTGCTGGTGACGACGCGATCACGTAACCTTCGTCAAAGCAGCCGTCAACATGGCCCGAAGTATCCATAGAAGGGATACGGTCGGAACGTGTTAAAAAGGCGCAAGACGAAGAGAAGGGATTTGTGATTTTCGATGTTACTTGCATGGAAACGTTTCACAATTGAGCAAAGACGAGGTGAAAGATTGCGCGAAAATCGCCGTAAAGTATGATGTATATGATCAAGGGTTAGGGCCTACTGTGGAAGTATGACAAAAGAAAAAACAAGCGGTGATCAAGATGATCAAGATAATCGACATTCTTCGATCAAGCTGTTTTTACCTGAAACCCTACATGCGGATGTTCTCCACAATTATCATGTGAGTTTGTAAGGAGGACATCAGGGAATAGGACGTACATGTATCCGGTGCGAACACGCACGGTGCGGCTAGCGCACAGAGGAAGACTTTCCTAAAGCGGCGAGGTGCCGCTACTTAGCCGATACGCCCTTATAAAAGGGCTTAGTAAAGAGTGCTCTCTTACACGGGGCCAAGATTTCTCTTTGGTTTACAAGTTAGCACGAGCTAACGCCTTGACACAAGGCTCCCTTAGTAAGATAGTAGCTAAGGGAAGCACTTCCCTTACACTACAAGACTCACTGCGCGCGCGACCGGTAGAGGTCGTGCGTCCTGCAGTATTTTGAGTTAAATGTAAACTGCATGTATATTTAATATGTAATTAGCCTAATTAATTTAAACTAATGTAAACTATATGTAATACTAAGTAGAACTTACTAAATTCGTACCTAGCCAAAATGTAGTGTACACCACCTGTGTACTAACACGTGGCTGGCTGCCACGCCTTCACAAAGGGCTCCTGCCCTGATTGGTTTAAACAACCAATAAGTCCAAACTTTTCGGACTGGTCAATATCTTACCTTAACCGTGGTGTACTTACATACACTAATGTAACTAAATGTAACCAGAATGTAACCCTGTTACATCCTCCCCCATCAAGACTATTGCTTACGCAATGAAACAATTTTAGTTGGAGAACTCCAACTGCCAGAACCTCTGGCTAACCATGAGCACCTTTAGTGGTGCTGAGGGTGTAGACTATTCCGATAACTCGGAGGTGGGTGCCCTTGGGGATATCTCCCCAAAAGCTGACCACTACGACAGCGCCGAACGGCGGTGTCGGTCATCCAATCCATTCCCCACACGTGGGGAGAATGCGCTAGCTCGTGCGCCACCTCTACCAACTGCGGATGATGCATCCGGGTCGCAGAAGGCGACCATCACCAATGAACCGGACACGGTTCATGAAGCCCGACATGCCGTACCGGCACGGAAGGGTAGTCGTGTGGTGAAGTGTACCACAAATTTGGTCACTTTTGGTCAAGGCAGTTTGTCGAGTTTCCGATTGGTCTAAACAAGGGGGGCTTCTTAGCCTATCAGATTCAAGGAGTATCAAGAACGCAAGTCTTGGGTGAGTCACCTGACATTGGGTATTTTACATAATTTTGTGTGGGCACATTAGGGACCATAGGGAGGTAGTATTATTGGTTAGTTGCGATTTTTACAAGTAGAAGTCTTTTGGTTGCGGATTTTCCAAGTAAAAGTCTTTTGGTCTAGGAATAAGTGCCAAAAACCTCTTCTGGTCTTGGTCCACACCGCAGCAAGGGGTCGCCGTTATTCTTTTCACGTACACTAGTCGACTCCGCCCGCCGCGGAGTGTTTGGAGGCAGAGGGTTGAATTATCCCCTCTTGCCTATTATACCCGGTCTGGACGCGCCGCACGCGCACTTTGGCCACCGGAAGTCCCTCGATCCCTCGACGGGAGTACGATTTGGCGATCTCGACACTTTGACTCAAGTACGATTGGAACGTGCTATTCACTGGATTGGTCTTTACGTGGAGATATCGTTTGTGGAGTTTCACGGTCATATTGGGTCTTTACGTGGACATATTGGCTAATTGTAACATTGGTTGGAGTTTAGACCGGTTTTGGTCTTCTCTCATATTTGTCAGGGGCTAGACCGGTTGATTGGTCTAACCTCTATTATTTCGTATTGGTCAGGTCTAGATCGTTTGGACGGTCGATCTATTGGAATTTATCTTTTGGAAGTGTTTCTGGTCTGTACGTACCTG
>CM047581.1:13890865-13971486 GCA_026184515.1 Peronosclerospora sorghi
GGCTAATTATATATTAAATATGCATTCAGTTTACGTTTCACTCAGAATACTGCAGGACGCACGACCTCGACCGGTCGCGCGCGCAGTGAGTGTTGTAGTGTAAGGGAAGTGCTTCCCTTAGCTACCCCCTTATTAAGGAATCCTTGTGTCAAGGCGTTAGCTCGTGCTAACTTGTAAACCAAAGAGAAATCTTGGCCCCGAATAAGAGATCAATCTCTTACTAAGCCCTTTTATAAGGGCGTATCGGCTAAGTATCGGCACTTCGCCGCTTTAGGAAAGTCTTCCTCTGTGCGCTAGCCGCACCGTGCGTGTTCGCACCGGCTACATCTGGTAGCACTTGTAGTCAATCCAACACCTGTGTTGGTAGGCTACGGCATCCTCTGCAAAGGATGAATCAGGACGATTAGGAAAGGTTAACCTTCGTCCAGCAGGAAGCCTTTAACAGGCTGTTATCCTTACTGGGTGACGAAGGCATGCAGCTCCTAGTGGAGCAGGGCCTTGAGGCCGTACAGGCGAGGGCAATGCCCTCATCGCCCATGAGGCGAGTTGTCGTGGAAGTTATTCCACGTCCACGGGGGTGCGCCCTCCGTTGTCCTTTAAGATAAAGGAATTCACCGGTGAAAATGGTGATAACCTTTATGTGTGGCTTCGAGAGGTCGAAACGGCCTTCGCAACAGCAAACGTGATCGCGGATCACTTGCAAGTGGGACTTGTACTGACCCATCTTACGGGTAAAGCCCGTACATAGGCGTTCACGTGTTCGGAGTCAGTCAAGGACGTGTTCCCAACCTGGGAAGTCCTTAATCAAAAGCTTATGGACATGTACGCCACGCTGATCTGATTTTCCAGAATCAGCTGGCGTTTCTGAGGTGCCGTCAAGGCACTAGGGAGTGGAAACATATGTCCAAGAACTGAAGACCCTGTTGGCAGGGATGTACGCGAAAGCGTATTCGGATGATGTGTCCATCCCCGTCTTCATGGGAGGCCTGAAAGAAGGACCAGCACGTTCGGAACTGTTTCGATGCCGACCCCAATCCCTGGAGGAGGCGTTTAAGATGGCGTTTAACGCCGAGAGGAACTTTCGTTCCTCTAAGGTGGGTCCCGAACCCATGGACTTGAGTCAGGTCGAAGCGGAAGAGAAAGCTTCCGCTAAGAGTCACGCTGACTCTGCTTCACTGGGTTCTGAAGCGGAGCTTCAGGCAATGCTGCAGCGGCAGGGGCCGCAGAGATGCTTCCTGTTTGGAAGTGCGGATCATCTGCGGAACAGATGTCCGCGAAACCCCCAGCGAGATATTCGCTACAAGGGGCCAAGGGAGGGGAAAAAGCCCTTGTCCAAGCCTTCGGGAAACGACGGCTCCCAGTAGGTGCGGGGAGCCCTACTGGGGGATCCCTCAGTGCTGTTAAGCCAGGGTAGGGGACGACAGCACAAAGCCCCGAGGGAAGCGGTGATTTCTAGCACCGAGTTGGTGTATCAGCCAGGTTTGCTGGTAGTCCTTGCGGACGTGAAAGGATTTGATAAGCCTTGGAGAGTCTTGATAGACTCTGGAGCGTCTGACAGTTATATCATACGGGATTCTGTTGAGAAGAGTCGGCTGTATGCCGAGGCCCTAGAGGCACGTTCTCGTGACGTTGTCACGGTCCGTCTTGCGACGGGCGTACATGTTTCTGTACCCAAGGTTTCGATTAACCTTAAGCTGAAGTTTGCAGACTTCGACAGCTTAGAACGTTGCCTAGTCCTGGATTTGGACTCGAGGTATGACCTCATTCTGGGCATGAAGTGGCTGGAACGCCACGAGCCATGGATAGACTGGAAGTCTCAGTACATTGGCTCAACGGACCCGCGGTCGGGTGAAGCATTGGCGAGTCATGACTTCCTTTGCTCGATCGCAAAAGCGATTCTGGCATTAGAGGCCAGAGATGATCAGTCCCAATGAGATCAAGGAAGTGTTCCTTGACGAGGGGGATTCGGCGGTTAATCCCCACACCGATATAGGCGACACTGGTGAGTCGCCAGTGGTAGAGGTGGATTCCTCTGAGGTTTAGCGCGAGGCGCTTCCTAGATAAGAGACCCGTAGTTTGTCTCTTCTGCAGGTCGGAACTGATTCCTACCACGCCGTGTTCGGCGAACAAGTTGCGACTCCAGTGGTAGAGGTAGAGACCTCTGTGGATAGGCGCGAGGCGCTTCCAATAGATGGGGCAATTGACTCCCCCCATCTGGGTCTCGGAATGAGTCCCGAGGCCAGTAGTCAGCAGTCCTATAGGATGCTGAATAGTGTGACAGGTGTTGTCACAGAAGGCGTAAGCCTGGAACGGTTGCCTGGGGTAGGCGAACTGTTTTCATTGGAGGAGATGTCCTTCAACGAGTTTGGAACTGCTTTGAGAGCAGGTGAAATCGACGAGGTCGTTGTGTTGCGTCCGGAAGAGGAGTTGAACTCCTCATCCACGATGGACGAGTCAGTTTTGGTGCAAACAAACAGGCATTGAATGCCCGAAGCGGCCTCAAGATCCTTGCGGATCCTGAGGACCCTTATCATTCCTTACTGAAGGAATTTGGAGATGTCATTAGTGACAACCCGCCGATGGGGTTACCACCGGATCGGGGAGTCCGACATGAAATTGATTTGGTTCCTGGAACCAAATACTGCGTCACGAGGCAGTGGCCTCTCCCCAAGGAGCAATGCGACGTCATCGACGCATTCTTCAAGGGAAAGAAGAGGCAGGGATGGTACGGGAGAGCAAGTCTCCCCACTCTTCTCCCACTTTTTATGTTCGTAAACCGAACGGAAAGTGGCGCATTGTGCATGCGTACAATAAGCTGAATACAGCGACTGTACCCATGCAGACTCCGATTCCTCGGAAGGATGTCCTCCAGAACAATATGGCGGGCTGTACTGTGTACAGTGCCTTAGATCTGGTCGACGGGTATTATCAGGTGCTCATGCGAGCGTCTGATATTCCGCTTACAGCGGTCATCACGCCTAGTGGCATGCTATGGTAGTGGCTTGTTATGCCACAGGGGCTTTCAAATGCACCAGCGACTTTCAATCGCTTGGTGACTCAACTCTTCCGCCCTCATAGGAAGTACGCTCAGACGTACTTCGACGATATATTCGTTCATAGTCGTGCGGAAGGCGACTCTTCTGATGTTCAGACGCATCTGATATACCTTCGAGCGGTGATCGAATAATGCGGAAGCATAAGTTATATGCAAACGCATCCAAATGTATCGTTGGTGCTGAGAAAATTACTTTCCTCGGATGCTTCATCGGTAAGGATGGAGTGCGGGCGGATACCGGGAAGGTGAAAGCCATTGTGGGTGGAGTGGCCTTTTCCTGTAAATATTAAAGATTTACGGAAGTGGCTTGGGTTAGCCAATTATCTCCACAAATACAGCGAGAACTACGCTGAGATGGCGAAGCATTAACTGACCTTCTTAAGAAGGAGGTTGATTGGTGTTGGGAAACCAAACACCAACCCGCCTTCGAAGCGGTTAAGGGGAGCTTATTGAAAGCCCCCGTTCTTGCTCTCCCAGATTCTGGGAAACCATTTAGTATCGTCTGCGACGCCTCCGATTTCGCAATCGGATGTGCTTTGTTACAAGCAGATGATGCAAGAAGGGAACGCGTGATTGCGTTTGAGTCGAGGCAGCTTAAAGCTTCGGAACGGAACTATACCGTTCATGACAAGGAGCTACTTGATTGAAGTATGCTCTTGTCAAATTTAGGGTTCACCTACTCGGCTCAAAGCCGTTCGTGGTTTATACAGACCACGCTTCCTTACGGACAGCGACGAAGTCGCCTCATCTCTCCCAACGGATGGCCCGTTGGCTCTCCTTCTTTGCGGAGTACAACTTTGAGCTAAAGTACAAACCTGGTAAACAGAACGTGCTTGCAGACGCGTTTTTGCGTCGTCCCGATTACGAGCTCACTCACGCGACATTCATCACCTCTTCTGTGGTGGATCTCATACGCCAGGTGTATGAGAAAGACCCACAATGTACGGCGCTTATCAGCGCATTGGGTGCAAAGGGTCTTGCCTCGTCTGAGCCTACCCTGTCAAGTCGAGCTAGAGATCGTTTACACCGTTACAGGTACTGTGACGGTTTGCTATATTATAGCACGAGCGCGGAGGACACTCCGCGGGTGGTTGTTCCTCATGACGAGGAACTGAAGTATAGAGTCCTCTTATAGGCACATGACGCCCCTACTAGGGGTTAGGTCGGTATAAGACCTACAGCACTTAAAGCGCTTTGTATTGGTGGCCCAAGATGTATAAGTGGGTCGGTGCGTATATTCGCACCTGTGAGACGTGTCAGAGGGTTAAACCCTCTGCAAGTTCAGCAGCGCCTTTGGCGAGATTATCGGTTCCAACGGAGTGTTGGAAATCCATTAGCATGGATTTTATCTTCGGTTTTCCGGAGGATAAGGCCGGGAACACCGGCATATTGGTGTTTGTAGACCGTTTGAGCAAGATGGCTCACCTGGCGGCGGTACCAGAGTCCATAGATGGACAAGGAACAGCGAAAGTGTTCCTAGACCGTGTCTTTCGACAGCATGGTCTACCTGATTCCGTCGTGTCGGATCGGGATCCACGTTTTACGGGACAATTTTGGGGAGCGTTGTTTAAGGTGATAGGCACCAAGCTACTCATGTCCACTGCGGATCATCCGCAGACGGACGGTCAGACGGAACGCGTTAATCGTGTTGTGGAGGATATTTTCCGGAGTTTTATGTCCGGATTCTCCAAAGAGTTGGAGTGAGATGCTTCCGATGGTTGAATTTGCTATCAACAATTCGGTACATGCATCTACGGGGTTTACTTCGTTTTACGTGAACGGATTAGAAAATCCGAGGGTTCCGTTGACGCCACGTGTGTGTGGCCCAGGGCTTGAGGGGCCCTGTATCTGTGCGAAAGCACATCGATAAGTTTTTATCGACGCGCCTTAGTGTCTTACGACACGTCTGCGATGCCATGGCAGAAAGCCAAGACAAGCAGAAGGAGCAAGCTGACCGAAAGGGGCGGCGTAACAAAAAGGTATACAAAGTAGAAGAAAGTGTTTTATTAAACGCTAAAAATCTTCCTACACATGCAGTTTCAAATGTGTTGCGCAATAAACTGCGCCCCAGGTTTGTGGGCCCCTTTAAGGTGTTAGCCCGAAAGGGCTTGTCGTACACCTTAGACATCTCAAAGGCGATGCGTACGCGTCCGACCTTTTATGTGGGTATGCTTAAGCCATACCAGAACCCGGAGGCGGGTCCCCTCTCGGAGGAGGGTGAGAAACCGGATAGCCGAAAGGCGCAACAGGTCGGAACATCTCCGACAGGGTTGATATACGACCCTGAAGCTCCGCAACGAGAGACTCGAGAGAGGCAAGCCGCTCCTCGATGCGTTCATTCGCACTCCCCTCGTTGCGGAGTTCCTCCTTAGCATCTTGGATGCGACGGCTGTGCCGATCACAGCGCTCGTGGAAGTCACGCCGCAATAGCGCGACCCCCTCCTCCAGTGCTCGATACGGAGGGTACTCCACATTATCATGTGGAACGCCTGATGGCACGACGCCATCACCGGGGTGAGACCCAGTACCTGGTGAAGTGGAAAGGTTATCCACATTCCCAGAGCTTGTGGGAGTCCGAGACTCCCCTGCGGCAGGATTGCCGTGACGTCGTTGACGCTTTCGAGCTGGAGAATCCCTCTGAGAGTCAACGACCAAAGGGGCCGAAGAAGCCCCTTCACTCCCAGTAGCTGGGAGTTTGCCAGAGGCAGATGCAGAGACTTCATTGATCTCCGGCACCACATCAATATCAGGGCGCGTGTAGTAAGAGGCAGGTAATTGCCCTTGCGCTTTGGCCTGGGCATAGTCCAAGCGTAACGCCCTCTCTACCCGAACGTCGGGTTCGGAAAAGCTGTTGTACAGCGCATCAAAGTTGGGGAGGCGCTTCTACCATTCCGCCCAAGCGCGGAATGTCTGTTCTGCGTCCTCGACGCTTTCGTCCCGTAAGAGAACAAAGGGAATCTCGTGGAGGATATCCACGAGGACACCGCGTGTCTGTTTCCCGGGGCGCGTCCGGTAGGACTTAACGGAATAATGTTTGGGCGTTAGTAGCCGGGCCCGGAGTTGGATCCGATGCGCAATTTCACGCGGCAGTATAGCCTCTGGTCCAGGGGTATAGGAGGCTAAACCCCTCTTGACCGCGTTCTTAGCCCTCTTTTGAGGGTCACGAGGTCCCTTACGTGCCCGTACGGCACGTCGGGCCTCATGAACCGAGGCTGGTTCATTAGTGATCTCCTGCGGCGACCCGGATGCATCACCCCTAGTGGGTAAAGGTGGCGCACGAGTTAGTGAATTTTCCCCACGTGTGGGGAACGGATTAGGCTGCCGACATCGCCGTTCGGCGTTGTCGGAGCGGTCAACCGTTGCGGAGATATCCCCAAGGGCATCCACTTCCGAGTTCTCGGAATAGTCTACCCCCTCTAGAGGAGACTCCATAGCACCACTTATGGTGTTCATGGACAGCCAGAGGTACTGGCAGTTGGAGTTCTCCAACAAAATTTTGTTTATTGCGTAAGCAATGTCTTGATGGGGAGGATGTAACAGGGTTACATTCGAGTCACATTTAGTTGGTGGTGTACGTGGGTACACTACGGTTGGGGTCAGTATTGACCGGTTCGAAAGTTTTGAACCATTGGTTATTTTAACCAATCAGGGCAGGAGCCCTTGGGGGTGGCGTGTCAGCCATCCACGTGTCGGTACACAGATGGTGTACACTACATTTTAGCTAGGTACGAATTTGGTAAGTTCTACTTAGTATTACATATAGTTTACATTAATTTAAATTAATTTAGGCTAATTATATATTAAATATACATTCAGTTTACGTTTCACTCTATCACCTTTAGTGAGTTCAGTAGCTTAAGGGAGCCCTCCATTTAGCTACACCCTTAGTAAGGGAGCCTTGCCGTTAAGGCATTAGCAAAGGCTATAGTAAACCAACCCTGAAATCTTGGCCCCGAGTAGGAGAGCTCTCTCCTACTAAGCCCTTTATAAGGGCGTATCGGCTAAGTAGCGGCGAACGCCGCTTTAAGGAAAGTCTTCCTCTGTGCGCTAGCCGCACCGTGCGTATACGCACCGGCTACAAAAGGCAAGAGATACACCAAGCATACCGTAAATCCTGCCTGAGATATCTTACCATTGCAGTAGTTGGTAAGTACGTGGATTTAACAATTCCCTTTAGATATACATGTATAGGGGTCAGACACACCCCTCACATAAAAGGGTGAGGGGTGACCGTTGTAATGGGAGGGTGTAACCGGAGCAACCTATATCATCTATACTATCCAATTCAAATAGTCCCAACCAGATTAATTTTCCCAATAAGGTGACGCAAGCCTTTCAAAGTCGATGGAAACCCTTTGATTTTACATTGTACATGTAAAATCAAAGAGTTTCCATCGACTTTAAAAGGCGTCGCGTCACCTTTTCTT
The DNA here is from genome assembly GCA_026184515.1 of Peronosclerospora sorghi. NCBI lineage: Eukaryota > Oomycota > Peronosporomycetes > Peronosporales > Peronosporaceae > Peronosclerospora > Peronosclerospora sorghi. The sequence continues at coordinate 13,898,348 of CM047581.1, forward strand.
CCTCGGCTTTGGGTACGACCCAAAATTTCCAATTCGCTCGCCGCGGCAACCCCAACACACACGCAGCGGTGTGGCGTCCAAATTGAACGTAATATTTCCCTTCTACGTGATTCAGGAGCTGTGTACGATTGCCTTGTCCATCAGGTATCGCAGCATAAAAATGGCAGGCCATTCGTTTCGTCACGCAAGAGCTGCCACGGCCCAGTTGACGCGATCCTTGTCAGCTTCCGCGTCCTCATCCTGCTGTAAGTCGTGACACTTGACGTGTTATTTCGCTCCCTCGGTCTCAAACACGTCGCGTGCGGTCTTGGCCTTCTCCTTAGGAACACCGACAAGCTGCACATGACAATGCGTTGCGCCTTGCGTCGCCACATTTCGATCAAGTACGACCAGTTCCTTGTCGTGCGAAGAGAAATTGCGATGAAACGCGGCATTGAAACGCTCCATCTCTCGCCAAGTAGCTTCGCTCAGCGCTAGGGTCGACGCTTTGGACAATGGGTACAATCAGCACGTAATCTTCGCAGATGGCGCCCATCGGCATTGCCAAGTCGACTTCTTGCCCAATACTCACAATTAAATGCCGTTCCACGGTCGGCATTGCAAGAAAAACCAACACTCGGAGCGCTCGGGCACCATCGGGCGATGAGGTCTCCGCTGCTGCTGAGGCTCCTGACCTGCCACTACTCCACCGTTACGTTGTCCCTTGGCCGCGAGCTTCTGGTCGTAAACAAACTGCACATCCCCTTGGCTTGTGGCAGTTAACTGTTGAATCTGATCAACAGAGAGGCCTCCAGTGGCAGGAGCATCTAGCTTTCTCCTTTGCAGCCGCATTAACCTTTCGTACGCGCTCAAAGAGCAACTCTCAATGGCCTTGAACGTAGTTACATAGCAAGATTTGGGGGACGGTCCAAACGCCTCCACGCGAAAGACTAACCACCTGCAAACGAAGCTCCAAGTGACGCTTGAGGCAGAAAGTACAGTATTTCGGGTTCAATGACACGTTTGCGTCACTTGTGGCCATCGCTATACCAAAGCCGTGGGACGGGCGGTATAACCCTGAGTATTACCGGTTTTACAAGTAACGGGGATGTATGCAAAAAAAGGACGGCCGGTGCACATCAGAACACGAGAGTTCCTTAGATTTACGATGGACTGCGTACCAGTAGTTTTAGTTTTACTGGCAATCATGGCTCATGGTCATGGCTCCATGTTGTTATCCTCTCGCTATTCCCACTCCATCGATACTCCACGCTCAAATACAAATCGACGGAAATATTTCATTCTGCTGCCAGCAAGCTCCAATCCTTGGTTCTAGTGTGAATCTTCGTCTCGTTTACCCCGCGCGGCTCTCATTTTTAAGACGCGCCCTTTCTCGTCGCACGCTTCCGCGAAATAGCACGATATTCACAAATTGGCAATTGGATAGGAAATCTCGTGGCCCATTCTTTTTGTGCGCGTGTGCTCTCAGTGTGTCGCAATTTGTACCACAGAAAAAGAGGGTCCTATCTCCGTACGCTTCCCCCTGCCCTTACAGTCTCCGCTCGATGTGCCATAGATAATTAAACAAAAAACAAATTCAACTTTGCTCTTCAATTGGACGCCAATATATTTAGTGTTAAATCACAACAAAAACAGTTGCGTGCACTTCACGCGATCTATACTCACCTGCTGACGAAGTTTCAGCGCGGGAGGATCAGCGGAAGGTGCGTAGAGGTGTGCGTTGCCTGGTAGCCGTAGAGAATTCAGTGCGTGTACTCTTGGTTTAAATGCAAAACGTAAAGTAAGATATAGTATGTATAGTTACTTAAGTCACTATTCAGTCCTAATGCAACTTAATCTCGGAACTGCTGTTATATGCAATAAATGTATGGCTTACCTGAATTGCCAATTGGATTCCACTACACGGAAGAGTGCAAAGTCCAAAATGGATACACAATCTTCCAACACTCCTCCTGGAAGACCGGAGGCTGTGACACCATCACTGCAGGTCTAGCGCTGCACGCAACACTTGGATACGCTGCGCTCCCAAGTCCTTGGTCAGTAAATCCGCCAACATCTCCTCACTCGGCACGTGACTCTCCACAGCAACGCCCTTCTTGGTATAATCCTTGAGAAATTTCAGCTTGATGTCCACGTGCTTGGAATTAGATGCACTCGCTTCGTCCTCCAATTGCCGTATCGCAGCTTGGTTGTCCATCTTGAACACGAGCGGCGTCTTGGCATGCATTCCAATTTCGGCGACCAGCTCTCGCAATCCTAACGCCTCTTTTCCGGCCATCGCTGCCGCAACAAATTCCGCTTCCGCGGTCTACAGTGCAACCGCCGTCTGCTTTTTGCAGGCCCAACTCACGAGAATTCCATTCATAAACAACACCATCGCCGAAACACTTTTTGATCCGTCCTATCAGCGGCGAAATCCGCATCGATGTAGACCATAATTGAGAGTGGCATGGGTAAATCGTCATCGTGTTTCAAAACCAACTTCAGGTCACTCGTTCCGTTCAGGTACTTGAGGATTCTTTTTTGCAATCTTGTAATCGCCCAGCGTGGGTGCATGGGTCTTACGTGTGGCTCGGTGCACGGCGAACTAAATTTCAGGACGCGTGCACCGGGCTACCCATAACAGACTTCCCACAAGCGATTGAAACTGCTTGATGCTTGGTAGATTTTCCTTCGGCTGTACCAGCAAAAGTTCTTGATATTCCTTGACTTCATCCAGTGCCATCACCGGAGTTCGTGCTGGGTTCATCTTCTCCAGCCTGTTCGTCTTCAGTATCTACTTGATCGTGCCTTCTTGATCCAGCATGTAACCGCTCTTCGGATCACCTTGAATCCGAATGCCCAGAAACTTGGTGACACTGCCTAAATATTTTAATTCCAACACTTGCATGTTTGCAAAGAATTCCAGGAAGATCCTCTCACTGGTTCCAGTAACCAGGAGGTCGTCAACATATGCACCGACCACCACCGTTTCGGCTCCTTGGTGATTGAAGAAAATGCACGTATCAGTGACACACTGCGTGAATCCAAACTTCAACAACGTTTCACACAGGCATTGGTGCCACAGGCGCCCAGATTGTTTCAATCCTAAAGGTTGCGCTTCAATTTCAGCGCGAGCTCCTTCGGTGATTTTAAACCGAAATCACGCAATGTATCCATCGTGATTTCCATGCCTTGCGGCACCTGCAAATAAATCTCAACATCGTCCTCAGACTTGGCCTTGGGGTAGGCACTTGGCACATCGCAGTGGCGTGCCGCTACCCCCCAAACTTGCGCCAAAACAAGAATCAACTTGACGTTGTTCAACTCCATGACGGTTGAAAACGTGAAAAAATAGTCGGCTCCAAAAACTTGTTTATCGCCTCTGGCGACCAGACTCGCCTTGTACCTCTCAACCGACCCGTTTGCACTGACTTTCGTCTTGTACACCCACTTGGTCGGGAGAGGTACCTTGCCCTCAGGGCGGCGAACGCCATCCCATGTTTCAAGATCTTGGAGGGCCTTTAGCTCCTCCATTTCGCCCTGTTTCCACATCTTCGTCTGCGGACCGCGGTGCGCCGTACGATAGTTTCTTGGATCTGGTTGCATCGTTGAACCACTTTGTGGCTCGCAACCAGATTCACACACTGCATACACGCATAAAGCGCTCTCCACATTTTCGTCACTTTCACCAATTTTTTTCTTGAATTTCATCACTTGAAGCGGCCCTTTTGGCCCTCTGGTTGGGGGAGATAGTCACTCGAAATGCCATATACATGAAATCCTCGACTCTTCGTATTCTTGACCTTTCACTGTTTTCTTGGACTTCCTGCGCGTCTTCCTAGTGCCTTGCACCGGTCTTTCGACGTGCCTCGGCTTGGTTGAAGCCTCCGGTGTTCCGTCACTTCCGCGCCCTTTACTCGTCGTACTTGAAACAGGATTTCTCGAACGCGACTCGGCCATTTCTTCGAGTTCTTGGCTGCGTTCACCTTCCAGCATCTTGGTCACCTTGTCGCTCGTCTCGGCACTGAGCGTCTCAATCGCTGTGACGTTCCGCGTCACCACGACCACCTTGTCTTTCATTAAAAGTACCTTGAAGCCTTTTGTTTCGTCGCTCCTCCCTAAAATTAGGGCGCGCTCGGCGTGCTTCGCCAGCGTCTTCTTCTTTGGGTCCCGCCAAACCATGCACGGGGACCCGAAAAACACAATGTCGTTTACTGCCGGCCGCTTGCCGGTCAGTACTTCCAATGGCAAAATTCGCCCGATATTCGATCTTGTCGGAGTACGGTTGAGTATGTACGCAGCATACTCAGCCGCCTCCTACCAATACGTAAGGGGTACACCTGACCCAAATATCATGCACCGGACCATATTGAAAATGGTCCGGTTCATCCGCTCCGCCTTTTCATTTGACGCCGGATTTCCTGGTTCGGTTACTTGGCGGCGGATACTGATCTGCTTACAAAACAGATCAACGTTCCGGTACTCTCCGCCGCCATCCGTATGCAACACGTGCACCCTGCACGAAAACTCATTCTCAAACCAAGCAATAAAATGTCCAAACATTTTCGCTGCCATGTCCTTGGTTCGCGCCGCGAAAACCCTGACATAATTCGAATGGTGATCGACAAACACAACCAAATACCGACTACCTCGCCTGTCGAGGGGAGTGATCGGACCCTTGAGGTCACTGCAGATCTCTCCTTCGATGCGGTCTATCGAGGCGTTGCTGCCCGAATCCACCTTCGGTTGCACCTTTCTGGTTGCTTTCCCTTCGGCACACGTAAGGAAATTGGCCTATTCATTTCCGTCAAAGCAATACCAGATCTCGGGTCTCTGGCCAACCTTTCAATGGTGTCATAGGCCAGGTGACCCAGGCGCATGTGTAAATGGTGCAGGCTGCCAGTGTGGACGTCTGGCCCGACATCTTCCGACACACTGTTGACAACCATGTCACCGAAATCCTTCGAGGAATTATGCGCCCTCTCGGCTTTCAACTTAGCGACGAAAACAGATCCATATGTCATCACATCAAATAATTTCTCGCCCTTGATCATGAGGCGCATCTTGCTGCCATCGTCAACTATTGCGCAACCCTTTTCGCGCAACCGACCAAGTGAAATCAGAATTCTGGCTAGTTGCGGTGCGAAGTATACTTCGGTCAAGACAACCACCGTTTCACTTTTGTCGCATTCCGCAACGTAAGCCGTCCGACCTTGGTTGCCTGTAGGGTGCCACCATCTGGCAAGGCAAAAATATAATCAGGACCACAGTCCTTGGCATATTCCAAAAAATTTGCGTTCGACACCAAGTGTCTACTAGCGCCACTATCGATAATCCAAACATTTTCAATGTCATTTCCATTACCACATGCATTTACATATGCACCTAAAGTGGTATCCATGTTCGAAAGTGTAACGGGGTTACATTCGGGTAACACTGAGTGCCGGTGTACATGAGTACACCACGGTTGAGTTCAGTATTGGCCGGGTTGAAAGGTTTCGAACCTTTGGTTATTTTAACCAATCAGGGCATGGGCCCTTGGTGTGGTGGTGTTTCAGCCATCCACGTGTCAGTACACAGGTGTGTACACTACATTTTAGCTAGGTACGAATTAGGAATATTCTACTTAGTATTACATATAGTTTATATTAGTTTAAATTAGTTTAGGCTAATTACATATTAAATATATTCAGTTTACATTTCACTCTATTTAGCGGACGCGCGACCTCGACCGATCGCGCGATCAGTGAGTGTTGTAGGTAAGAGGGAATCCTCCCTTTACTTACACCCCGTAAAGGGAATACAGCCGTTAAGGCTAAGTCGTAAACTAACCCGGGAATCTTGGCCCCAAGTAGGAGAACTCTCCTACTAAGCCCTTTACAAGGGGCGTATCGGCTAAGTAGCGGTAGATACCGCTTTAAGGAATAGTCTTCCTCTGTGCGCTATCCGCACCGTGCGTATACGCACCGGCTACATCTGGTAGCACTTGTAGTCAATCCAACACCTGTGTTGGTAGAATAGGCATCCTCTGCAAAGGTGAACCAGGACGATTGGGATAGTTTGACCCTCGTCCAACAGGAAGCCTTTAAAAGCCTGTTACCTTTAACGGGGGAAGAAGGCATGAAGCTCCTATTGGAGCAGGGCCTTGAGGACGTAAAGGCAAGGGTAAATGCCCTCATCGCTCATGAGGCGAGTTGCGGTAGAGGTCATTCCACGGGGGTGCGTCCTTCATTATCGTTTAAGATAAAGGAGTTCACCGGAGAGAAGGGTGACAACCTTTATGTTTGGTTGCGAGAGGTCGAAAGGGCCTTCGCCACAGCGAACAATACCGCTGATCACTTTCAAGTGGGACTTGCATTGACCCATCTTACGGGCGAAGCCCGTACATGGACGTTTACATGCTCGGAATCAGTCAAGGACGTGTTTCCAACATGGAAGGTCCTTAAGCAGAAGCTCATGGACATGTACGCAACGCCTGATCTGGTTTTCCAGAATCAACTGGCGTTCCTAAGGTGCCGTCAAGGCACTAAGGACCTGGAGTTTTATATCCAGGAGCTTAAGATCCTGTTGGCAGGGATGTACGCGAAAGCGTATTCGGACGATGTGTACATCCCCGTTTTCATGGGATGCCTGAGAGAAGGGCCAGCACGTTCGGAATTGTTCCGATGCCGACCCCAATCCCTGGAGGAGGCGTTCAAGATAGCGTTCAACGCCGAGAGAATTTCCGTTCCTCTAAGGTGGGTCCCGAACCCATGGACCTGAGTCAGGTCGAAGCGGAGGAGAAACCTCCCGCTAAGAGTCATTCTGACTCTTTTTCACAGAGCTTCGAGGCAGAGCTCTTGGCTATGTTGCAGCGGCGTGGGCCGCTGAGATGCTTCCTGTGTGGGAGCATGGATCATTGGAGGAACAGATGTCCGAAAAATCCCCAGCGAGACACTCGCTACAAGGGACCAAGGGTGTAAAAAAAGCCCTTGTCCAAGCCTTCGGGAAACGACGGCTCCCAGTAGGTGCGTGGCGCCCTACTGGGGGACCCCTCAGTGCTGTTAAGCCAGGGTAGGGGACGACAGCACAAAGCCCCGAGGGAAGCGGTGATTTCTAGCACCGAGTTGGTGTACCAGCCAGGTTTGCTGGTAGTCCTTGCGGACGTGAAAGGATTTGATAAGCCTTGGATAGTCTTGATAGACTCTGAAGCGTCTGACAATTATGTCAGACGGGATTCTGTTGAGAAGATCCGGCTGTATGCCGAGGCCCTAGCGGCACGTTCTCGTGACGTTGTCACGGTCCGTCTTGCGACGGGCGTACAGGTTTCTGTACCCAAGGTTTCGATTGTCCTTAAGCTGAAGTTTGCAGACTTCGACAGCTTAGAACGTTGCCTAGTCCTGGATTTGGACTCGAGGTATGACCTCATTCTGGGCATGAAGTGGCTGGAACGCCACGAGCCATGGATAGACTGGAAGTCTAAGTCCATTGGCTCAACGCACCCGCGGTAGGGTGAAGCATTGGCGAGTCATGAACCCACCTTTGCTCGATCGCAAAAGCAATTCTGGCGTGAGATGCCAGAGATTGGAATGTCTGAAATGATCATTCCCAATGGTGTTAAGGAAGAATTCCTTAACGAGGGGGATTCGGCGGTTAATCCCCACGCCGTGAACGGCGAGACTGGTGAGTTACCTGTGGTAATTCCAGTGGTAGGGGTAGAGACCCCTGTGGTTAAGCGCGAGGCGCTTTCACGAAAAGAGACCCGTAGTTCGTATCTTTTGCACGTCGGAAATGCTTCCGACCACGCCGTTATAGGCGAGACTGGTGAGTTACATGTGGTAACTCCAGTGGTAGGGGTAGAGACCCCTGTGGTTAAGCGCGAGGCTCTTCCAAGCAAAGAGACCAGAAGTTTGTCTCTTTCGCACGTCGGAAATGATTCCGATTACGCCGTAATAGGTGAGACCGGCGAGTCACCGGTGGTAGAGGTAGAGAACTCTGTGGATAGGCGCGTGGCGCTTCCAATAGATGGGGCAATTGACTCCCCCCATCTGGGTCTCGGGATGAGTCCCGAGGCCAGTAGTCAGCAGTCCTACAGGATGCTGAATAGTGTGACAGGTGTTGTCACAGAAGGCGTAAGCCTGGAACGGTTGTCTGGGGTAGGCGAACTGTTGTCGTTGGAGGAGATGTCCTTCAACGAGTTTGAGACTGCTTTGAGAGCAGGTGAAATCGACGAGGTCGTTGTGTTGCGTCCGGAAGAGGAGTTGAACTCCTCATCCACGATGGACGAGTCAGATTTGGTGAAAACCAAACAGGCATTAAATTCCCGAAGCGGCCTCAAGGTCCTCGGGATTCTGAGGACCCTTACCATTCCTTATTAAAGGAATTTGGAGATGTCATTAGTGACAACCCGCCGATGGGGTTACCACCGGATCGGGGAGTCCGACATGAAATTGATTTGGTTCCTGGAACCAAATACTGCGTCACTAGGCAGTGGCCTCTCCCCAAGTAACAATGCGACGTCATCGACGCATTCTTCAAGGGGAAAGAAAGGCAGGGATGATACGGGAGAGTGTGGCGAAGCGAAGGAAAAATTTTGGTCACCTTCTGTCAACGGCGTGCCGATCAGCTGGTCAGCGATAGGATTGGTGGAAACAAGGGGGGCTTTTAAGCCTATCATGTGCAAGGAGTGTCAAGCACACGGATTTTTGTAAGTCACATGGCATTGCGTGTATTTTACATATTTTAGTGTTTGGTACATATTGGGACCGTAAGGTTAGTGGAAAAGAAGTAAATTGGTCTTGGATTGGAAAAGTGGCTAAGAGGTCCTAAGCGACTCTCTAAAAGTTTGGTTTTTTAAGTCGCCTTCGCACGTCGCGGAGTGTTTGGGGGCAGAGTGTCGAATAATCCCCTCCTGCCCATTATACCCGGCCGGGGCGCGTCGCAGACGCATTTGGCCCGCCGGAAGTCCTTCGACAGGAGTGTCCATCGGCTGACTTCTCACAAGTTTAAGTCACGTACGTTTGGAACGTACTACAAGTGGATTGGTCTTTACGTGGAGATATCGTTTGTGGAATTCATGAGCATATTGGATTTTTACGTGGACATATTGGTTTATTAAAACATTGGTTGGAGTTTAGACCTGCTTTGGTCTTCTCTCATATTGGTCAGGGGCTAGACCAGTTGAGTGGTCTGCCCTCTATTATCTCGTATTGGTTGGGTCTAGATCGATTGGACGCTCGACCCATTGGACTATACATATTTCGAGTGTAACCGGTCCACAAGTACCCAGGTTGAAGAGTTCCGCCCAGGGTACACCCCACCAGTACGGTCTGCATACTATCAGACCCAAGTCAACCAGCGACACGATCCACCGAGTGTTGAACCAGCCCATTCCATCGGGTACACAAGGTGAGATGGCAACGCAAGATCAATCGGACCAGGCGTCTTCTGTTGATGATCGGTTGTCTGCTAGCAGCGGACGATCAGATCGGATCGCAAGCGAAGGTCCGCGGGGTACCCCCCCCCCGTAAGTTGGAAGGATGGGCACGATGGTGGTCAGGTTCTCGACACAAGTGTGTTCGATTTTGAACTTGACTCCACCACAAGAGTAAGTCTCCCCACTCATCTCCCACTTTTTGTGTTCGTAAACCGAACGGAAAGTGGCGCATTGTGCATGCGTACAACAAGCTGAATGCAGCTACTGTACCCATGCAGACTCCGATTCCTCGGAAGGATGTCCTCCAGAACAACATGGCGGGCTGTACTGTGTACAGTGCCTTAGATCTGGTGGACGGGTATTATAAGGTACTCATGCGAGCGTCCGATATTCCGCTGACAGCGGTTAGCACGCCTAGTGGCATGCTGTGGGAGTGGCTTGTTATGCCACAAGGGCTTTCAAATGCACCAGCGACTTTCAATCGCTTGGTGAATCAACTCTTCCGCCCTCATAGGAAGCACGCTCAGACGTACTTCGACGATATATTCGTCCATAGTCGTGCGGAAGGCGACTCGTCTGATGTTCAGACGCATCTGATACACCTTCGAGCAGTGCTCGAATATATGCGAGAGCATCAGTTATATTCAAACGCATCCAAGTGTATCTTTGGTGCTGAGGAAATTCCTTTCCTCGGATGCTTCATCGGTAAGGATGGAGTGCGGGCGGATCCCGCGAAGGTGAAAGCCATTGTGGAGTGGCCTTCGCCTGTAAATCTTAGAGATTTACGGAAGTGGCATGGATTAGCCAACTATCTACACAAGTACAGCGAGAACTACGCTGAAATGGCGAAGCCATTGACCGACCTTCTTAAGAAGGATGTTGATTGGTGTTGGGAAACCAAACACCAAAACGCTTTTGAAGCGGTTAAGGGGAGCTTGTTAAAAGCTCCCGTTCTTGCTCTCCCAGACTCTGGGAAACCATTTAGTGTCGTCTGCGACGCCTCCGATTTCGCAATCGGATGTGCTTTGTTACAAGAAGACGATGCAGGAAGGGAACGCGTAATTGCGTTTGAGTCGAGGAAGATTAAAGCTGCGGAACGGAATTATCCCGTTCATGACAAGGAGCTACTTGCAATGAAGTATGCTCTTGTCAAATTTAGGGTTCACCTACTCGGCTCAAAGCCGTTTGTGGTTTATACTGACCACGCGTCCTTACGGACAGCGATAAAGTCGCCTCATCTCTCGCAACGGATGGCCCGTTGGCTCTCCTTCTTTGCAGAGTACAACTTTGAGGCTAAGTATAAACCTGGAAAGCAAACGTGCTTGCAGACGCGTTATCGCGTCGTCCCGATTACGAGCTTGCTCACGCGACATTCGTCACCACATCTGTGGTGGATCTCATACGCCAGGCGTATGAGAAAGACCCACAATGTACGGCGCTTATCAGCGCGTTAGGTGAAAAGGGTCTTGGCTCGTCTGAGCCAACCCTGTCAAGTCGAGCTAAAGCTCGTTTACACCGTTACAGGTACTGTGACGGTTTGCTGGAGGACACTCCGCGGGTGGTAGTTCCTCATAATGAGGAACTGAAGTATAGAGTACTCTTTGAGGTACATAACGCCCCTACCGGGGGTCATTTAGGTCGGGATAAGACCTACAGCGCTTTAAGCGCTTTGTATTGGTGGCCCAATATGTATAAGTGGGTCGGTGCGTATATACGCACCTGTGAGACGTGTCAGAGGGTTAAACCCTCTGCAAGTTCAGCAGCGCCTTTGGCGAGATTATCGGTTCCAACGGAGTGTTGGGAATCCATTAGCATGGATTTTATCTTCGGTTTTCCGAAGGATAAGGCCGGGAACACCGGCATATTGGTGTTTGTAGACCGTTTGAGCAAGATGGCTCACCTGGCGGCGGTTCCAGAGTCCATAGATGGACAAGGAACAGCGAAAGTGTTCCTAGACCGTGTCTTTCGACAGCATGGTCTACCTGATTCCGTCGTGTCGGATCGGGATCCACGTTTTACGGGACAATTTTGGGGAGAGTTGTTTAAGGTGATAGGCACCAAGCTACTCATGTCCACTGCGGATCATCCGCAGACGGACGGTCAGACGGAACGCGTTAATCGTGTTGTGGAGGATATTCTCCGGAGTTTTATGTCCGGATTCTCCAAAGAGTTGGAGTGAGATGCTTCCGATGGTTGAATTTGCTATCAACAATTCGGTACATGCATCTACGGGGTTTACTTCGTTTTACGTGAACGGATTAGAAAATCCGAGGGTTCCGTTGACGCCACGTGTGTGTGGCCCAGGGCTTGAGGGGCCCTGTATCTGTGCGAAAGCACATCGATAAGTTTTTATCGACGCGCCTTAGTGTCTTACGACACTTCTGCGATGCCATGGCAGAAAGCCAAGACAAGCAGAAGGAGCAAGCTGACCGAAAGGGGCGGCGTAACAAAAAGGTATACAAAGTAGAAGAAAGTGTTTTATTAAACGCTAAAAATCTTCCTACACATGCAGTTTCAAATGTGTTGCGCAATAAACTGCGCCCCAGGTTTGTGGGCCCCTTTAAGGTGTTAGCCCGAAAGGGCTTGTCGTACACCTTAGACATCTCAAAGGCGATGCGTACGCGTCCGACCTTTTATGTGGGTATGCTTAAGCCATACCAGAACCCGGAGGCGGGTCCCCTCTCGGAGGAGGGTGAGAAACCGGATAGCCGAAAGGCGCAACAGGTCGGAACATCTCCGACAGGGTTGATATACGACCCTGAAGCTCCGCAACGAGAGACTCGAGAGAGGCAAGCCGCTCCTCGATGCGTTCATTCGCACTCCCCTCGTTGCGGAGTTCCTCCTTAGCATCTTGGATGCGACGGCTGTGCCGATCACAGCGCTCGTGGAAGTCACGCCGCAATAGCGCGACCCCCTCCTCCAGTGCTCGATACGGAGGGTACTCCACATTATCATGTGGAACGCCTGATGGCACGACGCCATCACCGGGGTGAGACCCAGTACCTGGTGAAGTGGAAAGGTTATCCACATTCCCAGAGCTTGTGGGAGTCCGAGACTCCCCTGCGGCAGGATTGCCGTGACGTCGTTGACGCTTTCGAGCTGGAGAATCCCTCTGAGAGTCAACGACCAAAGGGGCCGAAGAAGCCCCTTCACTCCCAGTAGCTGGGAGTTTGCCAGAGGCAGATGCAGAGACTTCATTGATCTCCGGCACCACATCAATAGCAGGGCGCGTGTAGTAAGAGGCAGGTAATTGCCCTTGCGCTTTGGCCTGGGCATAGTCCAAGCGTAACGCCCTCTCTACCCGAACGTCGGGTTCGAAAAAGCTGTTGTACAGCGCATCAAAGTTGGGGAGGCGATTCTACCATTCCGCCCAAGCGCGGAATGTCTGTTCTGCGTCCTCGACGCTTTCGTCCCGTAAGAGAACAATGGGAATCTCGCGGATAATATCCACGAGGACACCGCGTGCCTGCTTCCCGAGGCGCGTCCGGTAGGATTTAACGGAATAATGTTTGGGCGTTAGTAGCCGGGCCCGGAGTTGGTTCCGATGCGCAATTTCACGCGGCAGTATAGCCGCTGGTCCAGGGGTATAAGAGGCTAAACCCCTCTTGACCGCGTTCTTAGCCCTCTTTTGAGGGTCGCGATGTCCCTTACGTGCCCGTCCGGCACGTCGGGCCTCTTGAACCAAGGACGGTTCATTGGTGGTGGTTGCCTGTGGCAACCTGGAGGTATCACCCCTAGCGGGTAACGGTGGCGCACGAGTTAGTGCGTTTTCCCCACGTGTGGGGAATGGGTTGGATGACTGATAGCGCCGTTCGGCGCTATCAACATGGCCAGCCGTTGGGGAGAGCTCCCCAAGGGCGTCCACTTCCGAGCTGTCGGAATAGTTTGCGTCCATAGCACCGCTGAGGGTGTACAGTGGACAGCCAGAGGTACTGGCGTTGGAGTTCTCCAACAAAATTTTGTTTATTGCGTAAGCAATAGTCTTGATGGGGGAGGATGTAACGGGGTTACATTCGGGTAACACTGAGTGTTGGTGTACATGAGTACACCACGGTTGAGGTCAGTATTGGCCGGGTTGAAAGGTTTCGAACCTTTGGTTATTTGAACCAATCAGGGCATGGGACCTTGGTGTGGTGGTGTGTCAGCCATCCACGTGTCAGTACACAGGTGTGTACACTACATTTTAGCTAGGTACGAATTAGGAATATTCTACTTAGTATTACATATAGTTTATATTAGTTTAAATTAATTTAGGCTAATTACATATTAAATATATTCAGTTTACATTTCACTCTATTTAGCGGACGCGCGACCTCGACCGGTCGCGCGCGCAGTGAGTGTTGTAGGTAAGAGGGAATCCTCCCTTTACTTACACCCAACCCCGTAAAGGAAATACAGCCATTAAGGCTAAGTCGTAAACTAACCCGGGAATCTTGGCCCCGAGTAGGAGAACTCTCCTACTAAGCCCTTTACAAGGGCGTATCGGCTAAGTAGCGGTAGCTACCGCTTTAAGGAATAGTCTTCCTCTGTGCGCTAGCCGCACCGTGCGTATACGCACCGGCTACAGAAAGCACGAAACGCTTTGACTACCTTTCATTGCCGCTACGTCCCTGCGCTTGAGTGTGTTCACTTCCACTGTTCCGTTGCTTCTCGGGGCAATACCTTTGTATGTGCCCCTCGCCACTACAGGCATAGCACACACGCCGCCCCTTACCAGATGTTGCTGCATGCACGTGCAACTTAGGGGAGGGCTTCGACTTCACTGCGTCGTCCTCAAGTTCCTGCGCCCAGGCGATCAACTCTTGCGCATGGCCTAGGTAATCCCCTCTTCTTGGGTCATACCTAGCCATCAACATTATCTTTAGGCGCGGCGCAGAATACTTCACGATGTTTTCTACAATTAACTTTTCACTCGACCCGCTTTCGCGAGCCAGAGCTACTAGGTACAAATAGTGTTCCGTCCAGCTGCGCTTCGGATACTTTTCCATCGCGAACCTTGCAGCAGCTTGGTGGTGGGGTATTGTCGTCCTGAATCCCAACCACATCTGGTCCATCACGTGAATCAGCGTCGGACGCACCCGCCACCACCATGCAACATTCGTCCGGTAGTATTCCGCGGCGGTGCCCTCCAAATGCCCTCCAAATGCTCGCCAAACTTGTTTACCTTCAACCGTTCGCTCCACTGGAAGCCAGAAGTCATTTCTGCAATCTCGATCGCCTCCATGAACAGGTAGGCCCATTGGCGGTAGCCTGCACCTAGACCGGGATACAGTTCGCGTCCCGAAAACTTGTCAATACTTAACTTAGGTATTTTGTACCCGGTGTGTTGCACCGGTACATTTCCCTGCGCGGCGGGCACTCCGGCACCACCTGCACCTTGCGCCGCAGCGGGCGCCCTGCGAGGTGCCTCATATGCACGTGGTCGTGGCCTTGCGCCAGCTTCTACCCCTTCGTCCCCGGCCAGGTCGTCCAACGACATCTGCTGGCCGAACGGACGGTAATTCCGGAGACTTTCACGGAACTCGGACTCCGGTATGCGCACCGGCGCCTCCCTCTTGCGCTCGGGGGACCTCTTCGGGGATGCGGTCCTAGCTCGCCCTGCATCTGGGTCGTGCACAGTTGCCGCAACTTCTCGCAAACTGCGCATCATCTCCCGAAACTCATCCGGAGAGGGCACATCGTCTCCATCAAAATCAATCATCGTAACTCAATAAAAAACCTTCAGTCACGTTCGTCAATCGCTTCCCCTTCGATGGGGGGATTTCCACAAGCTCCACGAAACGTAACAACGAGAAAAAAATGCAATAGAGCACACTCCAATCACCAATAAAACTCCACGAGATTACTTGACGCAACTTGGGCTCATAACCTGTTAAATCACAACAAAAACAGTAGCGTGCACTTCACGCGATCTATACTCACCTGCTGACGATGTTTCAGCGTGGGAGGATCAGCGGAAGATGCGTAGAGGTGTGCGTTGCCTGGTAGCCGTAGAGAGTTCAGTGCGTGTACTCTTGGTTTAAATGCAAAACGGAAAGTAAGATATATTATGTATAGGTACTTAAGTCACTATTCAGTCCTAATGCAACTTAATCTCGTAACTGCTGTTATATGCAATAAATGTATGGCTTACCTGAACAGCCAATGGGATTCCACTATACGGAAGAGTGCAAAGTCCAAAATGGATACACACTCTTCCAACATTTAGGTTCCTTCTATACATCTTCATCTGCATCTTACCAACAACCTAAGCATTCAACTAACTCTAGGGTTCATCGCGTCACTTCAATCATCGACCCGTCCCACGGCGTCGGTCTAGCGCTGGCAACCCTCGCACAAGATCAAGTGATCTGCTTCTGCCACTTGCGTCAGCCCATTTGTCACCCTTGGTCTGCCTTATCCTTAAGCACGTCATATAGCCGGAAAGGTCGACATCATTACCTACCTTCGAGTATCCAACGGTTTGTCAATTAGCCTTAGATAGTTTGGACGTAAAGCTAGATGAAACGAAAGGAATGATTAACGTCGACATGTTTTGCATACGTTCCGACATAGTACTATTCCGAAACCTCTAACCATATTCAGAGAGGAATAGCATAGGATCTTATTCAGATATATTCCCAATAATCACCTATTTAAGGCATTGGATATTAATTAAGCAAGCGATTTACTACCGGTACCCTCCGACGGACCGGTGTTTTTTTTGCTGTAGATCACGTGTGTTGATTGGGATTTCTACTGAGTTGGCCACTGCTATTGCAGAGCTTGAAAACGCGTTCGTATAGTAGAGAGGCCTTCTTCCGCCACCTCATTTGGGAACGTCAGTGATCAATGGGAAATATGCTAACAGGTTCAGGCTAGCACCGTTAAAGTCAATCCCAAGGATCGAGATAACTTCCCGATCCAAGATTTAAGTAATACACCTATAGATCCAGCCAACGCAACCTTGATTATGGCGTTTTACCGATCATTTTTTTCCTCTTGTTTTTTTCAGCAAACCTTAGGAGCAATGGCTGAATCTACAGTACAGACCTCTGAGAATGAACGGAAGAACATCGTGGAGGATTCATTGTGATCTTGTGCTGGGCCTTACCCACATGTACTGCAGAAAATATAATCACATCCCAAAAAAGATTACACCTAACAAAAAAGCAGGATCGCATTCTCTCACATCAGGATCTTGGATGAAAACAAAGATTCAGTCTGACAAATGAACGTTTCGGTGTGGGGCATAATGCTACAAATAACGACCAACATACACGATCCCTCGATCATTTCCAGCTGCATTTCCAGCTGAAATGATCGAGGGATCGTGCCTCGTAAAAAACTCCATTCATGGACATCTCCATGAGAGAGATATGCATGAATGTGAGAGATATTTATGAATGTAGTTTTTTCTCTCACATCAGGATGGGACGGACTAAACGCATCCACGCGAAAGACTAACCACCTCTAAACGAAGCTCCAAGTGACGCTTGAGGCAGAAAGTACAGTATTTCGGGTTCAATGACACGTTTGTGTCCACTTGTGGCCAGCGCTAGACCAACGCCGTGATTGCCAGTGAAACTAAAACTACTGGTACGCAGTCCATCCTAAATCTAAGGAACTCTCGTGTACCGGCCTTCTTTTTTTTGCATACAGCCCCGTTAATTGTAAAACCGGTAGTACCCAGGGTTATACCGTCCGTCCAACGGCAGTCGGTCTAGTGCTGGCCACAAGTGGACACAAACGTGTCATTGAACCCGAAATAACGTACTTTCTGCCTCAAGCGTCACTTGGAGCTTGTTTTGGAGGTGGTTAGTCTTTCGCGTGGAGGCGTTTAGACCGCCCCAGATTTTGGGCATTTTGAGAAAATCTCGAATAAAACTGTTTACGGAACTTTAGATAGCATCAACAACCCTGGTGGCCCGTACACTTTTAATGGGTGCAATATAAAATCGGAGGACAGACATCAGGCTCCCTACAGCTGTTGTACTCCATATGGAAAAGAAATGATGCTAAGGCTGCCATATGTGGCAAGAAAGATGCAAGAGTATAGGGTCAATTTCTATCCCGATCCCCATCCTGATTCAACAAGATACTTCAAAACACGAAAGCATAAATCAGCCCACTGAACATCCCTATCAAGTAAATGGAGCTTTCCAGTGCTCAACCATTCCGCAATCTTCCCAGTCCCGGACATTTCGAAACCCCATCACCCAGACATGAAGCTGATGCTGTGCTTAACCATGCTGCTCGCAGCATTTTTGTCCACTTCAAGCGCCGTATGCGTCCCGTGCGTTGCTGATAGTGATCATCCCGACTGCTGTGCGAAGGGCTCGACTCCCTGATCCACGTTCGAGGTTTGCTGTGACGCTGCTTGCGACGATGGTAAATACTCGAAGAATTGAGAGTCGGCTCGCATCCGGACTTTTCGATGACCTCAAGACATAACTTGGTTTGACCTCAAGACATAACTTGGTTAAATAGACATTGTCGACAAGTTCTTCTAAAAGTAGCGTTCATTGTCTTTTGTGCACGTGACCAATTTATTCAGTGATGTTCATGTTGTGACTGCGTCAAGTGGCCCTGTTCAACTCACCACTTAACATAAAAGTTATCCTTGGCACATCGGCAGTTTCTTTACATCTAGTCCGTTCCTTACTGTACGGGTTGGGTTTCACCTGCGGTAAGTACACGCAATATTCACTAAGTCAGGGCTCCATCACAAAAAATCGCTATCTTTTTGATAAGTGGACGAACGATAGTGCAACAATTTTGCTTGCCACGAAAGATAGCGCTCTCTTTTTATTATCGTTCGTGACACCTTCAGGTGAAGAGCTATTGATTCGGAAGTTGCTACTCCAGGGTTCGAGGTCGTTGGGAGCAATAGATTTTGCTTGAAAAGGTGTCGAGTTGAAGGCTCACGAGGCATGAAGTAGACTCGCTCAGTATGTAGTATGAAAATGGGACGTATTCTCTGAGTGGTCCACATCCACCTATTGGAGGGTACCAAAATATTGGGTACCACCTGCCTATTTACGCGGCTAATTCTCAAAGCGCAATATTTAACTCTCTGAGCGCAAAATCTTCACTATGGAGATGACAAGCGCAGAAGTCATTTGGTTTGCTCATGATTACATGAATTTGGAAGTCGTCAACCGAGACGATCTGTCCAGCGCGAAGGCGGTGGCCACGCTACAGCACGTGTTACCGCGTACTGGTACTGATGCGGTATTGGTGCGACTGGCAGCTCAATGTGTAGCGGTTTTTTTGCGAAGTTAGAAAAAACAATCTGGTTGGAGAAGCAGCCATAGCTGACTGATATGCTAAAGGGGCTGCTCATGTCCGTAAGTGTGGCCACATTACGTTTGTCTCGGACTCTATGTCTTCTGTGGAATCATTCCCGATTTGGCCATGTAGCGATGAAGAGTGTGACTGTGCACGCAGGACGCACGGATAAAGGCTTGGTAAGTCTTTTACACTACTAACTACCATAACCTTACGTAAACCTGCTCAAAAATACTACTATTTAAAGTTACGATTATTATTTGACGGCAGTAACCAGGGCGTTTTATGAATTTAATGGGACCACACACCCCTCCCTTTTATGTACAAATGCGTCAAACATGGGTAAGTTTTGGGCTTCCAAAATGAACCTTTAAATTATACTAGCTTTATTAAGTTGACATCCGCAATAATTTTGTTAGTGTTTGAAAACTCAACGTCTGAAACAGAAGTGCTAAACGGCCCCAGATTTCATGGTTGCCATCTCGTCTGTTTTGTGGCATGTCAAGAACGCAAAGTCTCAAAAAAATGGCGAAATTTAAATGAACAACAAGATGAAGCTTGTCTCTATTATACGTGACAAAGACTGTCCTGCTGCTAGTACAAGTAGTTGGGTATCACTTTACAGCTCAACCTGCTACAAGTTGGAAAAAACCTTTTCGTTGGCCGTAGCAAATACTCGGCGACCTCCGGCTGTGTTTCCCATGTCGGAGTCATCACTGTCGCTATCACTATCCTCTTCTCGCAGAAAAGGATCGCAAAGCTGGTACATTTTTGACTTACTTGGTCTTGAGTCTTTCTCCGGTTGCTGAATGTCTGTCACCTTGAATTGTTTTGCTTGCAGCGGAGGGGGCGAGCAGAACAAGAAGCCCATGGCGTCTAATGGCGTATCGTATGGACTAGGCGACCGAGATTTTCGTACAAAAGAGCAAAAGCGTAAAGAACTGAAACGTCAAAGCGAAATGGCTACTCGGATTCAGACCCGTGTGCGTGGAACAATCGCTCGCAAGGCTTACAGTCAGAAGATGCAAGCTGCCTACCACCTTGCGATTCGAATGCAAACGGCGTTCCGACGAAACAAGCTCAGAAACAACTGGAACAGCTCCGTCAGCAACGGCAACATGAACAAGTGTGCACTGTGGTCATCCAGAAGATTGTGCATGGCCGTGTGCAGTGGAATCGTTATCAGACTACCCTTGCCGTCCGAAAAACTGCGGCGGTATTACTGCAGTCTCTTGTTCGTTCTAGACAAGCACGGATAGCGTACAGAAAGAAGATGACAGCGGCACATGATATTCAGGTGTTTGTGACTCTTAGACGAGCAGGTTGTTGGAAAGCAAGAAAAGAGGTCGCTTGTCGTCGAAAGGAACGTGCTGCAGCAACGGCAATTCAAACTATGTTTCGGACGCAGGCAGCAATCGCAAAAGCGCAAACGCGACGGGACGCTGTTCTTTTACTTCAGTCTGCTTGGCGTCGGTATCAAGCACAAAGTGAATTATCCAGCATGATGCTCGAGGCAGAATTTCAAAAAGCAACAAGACACAAGCTACAGATAGATATCTATGGCGACAAAGATACAGAGCACTTGGCGCGGTTCAACTGCCCGATCCCAGGTGGCTGCGCTACGAGCTGCAGCAAAGGAGTCTGCTCGTCAAGAGGAACTCGCTCGTCAAGAGGAGCTACAGGGCTCTATGGCAAAGAAGATTCAGAGCTTCTGGCGCGGTTCAATTGCGAGATCTCGGGTGGCTACGCTACGAGCAGAAGCCGCTGCAGCAGAGGAGATCGCTCGTCAAGCGTCTTGCATTTCCGTATCCACAGTCATGTCTGGGCAAACGAGAGGAAAAAGAGCTTGTCCCCCATCACTTTGGACGTGGCCCGAGCCGCTTGATACGCGTGGAACGCGAGCTTGACCCCGCCATTGTCGGCAATGTTTTCACTCAGGGTATAATACTGCCCATTCACGTGGCCCAGGACGTGGGTCGGGTCCGTGGTGCTCGACACATTATAACGCCCATACTGCTCCACGAGAGACTGTGTCCGCTTGGTAAGCTCGTGCGCCGTCCTCGTTACTCCACCAGTCGTGCAACGTACCGGATGCGTCATAGTGTCGCCCGGTCGCATCGAAGCCGTGCGTTAACTCATGGCCCACGATGCTCCCAAAGGATCCGAAATTCCGCGCCGGATCGTACTCTTTGCTGAAAACGACGGCTGGAGAATCCCCGCTGGAAAGGCCATTTGATTCGCGCGGGGCTGGTAGTAAGCATTCACTCGTCATGGCCCATTCGGTTCGATCGACGGGGCGGCCTATTTTTTTGACCGCGAAGGTAAATTGATGCGCCCTGATCGTGAGGAGATTCTTCGCCAACGGTGCGTCCGCGTAGATTTCATACGGCACGTGCTCGGACTGCGTCGCATGTCCGAGGCGCGTGGTCATGGCGCGTAATTTCGTCGTGGCCGCTTGTTGCGTCGCGGCATCGAGCCACGCGACCCGGGGGAGCGTCGTGGCCCACGCCCGGTGCATCGTCGCCATCAAGTCGCGCGCGACGTCGTGACTCGCGCAATCGAAGCGCACGAGCGCATAATAATTCCCGACCAACGTGGGAAACTTGTCACTGACGGTGTCGATACAGACTTGTCATCGTAACACGCGCGCGGCTTGGCCGCGCAACGTGCGTCCAAAAAAGACTAAATTCGCCTCGACGAACGCGTCACTCAGGGCCCCTGCGTCCGTACTGAGCGTGTGAAACGTGAGAACGGCCTGCAACATCTCGAGCGTCGTGGTGGCGTCCGTGACAAAGCCTTCGGGTTGTTCAAAGTACAGGGGCGTCTTAATGATGACGTACGCGTCGTCGTCGTCGAGCATGGACGACAAGAGGCCCGTGCCGTTCAGGTAGTGGCCGAGCGTGTGGGGGGATACGTGGCCACGGCCCGTTGCAATTACAAGCGCGTGTACGCGGCGAAGGGATCTTGGAGCGTTTCTTTCGGGACGTAGAAGGACGCGAGCGTCTCTTCAAAGCGCAGGACGCGCCGCCGCCGTGCGGTCGTCCCAGCCCGCGAGCCGGAAGAGGGTGAGGACGTAGGCGTGGAAGGCGTTGCGGAGGGCGTTATACTGTGTCGGGTCGCGATAGTACACGGGGTCGGGCAGCGTGAGGCCCGTTTGGGACGCATAGAGCGCATTGACACTCGCGTGGCGGGCATCGGCCGAGATACTTAACCCGATGACAAAGTTTGGCTAGAAGCACCTTTTTCTTCATTCTTGTCTAGGGCCAAAATTATTGTGTATGTCAACTTAATAAAGCTAGCATAATTTAAAGGTTCATTTCGGAAGCCCAAAACTTACCCATATTTGACGCATTTGGACATAAAAGGGGAGGAGGTGTCGCCCGATCAATTCCCAATTTAATTTGAAAATGCAGGGCATATTGTGAATTACGCGTCAAAGGTGGGGCAAATTCGTGAAATTTCATTTTTTAATAAATTTTTCAGGGAGGTGGACAGTCTTTGTGAAAGATGTGAAAAGAGGTGTCCTATTCTGTGAATATAAAAAGGGATAGCCTGCGGTCACACACACACCTTTGCTCCCCCTCCCTTTTATGTGAGGGAGTTAGTAATCGCAGGCTCTCCCTAAATATATATTTCGGGTCAGCCTGCCGTCACACACCCCTCCCTTTTATGTGAGGTGTGTGTAGGCTAAGCTCCAAACCCTAATCCCTAAACCCTTTGGATGGTGGCAAATAGCGCGCTTCAGAACTTCACCTCCACAACCAAAGGATTTAGGGTTTAGGGTTTAGAGCTACCGTAGGGGGTAAAATTCACGTGGCCCATTTAAAATTGATCATGCCACACCCCCGTTCATTTCGCCCCAACCAAGTACAACAACGTACTTAAGCAATGGCCGACGCGGCGCCCGCATTTCCCGGCGAACAAGGAGGATTTGGTCGTGGTCGTGGTGTCCGTGGAGGTCTTCGCGGCCGTGGTCGTGGCCGCGGCCGCCAAGAATCAAAGGAGTGGGTTTCTGTAACCAAGCTTGGTCGTCTCGTATAGAAGGGGAAGATTGGCTCACTTGAATAGATTTATCTTTTCTCATTGCCGATTAAGGAATGCGATATTGTCAACTACTTTCTGGAGTCGTCGCTAAAGGATGAGGTGATCAAGATTATGCCCGTCCAGAAGCAGACGACAGCAGGGAAGCATACGCGTTTCAAAGCGTTTGTCGCAGTGGAGACTGCAACGGTCACATTGGCCACGGCGACCCGAAAACTACAATGTCATTTACCTTGGGCTTGATTTCCGTTTACATCTCGTAGTGTGACTTCCTCCCTGGGTTCGCTCGGTTCTTAATAGGTTTTCTATTAAACAAGTCAACACACCTCTTCTCTTTAACAAGGCGATAGCACTAAATACGGATGTTTTTGCTGTTTATGTGATTAAAGCCTAGCTCCCTCTAAAAATCTGCGTAGATGACGAAGTCTACCAGCGAGTACTGCCATAACATACACCCGATACACCATAAACTTGGAATACATGCTAACCGCAATGGAATTAGGTATTGACGTATTTAGGCATTTTTGGCTGAGGCCTCTGAATTGGGTTACTAGTACCTGACAATTGCTTACAAGTAGTGAGGCAGTGTGTCCACGGGTCCAAAAGAGCATGAGCCAGGACGGTAGCTTTTGATATGGGTAGCCATTTGAGCAGTCGAGAAGCAAGGACAACAGGCGACAGACAAGCAGTCATCCAAATTGGAGCCAGGAATCTGGAATCGGCCACGGATTCGGTTACGTAGTAGCCAAAGAGTGGCCGTGAAAGTTGCGTGTGTCAATACTGCAACGATGAGAAAGAGGGCGTTGAACGATGGTCCGTTGTCGGGGTCATAATAGCGGTGCGCGTGGTAGTAACGATAGTGACTGGTGGGTTCGTACATCGCCATGAAGATGAATTCCTGCATTGTACGTGCCAAGACGCATGCCTCGAGCGTGCATAGAATGCCAAAACACACTAGTGATGGCTTAAAAGGAAGCATTCCCAGACGAGTTGTGATTTGTGCGAGCGACACACATGGGCACAGGGACGCCATCAGCGCGTTCGGCACGACGTCACTGAAACTAGCGAAGAGATTGGTACTCCAGACTCCAGTCGCAATGTCCACGACACTGTCATCATGAATTTGCGTATATTTACTTGTGGGAGTGCTAGGGACGACCGTTTCGGGATTCAATGTGTCCTCGAGGTGGATGACGTAGGCCGGGTTTGGAGGTGCAAACATGGTATTGCTCATCAGTTGTGGGGGTAGAGCTAAAATGCAATATGAACATTGTGCTCTCGATGGGATCGTTTAGGGGGTGACTTGTCCTGCTAAAGGCGACGATACTACTGGACGTCCCAAAGTTACTTGGAGACGTACGAATAATAGAGACAAAAAAATTATGTATGTAATCGTGCGACACGCAGTCGTTGTCGCCTTCAGTGAAAGGCCTACACTTTAATTGTCGAAGAAGTTGGTAACCAGAAAGGTTGTGCGTAACACGGCCATGCAAGAATGCGATTAGCGAAACCAGTGCCCTTTCTGTTACATGTCAGCACACTTGGAAACATTCACAACAGTTCCGTATCATCACGTTGTCGTAAAACTTACCGCCTAACTCCTATTAAGCGTTCAAAACGCACAAATTAAATTTTATCGCTTTTCCATCTTCGCTTAATAAATAGTCTGGCAAGTATAAAATGATGCTCATTTTTTTGAAAAAGGGTAACGGTAAAAGTGTTGTTTGAACTTACGATGGTCCGTCATCGGACAAACTATAAAATTTGTACGACAAAGACAGACGTCCGGTCGAACAAGTAGCCGTCGAAACCTTGAAATCCATTGAATTGGAACGCTGTTGCGGATGAGCATCACTACTAAATCTAGTTGGAGTAAAATAGATGGACAAGCGGTAGCTTCACCACCACAATCGGTGATCCGTGCATGCATCATGAACGGTGCAAATTTAAACAAGGAGGAAAGGCTCTACTCTCTCTTCTCAACTACATCTTGCAGCTTTGGGACAGGTCCAGAGTTTCGTGTTGAAAGGTACTTCGCCCCCCACTAGTTGTTTCCAGCTCTCGTGCGTTTGTAAAATCACATTTTCTGCAAACTCTCTTGGTTGCGCGTTTCCATGAAAGGCAAAGTCACTCGGTGGTTTGCCGTCTGGAATCTTATAGTCTCGGAACCAGCGTTGCACCTGCGACACGACGTTATGAAGCGGCGTCTTTTCCAGGTCTTTCAAATCATGCACGTGCTCAGCGAGCGGGTCATTGACATTAATTGCAATGACTTTCCAGTCCGTCTCTCCACCATCAATCATTGCGAGGACACCGAGCACTCTAACGGGATAAATTTCGCCGATTCTCGCGACACGACTGCCGATCTCGCACACATCGATGGGGTCATTGTCTCCACCGTGTTTCGTTGCACCGTCCACATGATTAGGGTCTTCCCACGTCTGCGGCAAGCAGCCATAGTTCACGAGCGATGCGCTGTGGTAAAGACGGGGAGCGCCTTTGCGCTCGTCCTGCTTGATGGGATTGAACTCTTCCGTACCAGCAATTTCCATTTTTTCGCGCGACCCTTTGGGAATTTCATTGACAAAATGAAAGAGACGCGAGTGATCCGGTTCATGAGGATGTGGGACGAACGACGATGACGCGTCGAGCGGTACGTGGTGCCACGGAGATTGCTTGCGTCCGCGTTGATCGTACAAAAAGTAGCGACAAGCAAGCGTGCCCGGTTCACCTGCACAACGAACAGTGTGCTACCGGGATGGAAAAGTTAATCGAAGAGAAGAGGGAAGACGACGACGAGGAAACGTACCAGCGATTGGATATTCACTAGCCGCACGGTGCGAGGACGTAGCGTCGTACGTAGGACCATCATTTTTGGAGGCTTCATGTCCCTGTAAAACAATATACCGTCGTACGTAGGACCATCGCACTGGAGACTTAATGTACCTGTAAAACAATATACCAACCGGATCGTACTTTATCCAGTCTCAAAGGATCTTTCGTCTTAACCCTTTGGCATTCATTGCCTTTTCCGCACTGCGCGCACTTGCTTGTCGTCCATGGCGACGCTAGTGGACACGACGATGGAGGCGATCGAGCGCGATGATGCCCGTGCGTCCTCGTCGACTCCACCCAATCTACCGCTTTCTCATCTACACGACGCCGAGCCAGAGACGGATGTGCCGGAGGAAGACGAAGACGACGACTTTAACTTCAATGCGCCATCGTACTACGACCTCACGAATCCGGCGCTCGAGCAACGGTATGTGAACAATGCGGATGGATACTTTTCATCACTTGCGCCTACACCTTCTACCGTGACGTCCAAAGTCGAGTCGTTCGCTCGATATGACGAGCAGATCGATGGACAGCACGCGTCGGCTCCCACGTCGAGTGCGTTGTACGCTGAAGAGCATCGAGCATATCGCCACGAGAACAGTGGCACGAATATGCTGGATACGACCATGGCAGGATCCGAAGAAGCGGAAGAGGACGAGCTCGAGCTTGTGTTGCACAAGCGCAACTTGCTCAATGATCGAGAAGAGAGTTTTGAGGAAGTGTTTCGACAGTACGCGTCGTCGTCCCAATCGTCCGCCACGTCGTCGTACATGCTCCACGACTTGGATACATCGACACATAGCTCGACTACACACGGACACTATTCTCCGCATACTTCACAGACTTCGATTGGCTCTGTTGTATCCAAAGCAGGCCAAGCAAGCGTAGAGAGGTACGAAGGACACGCGTCCAGGGCAACTAAAAGCAGTTTCTCAGGAGACGGTGTCTCCTCGAAGTGGATGCAGCCGACGCAGTCGTATTTAAGACGATTAGAAGCCGAACAAAGGATGCGAGAACAAAGTTATTTGGACTACATGCCTCTCGAGGAGAAACCCCATCGAGTGACACGACCTCGAAGTCCCAAGCTACACTCGAAACCGCGCCCGACAAACCGAAATGATCCGTCTCGCATGAGCAGCACGAGTCGCGAGTTGCTCAAGATTCAAGAGGAGCGATTGCATTTGCAGCTAGAAAAACTCAAGATTCGAGAGTTTCATGAAAAGACAAAAGTGCAGCGACCACCGATGAATGTGCATCCGCGGTCCACAAAACAGCTGACAGTCCCACAGACGCCACGTTTTGAAGTGGACAATCGGCTCCGTCGATTTCAAAGTAAAAGTGATAAGAGCCAAACTCGACAAGACACTGTGAATTCACCCATTGCAGCGGAAAAGTTACTGCGCCGTGATTTTGCCGTGCCATTGCCGTCCCCCGCTCGAGACAATCGAACCGGTTTAACAGTAAGTCAATGCAAAAATTGCCAAAAAGTAGTTCGTGCACCTCTAACACACACTGCATCATGAATGCCATCTATCTAACAGTCCCCACATACTCCAAAACTTCAGACAGCCGCACGCGCTGCTCAACGTCGGCCACCTCCCCCCGTGTCACTCAAACAGGAAAAAAGACCGCCAACTTGCAGTCGCTTGAAACCTGGAGGTCTCACTCAGGTACGCTCTCTCAACTCATTTTGGCTTGCTAGTGCTGCTGCGTTCTCTGATTTACGTGATTGCTAGCCCATGACCCCGCAGCTAGAAACAAGTCGTCGCGCAGCGACTTTTCGCCGACCGATTGAAGTTATCGATCACGACGCTGAGGAATTGTCGAAAAAGTTTCATGCTTTACCGTTGAAGAAACACATACTCGAGCCGAAATCGTTCGCCCGTTCCTCGCCTGCTAAAGCAGATACGAAAGCTCGATTGGGGCAGCCGATAGCCTCGAAGCAACCGACAAGTGCACGCTCATTGACCCGCCTAGGAGCGTCGGAGCGAGCTGCTTCCTTTGCCGCCGAGATGGAACGCAACCGCCAAGAGCGCGAAAGACGTCTAAAAGCTCGGCAAGCGGGTCAGAACACGCCGCCCAAGTCATGTCCAGCCCCCATTCGCCGACCAGTTGTTCCTGAAACCCCACCTCTTAAAAGCATTCAGCTTCATCGTGAGTATCAGGAAAACTTTCGTCGGAAGCTTCAAGAAGAAAAGGAGAAAGAGGAGAAGCAGCGGCAGTTTAAAGCGAATCCCATACGAGTGACAGCCACTCCTCCAAAGTTTGAGGGCTCCTCAAAGCCCGTAACTGAGGTCAAGCCGTTTGACTTACCAGGGGAGCGTTATTATGAACAAGCACGCGAGCGCTTAGAGCGGAAGCGTCGGGAAGAGGAAGAAGAGCGATTAAAGTCGTCAGGCACGTTTCGTGCGAAACCTATGCCGGTCTTTAAGTCCAATGGTACCGAGATAGCGCCCAGCCAGAAACCCCCTACGCAGACAGAATCCCCTATGCTGGCTACGAAAACTCGAGCTGCTGAACGCGCAGCTTTTGAGGCTGCTGAGAAAGAGCGGCGTGAGCGAGAACAAGCCTTTCGTGAACAACGAGAGCAGCAGCAACGCCAATTGGAGGAGGAAGAAATCAAACGATTGCGTCACAAAGATATGGTCTTTCATGCACGACCTGTTCCAGAGGTGAAACCCTTTCTGGTCAAACACGAAACCAAGCCGCTAACAGAGCCAATCAGCCCGTTGAAGCAGGCTTAGCGTCGCGATCCGGCGTCCAAGACGGATTACAGCAAGAATTGAAGGCAGGTAGACACCAGTTGCGGTCTAGTTGCTCCATGTGACGAGAAGGCGTCGATTGTGTGTACCCATCCCGTCGTCCAAGAAACGACCCGTTTACAAAAGATAATACAAGCACTCGCGATCGACGCTTATACCGGAAAGTGCTGGCTCGTCCCGATTCTTTGCCCTCAATCTTGTTTGTGCGCTCTTGTAGACAGGGAGAGAAGAACATTTAACGCGACCGAAGCGGGAGAGCATTGGTCACGACAACCATGAGAACGTGGGCGATACGCTGGGCCGTGATCCTAACGCTGTCCGAGGTGATGAAAGTGTGCGAGTGTGATGCAATGATGGAGCTGCTGTCACCGTTTGTGGACGTGGAACGATTAGTAGAAGAAGCCGCAAACGAGACGGCAAAGGACGATGATAGTGGTGGTGCTCGCAAGCCAGTGGACGCATCGTATCCCGTCGCGCCGGCTGAGATGGACGTTTTAATGCAGTTGGTCCGAGCGTGTCGGTCCCCGCGATCGGCGGGCTTGCGCACGTGGTGCACTGGGCACGATACCGAGTTGTTACGAAAGGGATACGAGAGTTTGTGCCCTCCTGGGGTCGCGACACACCCGTGCACTGGTCGCGTACTTCCTTCGAACAACAAAGCACCAAGCGAAGAAAACATCGAGCGCTCGTTCGACTTGAGGCCGTGGTCAGGAATCCAGTGTAATCTTTTGACCGATCCAACGACGATTACACATATGTACGCTGCTTTCACTCTCCGAGCGTCGTACACGTTGTTCATGGCGCGAGTGTTTGTAGCTACCTACCAGGTGAGAAGTTAAAGTGCGAGTTGGCCAAGCTTGATTTCAGCGTCATGGTGTCCTTAGAGCACCTGTAAGTTGTACATGACATGTTGAAGCACGTGCAAGCAACAAAGACCTAACGCGTGGACTGTCACGATAGAGATTTATCAAACAATGAGCTCTACGGCCAGCTTCCTCCATGGCTAGGCGAGATGACGGTGCTTCGAGTGCTCAATCTTGCCGAGAATGAGCTGCGAGGCGATCTTCCGTCAACCTTTGCTGGAAATGACGCGCTCGAGACGATGTAAGTAGTAAAGGAGAAAAAAAACACACATTAGGAGCACACTAACGAGTGTGTGACCGTACAATGCAGTTCTCTCTCTGGAAACGCTTTATCAGCCTTAACGCTCAGATTTTTCGACGCATTTCATCGTCTCCGGCACTTGTACGTTGCTTCTGAGCATTCGTGAGCAAGACTTGTTTGACATGACAGACAGAGCTGACCACGTTTCGAACAGAGACCTCTCATCGAACCAATTTGCAATGGAGCTGTCGATGGATTTGTTCACGAGCAAGTATCTACAAACCGTGTACGGAAACTGACTGAAAACGCTTCCTTTTCCTCGCTAAGGTCGAATGAAATTCACCAGGAATCTCAGTCACAATCAATTTCACGGCGAGTTGTCGGACTTGCCTCTTTTCCAGTTCCTCGAGTCCTTGTACGTTGACCTTCTTGGAAAAAAAAAACGTTTGCACCTTGTACTTAAACGATTTGATATTTCTGCTCTCATAGCGATGTGTCGTCCAATGCGCTCACGGGTCCAATTCCATCGCGTGTTTCGTTATGGGGCCGCGAAGATCCGCACGATCCAGACGAAACTTCGTCGCTAACCATCATGTACGATCCATAGAAAAAACGTAGCAGCATGTTCGGATCGCAAGCTGACGCCTTTTGCTTGGGATAGCGATTTGTCCAACAACTTGCTCACTGGAGACCTCCCCGTGCTCTCGAACCAGTCCCGACTGCTGCGTTTGTACTTAAATGCTTTTGATACCTTGATTGTTGCGTTTCAAAGCAGTGCAAGAACTTGATCTTTTCCCTTCGTGTCTGTAGCGATGTCCATAACAACTCGTTGGATGGGTCCATTCCTGACTTTCCTCCATGGATGTACGCCTCATTCATCGCAATGACAAAGGCGTGCAGCATTCATTCCTTGTATATGCGTAGGCTCGGCGTCGTGACGCCCTCAATGTTGGCCATGAATGCGTTTCGGTGTCCGGTCCCGGCCGCGTTCTTACCGAGTAATTTAACGTGTGTATGCGGCAATGGACAAACCCTTCGCTCGGACATTGACAACGAGAGGACCGCTCGAGTAGCTGCGAACGAAGCGACGGACGTTTGTGTGCCATGCCACGATGGCTTGTACTCGAACGTAACGACGGACCAGCAATGCTCGCCATGTCCAACGGGCACGGTGCCGAGTAAGAAGGCTGATCGCTGTGAGTTGTGTCCACCTGGTACGTTCAACAATCAAACTGGGGTCCGTTCCTGTTCAGCATGTCCGAAAGGAACATTTGCAGCCAACAGTGGCGCGACGTCGTGTCATGCATGCAGTCCTGGACACTTTGCAGCGGACAGAGGCGCCACAGCATGTGTCAAGTGTCGAGTCGGAACGTTTTCGGGAGTACGAGGAGCCACAATGTGTACGTCCTGTCCAGCAGGCACGTATACGCGTGCCGAAGGCGAAGCGGACTGTGTACAGTGTCCGAAAGGCACGTATCAAGACGCCGTGGAATCCGTCGAGTGCAAAAAGTGTCCGCTTGGATTGATCGCGCCTCGACCAGGGCATGCAACATGCTCGCCCTGCCTCGCCGGTAGCTTTTACGACACGGTGTCCAAGACGTGCACACTTTGCAGTCCAGGGACAATGACAGCAAGAGCAGCGCAGACGGAATGCACCAAGTGTCAAGATGGCACGGTGGCCGAAGGATTTGGTCGCACAACATGTCTGGACGTAGCAGCTCCTGGCTCGGGTGTTCGAGTTGACAATAAGACGGCAGTGACGTGCGAACCAGGAACCTTCAACGATGGGACATGGAGAACCTGTCAACCGTGTGGACCGGGAACGTACACAGCTCGTACCGGAGCGCACACGTGCGTAGCGTGTGCGAGAGGCAGCTTTACGTTCCAGCGAGGCGCTACGTCTTGTGAGAAAGCTCCGCCTGGTTCCTTCGTCCAAGTGGAAGGTGCGACGGACGCAGCATTGTGTCCACCGAACCAGTATACACGAACCAGTGGCTCGATCTCATGCGAGCAGTGCGAGCCCCCGTCGTTTCGTTTTCTACCTGGTGGCAACAACTGTATCGACGCAAAGCCAGGAGAAGTGTACGAACACGTGAACTGGCCTCGGTTGGCTTTGACTGTCGCGGGTCGGACATTGTTTAATGACAGCGGTGCGATGCATGAAGTGGTGCAGCTCTGGACCGAAACATTGAGTACGTACATGCGTTCCACGTCCGTGCTGCACGTGTTACAGGTGCATGCGCCTCCTGCTACTCCATGGACACAGATTCTTGTCGCCGTGGAAATGGAGCCACGCAAACGGTCCCCGACGCCACCAGCGAGCAGAGTGAACAACCTCGTTCGGGACGCGATCCAGCACGCCACAGACGCCGCTAACGACGCATTCAAGAGCTTGCGAGAGGAACTTAGTGGATGGAATGCTAGTGCGCCACGTGGCGAGAACACGGGCGACGAATTGACCAAGATCGTGACCTCGACGTTCTTTCGTGAGGCGTTGATCCGTCAATTCCAGCGCGTGCAGGGGTGGAAAGGAGCCGCATCCGTTCCTCTCGTGAATGTCACGAGACGGGAGCGTCCCTTCCGCTCGACGCGCGCCGTGGCGTGTGCAGCGGGAACAGCGTATGCCGTCACGAACGCGTCGGTGCGAGTGTGTCAAGTGTGTCCACGGGGTTCCTACGCGTCCACGCCGGGTGCGCTCGCGTGCACCTTGTGTCGAAGCGGGACGTTTTCCGCCGAACACGGCGCGGCGTCGTGCCACGTATGTGCGCTCGGGACGGACGCGGCGCGCGGCGCGTCGTCGTGTGTCGACTGTCAGTGGTTTACCTACACATGCAACGGGTTTTGGTACGATGTGGTCGTGGCGATGGGCCTCGCGGCAGCGTGCGTTCGACTGGTTTATCAGAAGATCCGGCACGTCTGTGGCGGGGATCCACGTCCGCGACGCGAAGACGAGGCGCTCGCGTTAATGGCAACGGTACGAGCCCATGGTCGCACTTTCCCTACGGTCGCGTATGCCCCCATGGTACGTACGTACGTACATTTTGTGCGTTTTGGGTAGAGCGAGAGGCGCTCACACCCGTTTGGTAAGGGCGTTGTTTCGGCTGAAACGTTGCTTGGGATCACGCCACGGGATGCACGCACGCACGGATAACAGTGAGAAGGAACAGACGAGGACGAGGATGCAATGCTATGTGCCTTGCGTCGTTCTCTCTCGGCGCGAAAGAGTGACTACGACTACTGTAAGTAATGCGCTGGGGATCAAGTGGCTACGTTGGGCCACAGAACGTGGAAGAAAACAGGACGACGACGTGGGTACAAAATACTGATACTGGCACACACACACACACACACACAGAGCATACACTGTATCCACTTGAATTTTTCTCTATGTGCGTGCGCCAGTTTTTTCTATAGGCAAATCAAATGAAAACAAAAACACTCGTATATATAGATACAAACTCCTCTAGTGATTTTTGCACTCGCTTACTGTGTAGTGAGTGGGGTAGGAGTAGGAGTAGGTAGGTTAGGTAGGTGTAGTTGGCGGTCGACACGTCAACACATTACCTGATCGGGCTTCTCGTAACTGAAACGAGGCACACACGGGGTCCGTTTCGTGCGTTCTCGGGCCCCTCCCACCTGGATTTCTCCCATCGTCAGTGCGCAATCGGCTCGAGCGCTGCGAGACGAGAGAGCTCTCTCGCTTGAGTGAGTCGCGAGTCCGTCGTCCGTCCGTCCGCTGGAGCAAGCGCTGGTCATGTTAGGGACGCAGGCGCCCGGCACCAATTGGGGGAAAACGTTTGGGCCGCGCAGTGAGATGGATAGCGTGCCGCTCTTTGAGCGCGAGCACCGGAACGACAGCCAATTGGTCCAGCGGCTCCAGAACGAGTTGGCCGATGCCAAGCGCTTTGTCGAAGCGCAGGCGCGGCGACAGAATGATCTCGAGTACGTGAATGAAGACTTGGAACGTCGGTTGGAGCAGGAGGCACTCGATCGCATTACGCTCGACGCAGTGAAAGCAGAAGAAGAAAAGTAGGCAATGCCTCTCCGCTGTCTTCGCTTTGTGTTGTGTTGTCTTGCCTCGTTCTCACTCGTGCTACTGCTCTAACAGACGGTGGCAGCAGGAGAAGGCCGCGTTGCAAGAGCAACTCAAGTCCTGGGAACGTCGCTTTGAAGAAGAAGCGCGACGTCGCGCCATGGCCGAAGAGCGGCTCCGTCGCGCGGAAAAGGAGCTCTACCGCATGCACCAAAAGAAATATGACATTGAAAAGCAAGTGCGTCGCGAGGAGAGCGAGAAGCGCAAGCACGAGGCCGTGATTGTACGGAGTCTCCAGTCCGACTCGCACCGGGCGCAACAGAGTGTCGCCAAGGGCTTGCTCGACCCCACCGTGAATCCCAAAGACGCCAAGCCCGCGACCGTGCGCACGAGGCAAGCGCTGTCGTCCGCCATGGATTTCTTGGGCGTATGACACACACAAGACACACTGAGAGCGTGCAGAGAAATTGTCTTTGTGGCGTGACTTTCCACCTATGATGAAGGACGCAAGACGACGCGCTTTTGGGACGTCGTGCGGCTGCGCTCATAGGAGAAATGACATATTGGCCGAGTCTCTTTGACGGACGGAAGGCTGGTGGGCGTTAGAAATGATGAGGACTGAGGAGAGAGAGAGAGAGAGAGAGAGAGAACATGGCGGCGCGTGTATCATATCTAAGCAGAGAGGACGGGACTAGGGTAGCTACTTGCATACATGTACTTGTTGGTAAACGGATTGTGTTGCTCGTTCTGACACATGCAGTGGCAACATCACGAGTTACGTTGCGTCAAGTACTACCCGCACCGTCGACGATCAAGGTTTCATTTTGAATGTTGCGCGCGCTTTTTTGCTGTCGCGATGGATCCCACTAGCGGACGCTGGACGCTTTGTGCATTCGTCGGCAGTGAACAGGAACGTAAACCGTGTCGTGTGCCATGACGACCCTCAACGTCGTCACTATTGGCCGAGAACGCATGATCTCAACTTTCCAGCATAGAAAGACAAAGTATGATTCTCACTTCAAAAGCCCCGTTCTAGCTGACGTGATAATGGTGTACGAGGTGGGGTTCGTAGGTGGTTACGGTCCGATCGTTAAACCTCAATCATTCTCATCGACTTCGTGACATTTCAGGGCGCGTTCCAGACTTTGTGACGCGACTTGAACATATAATTTTGAGCTTGGATGATTCGTGCAGCTCGTAATTGCTGAACAACCTTCTCACGTAGACTTTTCGTGGGGACTGGTCCGCGAGGTCTTGATGACGAGTGTTAGAGTGGGTTATCATCTGTTACCTGCACTGTCCGACACATTTGATCAGTTTAGGCACTCCATCAGCTCCAATCACAAAGCCGAGTCAGTAGTAGTGAGGCCGACCAGATCGCGGATAGCTAGGTCGTGGGCAATGCGATGCCGACGTGTAACATCGCGTCGTCAGACCACGACTGGAGAGTCTTCATCTCTCCATCGTTTAGAAAATATATCTTCGGTGCCTTGCACCCGAATCACTACATTCGAATCTATTCCATATGATAATCAGGCACTTATCTCGAAGAGGTAGCAGCTCCAAATGCACCATCAGCCCTCGGTACTCAGACTGTAATGCTGAGAGTATAATCCAAGGCTTCTGCGATCACCTTCTACTCTGGGACCATCGAGAATATGGCGCAGACACCTTTGTTAACGCTCATGGGTTAGTCTTGTTACGCGAACCAAGTACCAAAACGACTCGAGCAAGTTTGCCCGCTCGATCGGATCCAACCGAACGTGAGATACAATCCAAAACCACCAAGGTAACATCACTCCACTTATTGCCACGATCTTCCAAACAAACACCAATTATCGCCTCCATACAACCTTTTCACAGTGTTCGTATTCAATATGCCGGCTTTCATTGGCCGCTGGAGTGTTATAGTGGCGGGATTATCTTCCCAATTCGTTTCGTTGGTACAACGGGTAAACTCACATAAATGTCTTTCCGAATCTGGATGGATGCATCATGGGGGACTTCAAGCCATGCTCGAACAGCACATCCTGTACGTGCAGGTATACAAGCAGGTGTGGCAGCGAACGGAGGGGGATCAAGTGGTGGATCTGAAACTCCGTCTACTTTGCCTGCAATCGAACGACAAAGGAGGTACAATAACCTGACAGACATCGAGGTCGGCGCCAAAATGGTGGGAGACGTTTATGATGGCAGTATCTCCGATCGCGAGTCTGTAGAACAACGACTAATGCGTAAAGTCGTTTATTACGAAGAACTACATTTAATGAGGTTGGAAAATCTCGAAATAATATGAGCAGTCAATGTCCGACAAGTCAGTCGTTAGCAGCAAAAAAATATACTCTTTTCTTTTTGATTTCAAAATACATGTAAATTTATTGTAGTGTCAACGAAATTTCAATGATACAGTTCGTCGGAACGACGAGTACCATCCCCTGGTCTATATAATAACAGAATACATGTCGTCTTCGATTATCCCGTACCTAATCGAATATATCGATCTATGTATACA
Organism: Peronosclerospora sorghi; assembly: GCA_026184515.1. Classification (NCBI taxonomy): domain Eukaryota; phylum Oomycota; class Peronosporomycetes; order Peronosporales; family Peronosporaceae; genus Peronosclerospora; species Peronosclerospora sorghi. The sequence goes on from CM047581.1 coordinate 13,934,305, forward strand.
ACAGAATGATGGTCGCGATCTCGTACCTAATCGAAGTCAAACTATACTATAAATCGGACATAATTGAATTCGATTTTATAATTGGTTACAAATAGCGCTTTTACAGTTAAGTAAAAACTATTCGACTCTATCATTGGTTAGAAAAAGCGCTTATACGTGTTCTACCTATATAAAACTTTTCGGTCCGTCTCCCGATCACGTGACTTGCCCGTACCCCGTCGGTACTACGGGTACCTACACTTGAAGTTTTCCGTCTGTCTGTCTGTACGACGCTCCTGGTCAAGACTAACTATTGTTTTCAGCATATATACTATTTGAAACACACTTTCTTACTGCTCAGTGCTTGAAGAGCTGCGATGGTTGTTGAGTTCAAGTGTCCTTGAATGGGGAGGAACCGTCACAGACAGGAGGGACGTTCAGCTCGAACAGGTGCACATCAAGAAGCGGCTAATGCGCACGGAGGAAAAGGGATACATCTTACGCACGCATCGATGCAAATAGAAACACGTGAAGTGCTGAATGTGCAGTCCTCCCACAAAAGCACCCGCCGGTCGAAGGCCGGATGAATGGGATGTACCACGAGTGCGGCGTGTATTCGACGGGATTGAGGAGTGGCTTCGTCAAAAAATGGTTTAATAGAAGCCGGATGCAGTGCGATGAGCTGCACTGGATTGTCGAACGCGTAACAGGATCTTTGCTGTGCGCGCTCATAATCCACAGCTTTCTGCAGTTGTGGGAAGGTTAAACTACCACTGATAGCTCCACCGTAACCAATGTTGCGTCGTCTGCTTGAAGACCAGACTTGGCGGGGAAAAATATTTCGTAAACATACAACAATATCTTTACTTGGACATCAGTTGGTGCACAAATGTGGCACAAGCGGCATTTAACATTACCGCTTGCATGGGGAGCTTGACCATTTCAACGGTAGCCTTCTACTTGGCAATGAGAATGCTACCAAATTTGCACAGATCTATATACATAACCCGCAAATACAAGTCGATGGATATCTTGCGCTTGCAGACCAACTTAACCTGACATCATGGAAAAAATGCAGCAGATGCTTCAAGAGACGCTCAAGTGTGGTGGAGTCAAGTTCAAAATCGAATACATTTGTATCGACAACCTGACCACCACCATCGTGCCCAGCCTTCCAACTTACGGGGGGGGGCACCCCGCGGACCTTCGCTTGCGATCCGATCTGATCGTCCGCTGATTGCAGACGACCGATCACCAACAGAAGACGCCTGGTCCGATTGATCTTGCGTTGCCATCTCACCTTGTGTACCCGATGGAATGGGCTGGTTCAACACTCGGTGGATCGTGTCGCTGGTTGACTTGGGTCTGATAGTATGCAGACCGTACTGGGGGGGGTGTACCCTGGGCGGAACTCTTTACCCTGGGTACTTGTAGACCGGTTACAATTGGAATACGTATAGTCCAATGGGTCGACCGTCCAATCGATCTAGACCCAACCAATACGAGATAATAGAGGGTAGACCACTCAACTGGTCTAGCCCCTGACCAATATGAGAGAAGACCAAAGCCGGTCTAAACTCCAACCAATGTTATAGTAAACCAATATGTCCACGTAAAGATCCAATATGCTCGTGAATTCCACAAACGATATCTCCACGTAAAGACCAATCCACTTGTTAGTACGTTCCAAACGTACGTGACTTAAACTTGTGAGAATTCAGCCAATGGATACTCCTGTCGAAGGACTTCCGGCGGGCCAAATGCGTCTGCGACGCGCCCCGGCCGGGTATAATGGGCAGGAGGGGATTACTCGACCCTCTGCCCCCAAACAATCCGCTACGTGCGAAGGCGACTTAGAAAACCAAACTTTTAGAGAGTCTCTTAGGACCTATTAGCCACTTTTCCAATCCAAGACCAATTTACTTCTTTTCCACTAACCTTACGGTTCCAATATGTACCAAACACTAAAATATGTAAAATACACGCAATGCCATGTGACTTACCAAAATCCGTGTGCTTGACACTCCTTGCACATGATAGGCTTAAAAGCCCCCCTTGTTTCCACCAATCCGATCGCTGACCAGCTGATCGGCACGCCGTTGACAGAAGGTGACCAAAATTTTGCCTTCGCTTCGCCACAGCCGCCCCTGAGTCTGGTCGCAGCCGCGCAACGGTAGCGACCCGATCTCACAACCAGTTAACCCTTTCGCCAGCAGTTGACCTCCTTGACCTTCACGGCAACCAACATTCCACCAATGGACAGGTCTTCGGCCCCGCCTTCACCAGGTATGCGCCCCTTGTACGTCTGATCTCCTTGTAACTTCTCTTGACACTTGATCCTGCAGGTGCCCTGTGCACCCAGTCACCACACATCGATTCCCTTAGCCGATCGACCCGATCTGACAGCTCTTGCAGCACCTCAGGTTCCGACAGACCGGATGGGGATCAGATCGGGTCCGATCAGCTTCGAAAGACCATCTGCGACCTTCAGTCGGAGCTGTCCACGAAGAATTCATCGTTCCTGCAGCTGCGGAAGGATGTCGACACCTTGACCCCCTTGGCTGCGCAGTTGAAAGATGTTCTCGCCGAAAACGCACATCTCCGGGCCCAGCTTGCCCAACAAACAGCGCGAGGTAAGTCGATCGATCCGATTTTCACCTTGGAACTGCCCTAACCTCTCTTCTTATGCAGATAGGTTGCCCACTGACATTGCTCAAGCGGTTGACGCCTTGCTTGCGGCTGATCGACAGTCACGTGACCACTTCGATCAGCTCCGCCCCATATTGGACGGGATGATCGGCGCTCAGCATGATCTGTCTCGCCTAGAAGCGTACTGGTCACACCTCCGGGAACAGCTCGCGCTGGTCAACCGGCAGAGGTTGGAGGATCAGTCTGACCGGACCCTACTCCGTACCCAACCTGGTGACCTACAGCGGAAGATCAGCGAGTTACAGGTCGTGGTGAAGGGTCAGGTCGATAAGGTCTGGTCTTTCCAGAGCCAATCGGACACCTGGACCCAGGAGTCAGACCGCCGTTGGGCTGCCGTAGAGCAGTGCCATAAACAGCTGACCGACTTGCTGTACCGGCGTCCCGCTATTAGCTCCAGCGCGGACCGGTCTGCATCGGCCGTTATGGTCGACCTACACCAGGGTCGGGAACAATGCCACTCATTGGCTAAAATTCGGCACACCGAGATTTCGAAAACTTCCAAGCGTTAACGCAAGGACGCGTCGAGGGGATCAAGGGCGCGAGGCATAGCTCGCGAGTCCGAATTTGAGGAGAAGCGGGCGGTGCCCCAAAAGAAAGCCAAGACGATGGCGCATCTCTCAAGCCCAAGATCGGCTGAAAATACCACTTCTAACATCGCCAAATCTCATGCGCCCTCGGACCTTCGTGCTGTTCGTACCCTGCGCACAGAGGTCTACTCCGGAGGGGACTCGGACAGCGGATCGGGAGATTCTGAGTTCACACTCAGTGTTATCTAAGTCCCGGTCCGATCGGCGTCGAGGTCCGGCTACGATGAAGTCTGCATCGGGGACTGATCAGGCGATCAGTTCCCAGAGTAACAAAACTGCACGGGCTCGTGAAACACCCGGATCAGTGCCTTCTTGCCAGCCTGGCACATCTGGACTGCGCCGTCACTACCGATTGAAGGGAATATCTATTGGAGATCGACCTCTCCCATCGCGGACTTTCGACGCCATTATGCCGTGGTCACCGGGGCAGATCGGTAGCTTGCACCGGTCAGCCCTGACCAAACAAGGTCTCGTCCGGTTTCTGTCCCGACCCGACTTCTGGATTTTCCCTCCAGCTTCAAAGGCTCCTGCCGCTTCTGCATGGCGGGTGGACCTGGTTACAGCACCACAATTCGCCCGTTTGTATGCAGATCAGCCATGGAAAGTGTTCATCCGCCCCACGCTGGGGTTCATATTTGCGCCGGCTGCCTGGGTTGACTCGTTCTTGAGTCGAGTGAAAGCCTTCAATGAAGCCCACAGCCAGGCGATCTGGGAGTCTACGCACTATCTAGTGCTTCCTCCTGACCGATTGCAACATGACCAAGTCCTGGTCTCGTTCCGGAAGAACCGGAAGAGGAGCCGGAGTCGGGCAGGCGAGGCCTGGCAGGCCATATGCCAGTTTATTCTGGAAGGGATGCTGGCCCGCGAATGTGACATCGACATCTTTTATATCCTGTGGTTCTTCATATGACCAAGCGTCGGGTTGAGAAATCCGGGGTGTTGGCTGACGACGGCGTCTGGTATCCTGGTCTTCACTGTGACGAGCCAATTGCAGACCTGAAGGACGCCTTGATACAGATGGATCGGAAGGAGCCTTGGCGTAATCAGTTCCAGGACCAGATTGTAGATCACCCGACGCTGACTATCGGTCGCCTGTGGGGTGATTGCGAATCTTGATACGGTAATAGCTGACCAGATAATTCATAATACATGTCATCATTCTTTCAAACTTCTTGATCACCTGGCCACTTGACCAAAATTCATCACTTTATCCAAACTTGCACCAACACGTTATCATATACAGTTCCATTCACATCGCGAAAACCATCATCACGTTCGTCACTCCACTACTCCAGTTCATCACAGTTATCATATGTTCACAATAATTCAGACCTTACACATATTCACACCGATCGGTCTGATCGGTGCTACTGCGTGTCTTGGTCTGCATCTTCATGAGTCTGCATCACTGCGAAGCGATTCCGACTGACTCGTTCTCGCTCGAACTCTCGTAGCAGTGCTCCACAATTTAGATCAAGTTCATCGATCCAAGTTGCTTCATCATGATCTTTCCACCGGACCAGATATTCTCGGTGGGTACGACCGAAACGTGTCTTCTGGACCGATCGGACATCTAGCACCTTCTCCACCTCGAAATTGTCCTCCTACAATGGCCTTTCCCAACTGTCCTCCGGCAGCAGAGCTTCATCAAAATCGAATCTCTCCGCTTCATCCACCATACAGGGTGTTTTGGGCCGATCGGGGAACTCTCTGACCAGCTTCAATTCGGACACATGCACGATCGGAAAAACTTTATAATCCGTGCCGATCGTGATCAGAAGGGCAGCATGCTCACCGATCAGCTCTGATACACGGAAAGGACCGTGACACATATGAGCCAACTTCCTTGCATAACCTTCCTTGACCCGATCGAGGTATAACCAGACCCTCGCCCCTGGTTCAATACCGTGAGGTCGGACCTGATCGTTATTTCGATCTGCTCGATCTTGTGTGTCCTGACGCAACTTTTCGTTGACGACTTCCTTCGCATGTTGATAGTGCTTCTGGACCTGCATACGCCAACGGCGGGCATCGCGATCACGAGTCCGAGTGCGGCCGATCTGTATCGCCGCTTCAAGTGTCGATCGAGGGTCCCATCCATACGCCAGATAGAAAGGCGTCTCTCCTCGGACCCGATCGGTTGAAGAGTTGAGTGAGAATACCAGTCTTTCTGCATACTCATCCCAGTCACGTTGGTCTGGGTCGGCCACATACATCTTGATCTCCCTTGCTATTGTCTGAACCATGCGTTCAGCCGATCCGTTCTCTTGCGGACGATATGCCATCGTCGCACTCTGTTTCTGGCCTAGCATGTTATTGAACGACCGGAACACCTCATCCATAAAACCGGGTTCCCGATCGTGTCTGATAACTTCACTGGCACCGAACCTTCTAAACACGCATTCTTCGTAGCTCTGGGCGATCTGCTCCGCAGATCGGGATGCAGTAGCCTTTGCAATCACCATACCGGTGAATAGGTCGACCCAGATCAGCAGCTCAGTGTTGCCGCGTGTCGATCTGGGCAGTGACGGTATGTGGTCCATCGCTATGACCTGGAAAGGGTAGGTAGCCTCGATATTTCCGGGCGATTGTCCCTTGATTATCGGTCTGCCCTTTCCGGTCTCGCAATCTGTGTAACAGCCCACATATTTCTGCACGCTTCGAAAAAGTCCTCTCCAGTGAAAGTGGGCCCTGATCTTGTGATATGTTCTGACTATGCCTTGATGTCCCCCTTCTAGACTCACATGGTAGTGATGAAGGACATCCGGCTGCAGCAACTCAGGGATCACCAGTTTCGCCATTCGATCTCGATCGGCACTGTCTTGATCAGTGTCGCGGCAGTAATATAGCAATCCATTTTCATCCACATCGTAGCTGTCCGCGATCTTGGCACACTCTTTCACATGACCATTTGTCACCTTGGACAATTCACCGCGCAGATAAGCCTTCAGGTTGACAATCCACTCTTCTTTGTCCTGCGCCTTGAGGATCCGTTCCGCCCTTAGCTGTTGTACAACGTACTCACTCAGCCTTTCCTTGGGGAACGATCGGCGATACTTCCGAGCTCGCGATCTGGTTGCGGCGATCACATGCACCTGACCAGGGATGTCCTTGGGCTTGATCAACTCCGGGAGCCTGTTTATGTCCATAAGTTCATGTAGAACGGCCTCCTCGGTGATCTTCGCCCCGATCTGGTCCCGCATGGCTTGGGTCACGTGGTGGTCGGCGCTTCTGTTCCAATCCCTTTTCACGTGCAATAGATCGTGGTTGGGATAGTCTTTCAGTGCCTTCATCACCCGATCATTCAACAACTTCAGCCGTGGTGCCTTACAGTAGATCTCCCCGGTGATCTGCCTTATCACTCGGTTGGAGTCACCACATATGATGATCCGCCCTTTCTTTTGTGATGACAGCAGATCGAGACATAGAAGGAGCCCCCGATATTCCGCCTCGTTGACCGTTATGTCAGGCGTGAAATCAGCGGCGGCTGCTACTATAGACCACTGTGGTAACTTCCACAGTATGTGTAACAGGACTGATCCTGTTACGGGCCTACACTGTATTTTGCGAGGAAGCGCGCAATACAATAAGGGCAGGATTGGTTGGTTACAACTAATCCTATACTAAAAGTAAAAATAAATATGTACTTATTCTTTAGAGCGCAAAAAATAAGAGTGTTTATTAAATGGGTGGTTGGCGGCTAACAGTATAGTAATTAACTAACTAATATAATAATATCAAGTATTGAACTAACTGTACTATTAGTTAACCTGCATGATTCGGTATTTATACCGAATCGACTTTTCCTTCGTAGATTATAATAACATATAATCTATTATTTGAATTTCAGACAACGCGTCTGAAATTCAACTGTGATATTCTAACTTGAATATCAATTATGTAATGGCACCCCATTACATCACCCCCCACTTAAGGTGGTTGGCCAATAATAATTCTTATTTTGGCCAATCATAGGTGGCACTTGTTGGTCGGAATTTCTCATTCACCAACGGATTGACCATCGACTCGATGGTCGAAGCACGCGGCGGCGCTCGAAAGAGCGCTGCTGAAAACATCGACGAGCTTCTTCCTCCGCCTCAGCACTAGGTGCTGAAGTGTTGAGTGACAACAGTGACGCTGCATTAGCAGCTTCAACTACGCAAAGGTCGGAAGACGTACCGTCTTCGACCACAGATGCTGCTAAGGCGGCATCTTACAAGAAACAGGGAGATGTTGCTAATGCAACATCTCGCACGATAACAACCCCCGAATGGTGTGTTTCCAGGAAGGGTTCTTCCATGTTCGGAGACAGTTGTGACTCCGAACAAAGTGATTGGGGCACAGATGTCCCCGAGAAAGGATCTAGAGAGTCGAAACTCGTTAGATGCTCATCGCCTAACAGCGATGATAACTCTTGTGTCTCTGTCAGCTATGACAGCGACAATGATCATCACAGATGGTTGCGGGAACGCAGAATTCCACCTGGATCAAGTACGTCTCCACGTCGGGGTGGTTTAACTCCGGTGCGTGGTGTTGAAGCAGGCGGTGTTCCGCCTGCTAAAAGAGATCGAACAGAAGCGGCGCCTGCCGCTTCTGAGGCGTATCATTGTACGGAACCACATGTTCCGTACAAAGTGGGGTTTTGGACCCCTGGATGGGCTATTGCCCCAACAGCGGCGGTCACCGTAAGCGGGACTGCCAATATGCGTTGTTCGATATCAACGTGCTGGATGACTGCGAATACATCCAGTCACGTCGATTCGATCGAAGTTCAGACGATAGACGTCTGTACTTTATTGACCTCTTTTTCCAGGTTCGATATTATTCGAGCCGGAAAGGGTCAAGAAGGAACAGGGACGATAAAGACGCCCTGACTCAGAGTTGGAATGCTTTTGTTGACAACTACAACAAAAGCCCAGATGATTACGTGAATAAAGTTCACGTAATGCGTGAGCGCTTTTTAAAGCACTCACGAACAGGCAAAATGAAATACATCCATTATGCTTGCATCAAAGAAGGGTTGAAGTGTGGTGTCCCTTCTCACCTCGTTTGCCCGCGGTGTACGCAGGGAGCTCCTCGTCTGTCAGAGGAGGAGTTGCGGGGGTACGGTGGTTTTTCCGTACCCGCCGAAATTCAGGGTTTAATTGATACCCTGAATGCATCAACACCTACTGTTGATGCTACTTCGCATTATGAGTTTGAGACTTCTTCTCAAACTCAGTCAAAAGGGCTGGGGCGTCGGCCCTCAGAACCTCAATCGGTTCCCAAGAGTCGAACTCTTGGGGATATCCCAGCCAGCGTACCAAGTACTCGGTACGCTGTCCCTTCTTCGAGGGCACCGAGCGCTTCGAGATCAAGCGCTCGAGGATTTATCGCTTATTCCCCTGATTATCAATCAGGGGCGGCGGAGGTTGAGAATTCCCTCGCCGTTGTTGTTGCGGAGCATGGTTCTTTGCTCCGCAAGCTCGAGGAGGGTTATTCCTCCTTGAGCAGCGATATGTCTCACTGTGTGAAGACATATCGGTCTCTTCGCGAGGATGTCCGCGACATCCTCGGGGCGCACACTGCCCTCCAGCAGAAGAATGATCTTCTGTACATTGAGCTTTCCCGCTATAAGGGAGAGCTCGATCGGCGCACGGCTGATCTTGAGCAGTCGAAGGCGGAGGTAACGACTCTCCGCTCTGCTCACCAACGGCTGGAAGCCGATTACAAGTCTCTCTTGGGAGACTTGGAGAAGCACGGTATCTTCCGTAGTTCTGCGTCTCGTCGTAAGACGAAGACGAGTGATACGGCTTGAGCCGCCCAACATAGAATGTTGGGTGAAGCCGCATTGCTGTGGGAATGTCTAAGGTATAGGCATTCCCCCGAATCTCTTGGACCTTGAAAGGTCCAATGTACTTAGGAAGCAACTTCCGTGTAGGGAAGTTGCTTATTGCATGTGTAGGCAAATTAGTAGTACTTAGTAATACTAATTCACCTTTAAGAAAGGAGTTCTTGTTCTTCCTTCCTTGTTTATCTGCATTTTGCTTCTGCTTATCAAAAGCATAGGCAAGTGCGTCTTTTACATAGCGTATTACAGCTTGGCGCTGTAATACGAATTCATCTACTGCTTTATCAGCAGTAGGTGCATTGTCCTCGTTGTCTGCAGCCATTGCTGCAGACAAGTTGCAGTCGCAACTTGCGCATTGACTCGCTCAAAATTTGAGCGGGTCCCTCCCCCACTTAGATTTGGCGTACCTCCAAGTAAAGCTGGGGTTCGTGGATGCCTCAAGCCATTCACGTAGAACGATGTATGCTTAGTTGAAGCATGCACCGAATTGTTAATCGCAAATTCAGTGAGTGACAGGTAGTTACTCCACTGTTCAAAGGCATGTGCGTATGATTGCCACATGTCTCCGAGAACGCTGTTATTTCGTACCGTCTGCCCATCCGTTTCCGGATGGTCCGCAGTTGACATCTTCAACTGGGTTCCCAACAATGAGAGCGTTTCTTGCCAGAAACGTCCTGTAAATCTCGGATCTCTATCCGAGACAATGTCTTCCGGCATTCCGTGCAAACGGAATACCGTATCAACGAATATCCGCGCTGTTTGAGCGGCGGTTACATTCGCTGATACTGCAGTAAGATGTACCATCTTACTGAAACGGTCTACAAAGACCACTATTCCAGTCTTCCGACTATTGTCGCGTGGAAGACCGAATACGAAGTCCATTGAAATGGACTTCCAACACTCTGTCGGAACCGGCAGAGATTGCAGCGGAGCCTGTGCAGACTGCGCAGGCTTAACGCGCTGGCAATCTCGTACGTATTTCCGTACCCACTTGTACTAGTTTCGCCAGTAAAAGTCACGTGCGAGAGAAGCGTATGTCTTCTCTCGACCTTGATGCCCCGAAATCGGTGCATCATGATACTCAAACATAATTTGATGTTTGAGATCATCGTCGTTTGGAACGAGGATGCGACTTTCATCTTTTTGGTCTTTGCTGTAAAGCAGCAGACCATCGTGCAGTCGATATCGATGCACGCAATCGCGGAGGAACTCTGAGAGCTCGTCGCGCTTCTCACTTGATTGATTCTTAAGTAATGAATCAACAGACGTGTCTCCTCGTCTGTTTTGTACGCCTCGCGTACATGTCGTATAATTGACGACGACAAAGCAGTGCAACGGATCGCGTTTGCACTGGCACCTTCGGTTACGGACGGTTTCGTCTCGTAATCGGGCCTTCGTGATAGCGCATCTGCTATCACGTTCAACTTTCCGGGTTTGTATTCAACCGTAAAGTTGTATTCAGCAAAGAATGACAGCCATAGAGCCATTCTTTGAGAGATGTGTGGTGAATTCACGGCCGTGCGTAGCGACGCTTGGTCCGTGTAAACCACAAACGGTCTATCTCCCAAGAGATAGATCCGAAACTTATCCAGTGCATACTTCATGGCAAGGAGTTCCTTGTCATGCACTGGATAGTTGCGCTCGTCTGGGCGCAACTGACGCGATTGATAGCAGATTACGCGATCACGATCATCGTGATCACGATGCATCACAGCACAGCCGATAGCGAAATCGCTCGCGTCGCAAACGACGTGGAACGGATGCTCGTTATCGGCTATAGCCAAGACAGGCGCTTCAGTCAAGCTTTGCTTGACTGCATCAAAAGTATCTTGGCATTGGGTATTCCAATGCCATTCGTCATCTTTTTTAAGTAATTGAGAAAGAGGTCGTATTAACCCAGCATAGTTGCACGAATACTTGTACAAATATGTTGCCAACCCAAGGAACTTTCGAAGTTCCTTAACGTTGTTTGGCGTATGCCATTCAACGATCACCCTGATCTTTTCTGGATCAGGACGCACCCCGTTCTTGCCCACAAAGCATCCAAGAACGGGTATCTCAGGTGCACCAATGGTGCACTTCTTTAGATTTGCATAGAGCTTATGCTTACGCATAATCTCTAACACTCGACGTAGATGTTACCTATGGACATCTACATCGCTTTTATCGTGTTCACCCTTACTATGGATAAACAAGTCATCGAAATAACTCGTTGCGAATTCTCGCACCGGGCGTAATAGATGCGTTACGCATCTGTTAAACATAGCAGGGGCATTTCGAAGCCCCTGCGGCATAACAAACCACTCCCAAAGCATGCCGCTTGGGGTGCTTATCGCCGTGAGAGGGATATCCGTCTCACGCATTAGGATTTGATAAAATCCATCTCTTAGATCGAGAGCACTAAAGATGGTGCTCCCGCACATGCCATCAATGATGACATCTTTTCGCGGTATCGGCGTCTGCGCCGGTACCGTCGCTGCGTTCAGCTTGTTGTAATCGTGAACGATTTTCCACCCACCTGTGGACTTTTTCACACAAAAGGTGGGGGTAGAGTGCGGTGAGATAGACTCCCGCACTTGGCCTGCTTTACGACGAGCTTCGAAAAACTCGTCGATCGCTTTTACTTGATCACGCGGCAACGGCCATTGCCGCGTAACACAATACTTCGTGCCTGGCACGAGGTCAATCTCATGACTAGTTCCTTTATCCTTAGGGAGCTCGCTAGGTACTTCTTCTGGGAATACGTCAGCGTATTCCCGAAGTACCTCATAAAATGGGGAGTTCGCTTTAAGCGACTCCCAGCTCTGCGCTTCAAAGCGCTGAACTTTGGTTTGATCATTGGGAACCTCGTTCCCAATGTTTTCCACTTGTAATGTGGATATTCGTTCACGAATATCCACTACATCATCTGTTGCTACGATAATACAGATCTGTTCGATCTGATCATCGTGCAAGTTTCTCATAAACTTCTTCCAGCTTAGCGCTGGAAGAGCCATCACCTCCGAACCTTCTTTCGGAGGGTGTTCCATCAACAGAGACTGGGTAGCTAATCCGGTCTCCGTTTGCGTCAAGACGTTGATCGTCTCGACGGAACTGTCCATGAAATCAGACTCATTTGTCTGATTGACTGCTACACGGTGATTACGATTCACCGTGTGCGAATACTCATCATCATGGTGGCCACTGCCTACCATGGAATTTTCTTGGCGATCAGATGTGCTCGTCTGATCGGCCGCCTTTTCTGCGACACGGTGGTATTTATCACCCGTGTGCATGGCTAACGCAACGTGGTGGGCACTGGCCACCACGGAGTTGTGCTCACGATTGCACTTGATCGTGAGTTCACTCTCATCAACACGGAATTCTTTCATCGTGTTGGAACCTTCGGTCGCACAGTGGGTGTTTCCCACTGTGGATACTATTTTATTCTCACGGTGGGTGTTTCCCACCGTGGATATCACTTCACATCGAACTTGTGATCTAAATCGAGGACGATGAATTCATCCTCGAATGACAGTTCATTCAACTCGAAGCGTGTTTTAATCACACGCTTTGGAATAGTCACGGTTGCACCTGTTGCTAACCGGACTGACAACATACGTCGTGGGGTTTCTACCTCCACGAATATCAACAGCGTTAGACTCTGAATTCTAACGAAATTGTTTGACGCTCCTGTGTCAAACAAAGCTCGCATGGGGACATCGCTCCCGTGCGGCTTAACCTCCAGGGTGATAAGAGGCTTATCATCACCCTGCACCTTTTGACAGGACATAGTCCCGTCTGGGGCTATTACCCTCACATGCCCTATGTCGGCATGTGGGATAACATTCCCAGTAGGGCGCCCCGCCCCTACTGGTGATTTACATTTTTTGCACCAACAGGGTGATGTCCCTGTTGGTGTCGCCGTGCAGCGGACGGTTCGGTCCGCTGACTGCGTGGCACCGGACGCGGTGCCATAAACTCATGGGCAAAATGCCCCATTTTCGCGCATCTATTGCAGCGAATATTCTTCTTAAATTTCGGTTGCTTCGTGTTCGAAGCAACCGCAACCGATAGGTCCATCGGCTCTGGACCTCCACCGCCCATGCTCTGGCGCGGGTGGCTGTTTCTTGAGACGAAGTGTGAGCTTCGTCTGCCTGACTGCTGATTGTTGACATGCCGTTGCGGCATGTCAAAAGCGAAGGGCTGTTGAGCCCTTCGGCTGTACCCAGCATGCGATGACGCTGATCGCATGCTGAACTCCTCACGGATGCTCATATCAATGGCATCCCTTAGAGTCTTTGGCGGGTGCCGGTAGAGACTCTGTTTGACGGGACCATCATTGAGCCCCTTCATGAAGCCAGTGACCTGCATAGCAGGGGGCACCGGCTCATACACAATATTTGACAGCAAATATTGCGTCTTCTGAGCGTAAGCTTGAAGGTCAAGCTTACCTTGCCGGAGTTCCATGAACTCCTGCCGACTACTTAGCTCCATTTCTGGAGCTTCAAAGTTGAGCTTTAGCTCAGCTTTTAATTCCTGATAATTCAGGAACGCAGAGTCATCAGTGGCTCTGCGACTCATCGCCCATGCCCTGGATCTGCCTCCCAGACATGTTGTGGCGAAGTACGCCTTTTGACGTTCGTCAACAATATTTTGCGCAGAGATGGCATCTTCCACCTCTGCGAACCATCTACGAAGGGGATCACCCCTTTCGCCGGTAAAGGGCGATACTCGCGCCTTTACCACTTCAACGCTATGCGTTGCAGGTGCAGTTGCGGTCCGCGCTGCCTCTGGCGCGGGCCGTGCTGGCTTTTCTAGGTGGTTTCGCCTAAAGCGATTCACCACCTCTATCGCTTCCTCCGGGGTCTTACCCAGGAGGAAGGTAAGGATGTCGGTGGTTCCCATGGACCGAACCATTTCTACCGTCGCATCTTTACTACGCGACGAGAAGTGGGGGAAGTGTTTCGTCACCACTTCCAGCGTTCTCTCTCGCTCGGCAGGCGTCATGTCTCACGACTTGATGCCGAGCGGCTCTTAATCTTCGCTCCGCTAGTTGACTAGCGAAACGGAACTGTGGTCGTTAAGACGGACCACAAAGTGCTACCAGGTGTAACAGGACTGATCCTGTTACGGGCTTACACTGTATTTTGCGAGGAAGCACGCAATACAATAAGGGCAGGATTAGTTGGTAACAACTAATCCTATACTAAAAGTAAATATAAGTATTCACTTATTCTTTAGAACGCAAAATTAAGAGTGTTTATTAAATGAGTGGTTAGCGGCTAACAGTATAGTAATTACCTAACTAATATAATAATATCAAGTATTAAACTAACTGTATTATTAGTTAACCTGCATGATTCGGTATTATACCGAATCGACTTTTCCTTCGTAGATTATAATAACATATAATATATTATTTGAATTTCATACAACGCGTCTGAAATTCAACTGTGATATTCTAACTTGAATATCAATTATGTAATGGCACCCCATTACAGTATTGCAGTATAGGAGCCGACCTTCTTCTTCAAGCTAGCCGATCCGTCGAAACTCAAAACCAGGAGTTCCTCATCCCGATCGACGATCGGTGGCGGCAGCGAGATTGAGTGTCGAGGTTGCTTCCTCGGGGCAATAGCCATCAGAGATTCATCCACTTCAGACTGAGGGGTGATACTGGCAGCCAATGTGCCCAATATTTCTTCCTCTCCTTTGGTGCACTTGACGACCTCGAGGGACCAATGTGACAAGATCGCCGACCATCTGCCGAGCCGACCGTCCATCCCATTGGATGATAATAGACAGGCCAATGTCGACCTTCTCGAAAGAACCTTTACAGATCGCCCGACCAGTAGGTTGTAAAACACATCCAAAATACGTAGTAAACCCAGAACTTCCTTTCAGACGATCCCATAGTTAACTTCGTTCCGCTTCAACGTCCGGATCGTAAAAGTGACCGGATGGTACACTCCATCATGTTCTTGTACTAGAGTGGCCGAAATGGCCCACTTACTCGCATACACAATGACGATCGGAATTTTCTCCGGATAGAAGTGCTTGAGAATCGGTACCGTCGCCATCTTGGCCTTTAGCATACCTAAAGCAACCTTTGCACGCCTCATGTGATCCTCTGCCTCCATTTGCGGACAATCTGCGGGCAGATCAGAGTCGCTGCCCTCCCGTAAAGTTTCCCGATCTTCTTCGCGCAACATATGGTAGTCGACTTCCCGGAGCTCGTACAGAACGGCCGCGTAAATCGCAAAGTCTTCAATGAAGCGGCTGTAGTAATTTAGGCTTCCCAAGAAGGACTGCATTGCCTTCAGCGATCTGGGAAACGGGAGGTTGTTCAGTGATTCCAGATCTTTGGGATTGGCCTCCAGCCCACTGATCGACACCATATGACCCAAATAGGCGACCTTGGACATGCCCCAATAACTTTTCACAGCACTGATCGACAGGTTTTAGCGATCGCATGTCTCCAACAAACGTTCGACCTTCTCGCACAGATCGCTCCATGACGAGGCAGGGATCAGAATGTCGTCGATATACGATCGCCTTCCCAGAACGGACGGTCTCCTTTCCCGGTCAGGTTCACCCTCTGTAAATACATCATAATTTTTGGTGAGGTCCTGATCGGTGCCGATCTTGAAGTTTCCATACAGTGCGTTGTCGATCAGCCTCTGGTAGATCTGGGGCGCGTTCTTCAACCCGAACGGCATACGGTTCCACTCGAACAGACCGAACGGCGTAACAAATGCGGAGATCTCGCGAGCCCGATCGGTCATCGAAACCACCCAAAATCCACTTGCCATGTCTAATGAGCAATACCACAGAGTCTTGTCGAGGTCTTCTAGTAGATCGCTGATCAGCGGCATCGGGTACACCATAAGCTTGGTCAACCGATTTACCAACCGATAGTCGATACACAACCTGATGTCGACACCGTTCTTCTTGATCACGATCACGATCGGTGAGGCCCATGGCGAGGTAGACGGTCTGATGATCTTTGTAGCCAACAGTCCTTTAATAAGGTCAGACAATTTTTCGCGGTACTGTGGCGCCACACGTCGGCATCGCTGGGCGATCGGCTTGGCATCTCCAACGTCGATGTCACAAATCACTCCGCGAGCAGCAGGGGGTAAGGCATTGCCTTTACCTATCGGCAGATGTTTTTTCTTCCATATGATATGCTTTAGATGATCGATCTGATCGGGACTGTTGAGATCCCGATCACCCACTTGCATATCGTCCATAGTAACCTCGGGCGGGTCATCAGACACTTCAGGGAGGACTGCCATCTGTCTCTCCAACTCCTGAATGTATTGGTCCCCGCCCTCATGGATGCAGACCTGGTCATCTTCCGGGGCAATAACACCCAAACCGTCCTGATCGGTTGCACACTGCTTTTCCCGATCGTCGGGATGCTCTTCAACGACATCGATCTGCTTAGGCGCGCCATCGTGGTCCGCCCCAGCAATCCCATGCTTCCCTTTTTCTATTTCCGGCTCCGCTGTCGCCTGTTCTTGTGACGCCACCATGTTGACGAACCTTGGCTCATCTGCTTGATGGTCCACCGTGTCCGGCGACTGCGGTGCCTTTCTTCGAATTAACATCTTCTTTGGGGTTACATAGCTGGGTCGTCCACCATAGGTGAGGTATCTTCTTCCACCGGTCCATCATCGCTGATCAGATCGGTGGTCGCTTGGTATGCCAAGTTCTGACACTCAACATACCGTCTCGATCCGATCGAGACGAACCCCATCTTTCTTGGGCACCTTCCCTTCCGCCATCCACATGCCAACAATAGTATTGTTTTCGAGCGTAAGCGGCTTGTCACCGATATTAGTGACTCGGAAAAAATAATGTCGGCCGGCGCTCTTCACAAAAGTCGACACCCACCGATCGCCCCTGGTCACCCGTAACTTCCTTGATCGAAAACCTTTGTCGACCGGGGTATCAGCATATTGGCCGACTGGAATGGTGACATCTTGGTCCCACCTGACCATATTGGTGTGCGATCCGTATAGGGGCCGCCGACCAGCTAACTGGATCTGGACCTCATCCGGGTGTGTAAGCACTCCATGAGACAGATCGAGGCGAATACATGCCGGCACCATGAAATCCATGCCTAACAGGGCATCCTGACCGGCCAGCTTGCCAAACCAAGCGCTGAAGAAGTAGACCAACGAACCCGATAGGGTGATCTTCACGCGCGTCCTTCCTCCGGTCATGCAAGAGTTTTCACCGATTCCGACGCATTCTTGTCTCTGGGTATCGCCTATACGACATTTGACCTTACGAGCAAAGGCGGAGTCAATAATCGAGACTTCAGCCCCAGCGTCGAACAACATCGTCGCTTTCTGGTTATTTATCTTACCACAGGCTTTCGCCTGCTTAAACCATTTATCGGGCGCATGATACTTCCAGTATCCGCGAGACTCCCCAGGAAGCAGGTCCAACTGCATGACCACCTTCGATCGGGAATATTCATCGGCCGTGAGATTGTAGACCGGATGATCCCGATCGACGCAATTGAGAATAGAACATGTATTGTCGGTTTTATTCTCCTTGCCGACATATGCATAGATGCCAAACATAGATCGCTCGGATCGATCCAGATTCCAACCTGGCGAGCGTTCTAGTTTAACATCTTCTCCACGTCGGGTGGAAGCATCCCCGCGTGCTTACCCGGCACATACCACTTGCGCATCATATTGAAGAAATCTTTGATCTTGCACTGGAAGGACTCGTGGATCTCTCCGCATGACTTGCACACGAAGAGGCAGTGATCGGTGGTGTGGCCGCGTCTTTTGCACTTCTTGCATATCAACTTCTTCCAGCAGTCCCCACCATCATGATTGCTTGACCCGCAGTGAGAACACTTCTTGCGAGGTCGGTCCGGATCGGACTTATTCCCACTCCTTCCCTTCTGATCTGCCTGGTTAGGCTTCGATCTGGTTCTTGGGTTGAATTCGTCACATTATACTTTCTGAAACCAACCAACCTGGTTTGGCCCGGGATCGACCAGGGACCTTCCGGTCCCGTAGTGAGCATTGAACCACACAACCACGGTCGGATTCGATCTGGTTCTTGGGGCAGGTTCCGTGACAAAAACGTGGCGATACTGGTACTCGTCTGACTCCCGACTGGACTGGCCGCTACTTGCCTCTTCCGATCCAGTGCTCTCTTCAGTCACTATCGCCTTAACAGCACGAGCCGATCTGGTCAGGGGCCTCTTCACCGGGTCGGTCTGGGTCTTCGATCTGTAGCGACCCGATCCAACGGCGACCTTCGCCCTCATGTTGCGTGAGTGTTGCAGCGTCCGCAACGTCTGATCCACTTCCCCCACATCTTTGAGGCGCAGTAGATTGAGCTGATCTGCCAGCTCTTGGTCATCAAGGGTACTGATGTAGTGACCCACGTGCTCCATAGCGGCACCGGTCGGCGGGTTGCCTTCCTTGATCACTATCCCGGCGCGAATGGCAGCCACGTTCAAGCGGTGCAAGTACTCCATCGGTGTCTCGTAGCCCCGCTTCTGCATATGATGGTATTTGCGGGCGGTAGAGAATCCGGAGTTGTAGTACTGACCCTCAAACTCTGAACATAGCAGGTCCCAGTCAGATCGGACATCCTGACTCAACTGTTGGACCCAGTTCGCAGCCGGTCCTTTCAGCAGATCTCTAAAGATCA
Organism: Peronosclerospora sorghi; assembly: GCA_026184515.1. Classification (NCBI taxonomy): domain Eukaryota; phylum Oomycota; class Peronosporomycetes; order Peronosporales; family Peronosporaceae; genus Peronosclerospora; species Peronosclerospora sorghi. Next base: position 13,953,082 of record CM047581.1, read on the forward strand.
AACACCGTTCCTTTTTTGGTGTCTGATCCCGTAAGAAAACAGACTTGACACGACCAAACCACGACCTGGCCTGCTCCTCGTCGGTGTCCTTTCCGATGAAATCCTTGAGATCAGTAGTCGCAGCCATGCGAATGCGCGGGATCGCAGTAGATCCGAAATCAAAAGCGGTCGTGGAGGCTAGATTAGCCCTGCGCGTTCTGCCCGCACCTGCACCGTCTGACCCATAGTGGTCATCCGGATCGCCGATCGACTCCATGTCGTGACACTGCTCTTGCTTGATTGGCGCGATAGAGCTGGTTGCGGCTTGTGTCTTCCTTTTCCAGTTGGTTTAACACCTCGAGTGGCCTTGTCCACTAATGCTACTGACTCCATATCTACGTCCCGGTAAATATTGACATTTTGCCGGGCAGATCGATCCTGAGAATGAGGGCGCGGAGGTGATCTGCATCGATCTCCCATGAAACGCTCCATCATTGCTTCAAACATGACTTGGACGTTAGCTTGGGTCATGGGCAACGTGTGGGTATCCTCCTTTGGAGGTACTGACACCTGTGGGGGCTCCTGGGGCCCCGACCGGCATGCAGCCCCATGCTGCCGCACGTCCTTTTTATGTCCCCATTGGGGTATGATCTGCCCCCATGGTCATCCGCTCAACACCGACCTCCAACTCCGATGAGCTGCTAGAGGAAGGTGGAGACTGATATACCGATTTATCATCGGAGCATGCATCGTCATGTGCTGCCGTGTCTTCAGCAACCTTCAATGCCATGGTGGGAGTTGGGCGGATAACTGCCCCCACCAACGGCACCAAATGATCATGGAGAGTCGACATCGACAGCTCCAGCCTGAGAGTGTCCAGATCAAACATCTTGTTGACGTTGGCCGGGTTCTGCACTTTTATGCCGACCTCAGCCAACATCGCCAGCAGGTTCTTCACCAATAGCAACGGCCGATCGCTTTGGATCGGCTCGGTGGTAGGTCCGAGAAGGCGATAGGGGATCTGGAGGTTTAAGATCCGCATGACCTGGTCTTCACGATTAAATCGCTTTAACTCGTGGATGTAATACATACTGGTCAGGTCTTCTTCCATGATAAACCCCATCCCAGACCTGCGACTTTTCTTCCAAATCGTCTTCATCGGATAGCATTCTGAGCTTCTGCATGGGGACTTTGGTAAAGTGGATCGGATCGTTACGATCATCCTCCAAGTCGTTTTCATCTTTCGCGTTTTCATCAAAAAGTTCATTTAAATGCATAGTATCAGGACAAAAGTCCTGATCCTTTCTGGAACTATAGCAAGACTTGCTATAGTCCCGATCGGCTCCGGTGGGAGCCTTATGGGGAGGAAAAAACTTATTAATCCCGATCTGGTCCTCCACCCGGCCAGATCGGACATCGCCATCCTTATCGACAACGAGAACATAAGGCGATAGCCGTTTCTTATGTCCTCTACGAACGATTCAACATTTAACTCGTTATAATCGATTCTTCGCGAGATATCATCTCGGTGATATCCACGATCACCAAGTGATCCGGGCACGCGCACCATTGTGATGGAGTCAAATTCAAAATCGAACACCGTAGTGTCGAGAACCTGACCACAATCGTGCCCGGCCTTTCAACGTACGGGGGGGGGTACCCCGCGAACCTTCGCCTACGATCCGATCTGATCGTCCGCTACTAGCAGACGACCGATCATCAGCATAGGACGTCTGGTCCGATTCGTTTGTCATCTCACCTTGTGTACCCGATGGAATGGGATGGTTACACACTTGGTGGATCGGTGCTGGGAATTGATGTGAGGTCTAAAAACTTGAGACCGAGCTGGGTAGTGTACCCTGGGCGGAACTCTTCACCCTGGGTACGGTCAGACCAGTTATACTCCAAGTAAATATACTTCAAAGGGCAGATCGCTTAACCGATCGTAGAGCCCAACCAATACGAGAATAAAAGTCCAATACTCCAATATAGAGATCCAATGATAACGTGATAAACTCCACGAACGATATCTCCACGAACAATCCAATACTTGATTATACGATCCAAACGTGTGTAACTTGCGCTTGTGAAGTCGACCAATACGTACTCCCGTCGAGGGACTTCCGGCGGGCCAAGTGCGTCTGTGACGCGTCCCGGCCGGGTATAACAAGCTAGAGGGGATTACTCTACCCTCTGCTTCCAAAAACTATGCAGCGTGCAGAGGCGACTGATGTACAGTGCGAAGATGCTAACGACTTCTTGTTGAGTGTTAAAGGCCAAAAATTAACGACTAACCAAAACTATCTCCCTATGGTCCCCAATATGTACAAACATGAAAATATGTAAGTACACGCAATATCATGTGACTTACCAAAATCCGTGTTCTTCACACACCTCGCACACGATTGGCCCAAAAGCCTCCTTGATTTTCACCAATCAGATCGCCGATAAGCCGATCGGCGTGCCGCTGACATAAAGTGACTGAAATTCTTGAGTACGCTTCACCACAGGAACATCAAGCCATGCTTGAACATCACAACCCGTATACAATTACGTGCGGCGGAGAATGGAGGGGAATCAGGTGGTGGATCCGGAACTCCGTCTGCCTTGCGAGCAAATGAACGACCGAAGGAGGTAAAACACACCGACTGCCAAAGAGGTCGGCACGATAATGACGGATAATGGTTACGGCGGCAGTATCTTCGATCGCGACATTATTTGAAGTGCCACGACGGACGCCTCCAGCGCATTTAAGCATTGCACTCATCGTATACCCCGCTTAACTATGTGCTTCTTTTCCTGAAGGTCGGTAGGGGTGGACCACTGAGGGGATTTGAGTACGACGCTGTTGAGGGAGAGTTCAATGGCAAAGAGGATGCTATCCGTGGGAGAGGCGGAGCAAAACGTTGCAGAAGCATTCGTTCTCAGATCAGATCTATTGCTTTTTTGTTTTAAAGTGAATGGTATATATACTGTAGTTGTTATGAAGCAATTCGTCGGAAGGACGGGTACCAACCCCTGGGCGCATCATGGGGAACTTTAAGTCATGCGCAGACAGCGAAACCCCTGCGTACAGGTGTACAATTATGTGCGGCAGCCGATAGAGGGGGATCAGTTGGTGGATCTGGAACTTCGTCTGCTTTTCCTGCAATCATACGGACAAAGGCGGTAAAACAACCCCAAGTCATCGAGGTCGGCGCCAAATGTTGGGAGATGGTTATGACCGCAGTATTTCCGTTCGTGAGTTTGTATAACGATGACTATTGGTAACGTCGTTTATGGCGAAGCACTACATTTAATTAGGTTGCAAAAATCTCGCAATGATGGGAGCAGTCAATGTCCAAGATTGCACACGCAGTAGTTGACACCAAAAGGATTTTCTTTTCTATTTGCTTTAAAGTACATGTAGATATACAGTAGTTTCAATGAAATTTCAATGAAATAGTTCGTCGGAACGACGCGTACCATCCCCTAGTATATATAATAACAGCATTCATGTCGTCATCGATCGATGGGCTCCCGTGCCTAATCGAATATCTCGATCTATGTATACAACAGAATGATGGTCGCGATCACGTGCCTAATCGAAGTCAAACTATACTATCATTCGGACCTAATAGAATAGGACTTTAACATGGGTTATTACAAAGAGCGCTTTTCTATCTATCTTCTATATAACAACAGAATTCATGTCGTGATCCCGTACATAAACGAATTCGAACTATACTATAAACACTTAATTAAATTCCACTTTATTTAATAAAAAACTCTTTTAGATTTAAAGCCCACCCTGTCTGCTCCCGCATTAGTTTCAACCAACAAATGTCACCGCAAACAGAGAGTCCACGTACACGGCGAAACCTACTGGATCGGAAGCGGCGTGCTCAAGAACGTGCTGTTGAGACGCCAGAAGAGCAAGAACGACGAATCGGACTGGATCGGGAGCGGCATGCTATACAACGGGATCTTGAGACACAAGAAGAACAAAAACAACGACGCCAAGGGTCAGTCAGCTGCAAGACGTGCTCAGCGTGAACGGCGGCTTACGAAAGACCTCTTACGCGCCGCTGAACCGGAGTTTCTCCTTGCACGTCAGGAGGTCGCCGCATATTCCGCTTTGTGCTGAACCGGGCTAACGTCTGCTGCCACAACTGTGGGGCGCTCCATTGGATTGAGGAGCGCGTGAAGGGTCCTGTATCAATCGTTGCTCTCCCTCTTTTAGCCATGTGTTGCGACCGTGGCAGGTGGCCAACGTCCCACCATTGGCACAGCCACCAGAGCCGCTCCGAGATCAAACGACTATTTCCCGGGCGGACTTGATGGTTATCCACAACCAGACATTGAACGGACTGATGAATACTATTTATGATGGCATCATCGATGCCGCAAGGAACGCACTTGCCTACTTGGCTACCGCAATCCCTGCAGCTCACAACGACAATGTGGCCGGTATCAACTCAGCCGTCCCGAACATGGTTCCTGGGGGAGTTCAAAAATTTCTCTGCGCCGACAAAATTGAGGATGAGGAGAGTGCAAATACAATCGCGACGGACAGATTGACGTGGATGGATGGCTGCCGCATCGACTTGCACCTGAAAATAGGCTCACAAATCATGCTCCTGCGGAATCTGGATCCATCAAACAGGCTTTGCAATGGCACGAGGCTCATTGTCCGCACGTGTGATTGCGGCTGAAGCCTTGACGAATGATCATGCAGGGTATGTTTACCTTATCCCGCATATTGCACTAACAACTGAGAAATCAGGTATGCCCTACACGATCCATCGGAAGCGGGTTCCTTTGCGCTTAGTCTATGCGAAGACGATAAACAAGTCACATGTACAGACGCTGCATATGTATCACAAAGGATGTGTTCTCGATTGGCCAGTTGTACGTCGCCTTTCCACGGTCGACAGCAGTGGAGAACATTTCCGTCCTTTAGGAAGCTGAGTCTGCAGAACGACGACTATAATGCGCAACGTCGTTTATGACGAAGCACTACGTCGAATGAGGTTACAAATTGTCGCAATTATGGGAACGGTCAATGTCCAATATGCACACGCAGTCGCTAACACCAAAATAATAAACTTTTTTGTCAAACGTAATGTTATACAGTAGTTTCAATTAAATTTCAATGAAGCAGTTCGTCGGAACGAGGGGTATCATCCCCTAGTATATATATATATATAGGGAGAGCCTGCGGTCACACACACCTAAGGCTCCGCAAAATCCCAGCTCGCCCGGGTCAGCCCAAAAGGCCCATGAGCTGGCCCAAGAACTGTATAAATGCGGTGGCTGATGCAAGGCTATATGTATTAGAAGAATACATTGGGATGTACAATGTACACAATTTCGGTGCCGAAAGGTTGGTGAAGGTGCTGACGTCAGTTATGAATGGTGAGGACAAATTTTTCGCAAGTATAACAGCGGCAAAGGCGCATTCTCTCTTAAGAGAAATAGCCTTGAAAGTTGAGAAGTCGCTGATAGATGGATGGAAACGCGAGGAACATTTGAATCCAGAAATTCTCTTGCTTCGGCTTGGGATTGAACAAAGCTTGGATCAGATCATAAGTTTGGAAGCAGTGTGGAATTACATTGCGTATTATAACTCACACAATCCGGAAAAGCAGTTCTCGCTGGTTCGATGGCTTACGGAGACCATCGACGAGGATGTATTGGCGAGGGGGTTGGTCAAGGCAACGTGGATGGACTCTACAAAGGAGATCGCGGCGGCATTGCAGCAAGAACAGTTAGAGTTGTGGATTGCCACCGTTGATGAAGTTTTTATATTGCTGAAGATCAAGGACGAGGGGCACAAAATGTTTGAAAGCCCAAAAATGGAGACACTAAACATGTACATGGAAAAATTTAATGCCAACGGCAAGAAACCCGACGAAAAGTTGGTGACTGTGTTTGGCGTCTTGTTGCATGCTTTCGGTGAGAGCATTTGGCTCTTCTGTTATTGGAAGCAGTCGAGTCATCAACTATGAAAGGTAGATATCACGCTGGAGGACACTTGCTAACGCTCTTTAGTCGATGGTATCGTGCCGGCATTGACCCGTTGAACTTTGAAAGAGAGCTCTAATATGAAGAAGACAAAAACATTGCGAATCAAGTGAAAACGCTTCGCGACCTGTACAAATCCTACTACGAAGGACGACCCGCTCCTAATGGAAAGTAGTATCCAGCGAGCCTATTTTCGTTAAGATGAAATAGGTCTATCAAAGTGCATGTTTAGGCTAACTATTTTTAGTCCGATCTACTTTTACATTTTTTTCGTCTGTCGAGTTGTGGTTGCTTTTTATGGTGGAAAATTCGTGATAACGTGAAACAGGTTAGTGTGGAGATTGGTTTGTGGACTTACCGTACGTGGGGATAAGCCCAGACCAGCCCTTCAGCCCGCCCACGGCTTGTGGGCTGGGCCGCGGGCCGACCAAACCCAGCCCAACCCGACCATGCGGAGCCCTACACACACACCTCGCATAATAGGGTGGAGTGTGTGACCGTAGTAGAGGGGTGTATGTGATTGCAGGCTATCCCTATATATATCTAAAATATGGGAAAATTTATTTATGACTCTCGTAGCGATTAAAGAATTTAATAGACTCGACTTTATCGTTTGGGTTTCGTCAAAATACATGGCCAAGCAGTCTGAGTGGGCGTCCTGTCGAGGCAGCAGGAATCCTACTGTTTTCTTGCGGTCGTACAAACTTTGCAGGTAGAACTTGGAAGTCAAGGTCACAGACACACGATCCGGTACTCCGATGATAAGAAATTGCGCCCGCACATCAATTTTGCTGCTGATATTAATTTCTTAGACATTGACCGCCTTCGTAGCACCTTTCCATCATCCAAGCGAGCAAAGGATACGCAGTCTCAACCGTGTAATATGCCGTCCATCGTGCGTGTGCCCAATGATACGTAATGTGTCTCCGTCTTCTTTGGCAAAAAGAAACCAAACCAAAAAGACTACAATTGGTTTGTGTGAATGGAGTGAGTGGGACAAGGTCCATGCCCTCGCAGTCGTCACCCGTACCGCTCGCCCTCTCTGCTCGCACGAGATGATCCTCCTACCTCGACGTCTCGACCACTTTATTCCATTACAAGCGCGTGCACTGTCCAACCTTCGCGGCAAATGCAGTCCCATCACGTCCAAGAATTCCAACCCGAGCGCTCAACGTCGCGTGTCCCGACCGAGTTTCCGTCCGCACCGTCGTCTCCGACCACTTTCTACCCCATCGAGCCGCTCGCCAGGAGTTCTCCGTATCCATCCACGGTCCCGTCCGTCCACGTGCCCCCTCTGCCTCCACCTCAGCGCTCCCGCCGCCTCGTTTGCATCTCACGGATTTTCTCTACCACGAAATTTTTGGGCTACACCCACCGCCACCAAGTGACGGCGTCCCTTACGCCAGCGTCGCGAATTTCTTTCTCGTGCCTCTCCATATGGAATAGCTCTTTCTTTTTGGTGTCTTGTTGGCCGCCAACAGTTTTCTCTACGTCTTGACCTACTTGCCGCTTCAAAATACGACTTGGATATCATGAGTGAGATCAAATGGCCCCGGGCAACGACTGAGACGCAAACAAGACTTTGGCTGGTGTCAAAGACATTAATGGAGCCGTCTCTCTATATTCCTGCGTGAAAATTGTCCCCGGGCTTCGCCTTTGCTTCAGGCAATAAACACGGTCAGCTGTACCACGCGCTGGGCATCTTCCAATCCCGTGGTATCGATCTAAGCAAACTCAAAAGTCTACCGTGGATTAGTAGCCACCCGAGTGCGGGTAAGGCTAGATTCATCTTTTATATGGATATACTTGGACGGTCGAGGGCTTGAAAACCCTAGCGTCAAGAAGTGTGTCATATCAATTCTTGGGGGCGCAAGATGTTGTTGCTGATGACGTCGAAAGTCGTCAAGCAGTTTCATCGCTGGGGTGTAAAACGGATTCATGGATGAAGGTTTCGAATGCCTGGATAGCTTTTGCAGAACAAGTGCATAGTGACAACTGCGAGTAAACGGTGTCCAAACTCAAATTTCTCGAGTGCAATGACATAAGCGACATCGAAGATGACGGGCCACAGCCGATGATCAGTCGAGTCCATGAAAATGAAATACCTTCCGCCAGTGCATTGCGAGAAAATAGATTCTAAACATACATAAGCACTTTGCTGCAGCAAGCAAAAGCTTTCCACGCACACGGACGAAAGAATGTGCAGCTTAGTACATTGAAGTGGTGGTCATTCTGATCAACTAGCACGTCAAGTGAAATGCGAGCGTGTACATTCTCGAATGAAGGTCGTTTCTCCGTGTTAGTGGATAAGCAAAGTAATCTCTTGAGTCTCACAGTATCCGAAGCTGTAGCGGCAGGCATTAGCATTCGCATCAGTTGCAGGAACGTATGGCTTTCATTGCGAATAAACGTGGTCCAAGCGTATCGAAATTTACGACTACGGAGATTCCACACTGTTTTTCTTGGCTTCACTTCAGTTTCATCGTTGCCATTGAACTGTAGCCATGAGCAAGTAAATAGCCGTCGTCCATTAACTAAACGGAGCTCGCGATACTCTTGCAAAGATAGAAATGACGCCACTAATATAACACATTCGCTGTCTATTAATGGTAGATAACATATTGCCCGTATTTTATATATAAATGAGATAACGTCTAATATGCCCCTGTTTTGGCCCAATAATTCTAAAATGCCCCTCTTCTTAAAAAAACCCTAAAATGCCCGTTTTTCGCGGTGCCCTCGTAATCGCTAAATTTAAGGCGACTATTTAATGAAACATTAGTTTGCCAACCATCTCTAAGTTTGAATGTCGGTATTACAGGATTTTGGCTGGCAAAGTAAGTTCATTAGGATTTTATATCAGAGCCAGCTGTCGAAGTGAGATTGCTCAGATCGGTGAGATTGCGGCCAAGATCCTCGCCAAGATCTGAGAGATCTGAGCTAAGATCACTGCAATCATGGAGGTCAGTGCCTGCTTTGACAACTTTGCTGCCGTGAAACGTGCTGCTGCGGACCATGCCTCTCTCAATGGGTATTCTTTTAATGTGGACAAGCACGACAAGAAACGCCTGGTGTTGGCTTGTCGAACGACCGACTGTCCCTATCATCTACGTGCAATCATTGATTGTCACTCAGTCTGCAAAATCACAAAACTGAACCTTACGCACACCTGTGCCGGCAACCTCCAGGAAGGACATGGATCGCAGAACGCGAAGAAGCGGGTCGCTCAGGCGATTCACACCGGAATGGTTGTGAATCCGAAGACTGCACCCAAGCAAATTCAAGATCACATGCGAATGCAGCATGGGACGGTTCCTTCTTACTCTACGGCTTTGCGTGTCAAAGAAGATCTACTGTCAGAATCTGCAGATGACCAACGGGAACAATTCAGGAAGTTCAGATCCTACTGTGCAGCTCTAAAGGCTGCGGACCCTCAAACCACGGCCATAGTCAAGGCAAGCAGTATTGCTGTCCCTTCAATTCTGCCCGACTCACCCCGAGCATTTGCCCAGCATTTTCATAGCGTTTTTATCAGCACCGGAAGTGCAAAACATTTCTCGGCCCACAACCGGAAGTTCCTTTCTATAGACGGAACATTTACCAAGAATCGATTTATCCAAACCTTACTGCTCGCATGTGCGATGGATCGCAATGGTAGCCTGGTTGTTTTGGCGTGGGCGCTAGTACCCAATGAATGCGAGGAAACCTGGAAATGGTTTCTGGAGAATTTGTCCGCTGCATTGCCAACGTTGAATACCAGTCGGACTACTATCATCAATGACCGTGAGAAGGGATTAATCAATGCTATGGAGACCAAAATTCCAGCCGCTTATGCTGCATGGTGCTGTTTTCATATTGCTCAGAACGTCCAAACCAAATTTGGTCTCAAAACCAAACGTTTGTTGTGGCGTTGCGCTTATGCAGGTGGGTTGTTTGGACAACTTGAAAATACAAAAACTGTTGATGAGTCATCTATTTAGGTACAGAGGCGAAATTTATCGAACGTTTGGCAGAGGTTCGTTCGGAGAACCCAAGTGCCGCAGATTATATCAACGAGATTCCTCACGAACGCTGGGCCACTTAAGCATTTACTGGCAGGCGTTTTGGACATGTCACTTCCAATTTGGCAGAAATTGCCAATGCTCTTTTGCGCGACATCCGTTCACTCCCTGCGCTAGAAATGATGCATGCCATCTACTTGCACCAAATGGGAAAATTATATCAACGTACCCAAGACTCTCTTTCCTGGAGAGGCCAGTTGGTGCCCTCGGTGGAGGAATCTCTACGAAAGAACATGCTGGCTGCACGTGCCTATACACCAATGCCTGCAACAGCAACAGATGGTGTCGTAATTTGTACTAAAACGGCTAAGCAATTCACCGTCTATCTTCCGACAACAGCGAATGGTGAGGGACGTTTTTCTTGCACAGAATTCCAGCTGTTGTGGATTCCTTGTGAGCATGCTTGTGCCTTTGGCAATGCAGTGAGAACATCTCCCATCTCCCTCGTGTCAGACGTTTACTCGACCGCAACTTACAGAAATGCATATGGACATCCGTATGCACCAGTAACGTTGGAGGGGATGGAAAAGGAAGATTTAAATCCTCCGGTCTTGAAACGCCCCCGTGGTCGTCTCAAGACTCGACGTGTGGAAAGCGGAATGCAAGGCACTAGAAGCTCTGGCTCTTCTTCTAACCATGGATGTCGCACATGTGGAGAGGCCGGACACAATCGTCGTACTTGTCATGAAGCGCACAGTTGATGGCTCAACTTTGCGCTTTGCCACCGCTAGAAGTTCACTTATCGCGTACGAGTTACATGGGTATTGTTGCGCTGACTTTAGAGAGTTTCGGTGCTGAAGAATTACAGAATACTCCTTCTATAACAGAAAACAATGAGCACCTGGGTAGCACTTTGCGGTTTTTTGGCATGAGACGCAGCAGTGCTAGTGCCGACGTGCCATCATTGCGCCCCACTGTGACGTATACTTATCTTCAGCCGGATGCAGATGAAGCAACAGTTCATGTGGAATTTGCAATGGAGAAGGTAAAAATCCTGTTGATGTCCGAACAGCAAGTGGATTCACCAGTGAAAGATAGCATTTCTATTGATTCGATTGTCCAAGACACTTTAACAAATAGCACTAACATGATACCTATCGGCGAATTCGTCGAAATCGTCGCCAGTGACTTTTTACTCGCGTTTGACAGCGAGTATCGTGAAAATCCGCGCTTAGCAGTGCGTCTGGGAGCTTTCAGAGCCTGGAATCTTGCTGGAAAGTATAAATCGTCCGCCCGTGGCACTACTGAACGAGGCGTCTTCCTTGTTTCTACTTATCCTCTGCAGATACACTATACATGGGATGACATTGCGCTTATGGGTGAGTTGGACTTATTTTTTCGAAGTCAAGGGCACCGTAATTTCCGAGTCTCTGTCCGCTCTTCTTGCTTTTTTTCCGCTTCCATCGAAGCCAAATCGAGCACGAGATCGAACAGACTCAAGGGTTGTCGATGCAACGAACGGTTTGCTCGTACTTGTGACCAGTACAATCTCGCCATCGCCATCTTTGGTTACGCGGCGTGAAAATATTTCGGACATTTCACGTGATGGAAAGAAACCCGAATTAGCGCTCACTGTTCGTGCACAAGCCAAGCAAGTAGGTGTCGCTCTACCGCATGAGGCGTACGATCCAAAGAGCCCACGAGTGGTGTTTGCATGTGATTTTACGCTCGAGTTTACATGGAAACCACATCCTAACTTAATACGAGAAAAGATAGACGACGACACGAGTATCCTGTGCACTATTCTTGCTGATGCACGAAATATCGAGATGGTTCTTGAGAATGCACGACGTCCAAGCTGTTGCGTGTGGCGGCCTTCTCCAACTGCGCAGTGGGACGCCATTGATATTGCTCCATTGATTTAGTTTCTCGAGCCATGTGATGTACACATTTCAAGTGAAGGATTTGTTTCCACATGCTGGTCGGCGACAGCAGATTGCTGCACTGAGTTTCACTCCTATTCAAATGTTCGTCTCGTACGAATGGAACGTTTGTTTAGTAATGGACACGATGGATTCTTTGAACAAAGCGATAACACAACGCCAAAGAGCCTCCAATCCTCACTCTTTTTCGGGTGGTAATCATTCGGCTTTGCGTTCCTTGACACGATATAGAACATCATCGAGGTCGCTCGTGAGGGCAGCTGCATTGGAGAAGGAGGAATTCCATCGCTATTTTACATGCCAGTTGCCGTCCGTGAATTTGTCATTAATCAACGACTGTGACGGGTGTGATATGGCCGACGGCACCATCGAGACCGAGCGCGTACAGCGCGCAAACGTGTAGCACAATTTGTACGTCAACGTTTTAATCTCATCGGCCGTAAAGCTAATTTCATCCTACAGCACATGGTAATGCGTCGGACGACTCGTGACTTGTAGGTCTGCATGACTCATGAGGTAAAAGTCATTCTCAATCGGATGACAAATGCCCGTTTCCACGACTGTGCCCGCCTTGACATTGCCACTACGATCCGCATCTTTCGAACTATCGGGGAACAAGCGCGTATTATGGCGTTTCTGGACAATCACAAACGTAATCGGGGACATGTACCCCACTTCGAGCGCCTGACACGCCTCGCGGATCGCCGTCACTTCAAAATTCAACACCATATGAAACTGTCCTTCGCTCACACCATCGCGGTAAGACACAATCCGATCCGGTTTGCCCCGCGTCTGACGGTAAAATTGTTTCATGAGCTCCATGGTCATCTCCTTCAGGTTCGTAATCTGTTCCACGCGATGGCCTTGCGCCTGAATCGACGAGGCGTGACGAATAAAGTTGGCATCCATGGACGCCGTCACGGCGGCAATGGACGGGCGCGTCCGATCCATGGGACTTGGATGCGTCACGTCCGCGCCAAAGATGATTGTGCGCGAGGCCGAGACATGCGGAAAAGGGCCACTAATCACGCCATTCTTGCCCCCCAATTTCGTGTTCACTTTCATCAAGATATTCGCAATGTATTGGGGACTTCACTTGGCAATATGTTTCGAGAGCATGCACTGCGACACAATGCCCACGCCTGCTTCCGTATCCGACATCAGCTTAAGCTCGCCATACGCAATGGCATCCGCGACGGGAATGATTATCCACACAATCTGGGGCGGCGTCTTGAACGATTCAGTCGCCGCCTTGACGGCCGCGTGGAATAGATTCCGGACCGTATCTTCCCGTTTCTGTTTCACAAGGATGGGCGGCAACGCGGGAGGACAGCGCATGCCCAATTGACCTATCTGCGCAATCACGGCCTTGAAGAATTTCTGAATGTCGCCCTAACTGCAGCGTCGCGCGTCCCAGAGACCAATGACCGCCCAGGATTTCAACTGCGCCGGCGTATTAAGCTGTTTGCCGCGCATGTTCCACGCGCCATCTCGCGGACTTTCGCGCGCGCCACGACTGTATTCGCTATTCGTGGGTGGCAGTTGCCGCCCCGTGGTCTCGACCATGCGCGGATGGACTTCCAATCCAAACGCGCGGAGCTTCGGATCCGTATTGAAGCCGGCGTCCCGCACCTTTTGTTCAATGGCTTGCTTGCGCTTATCGGGCGGCGTGCACGTAAAGCGAATCATATTCTCCACTTGTTTGTCCGTGGCTTTCCGATGACACTTTTGGCCCGCCTCGATGCGGCACACTTCCATGGGCAGGTAATTCTTCTTCTGAGGCGCACCCACGTGAAGACAAGGGAGGTTCGGATACCGTAGACGGATCTTGTACGTTTGCTGAAAGTACTGCGCAATCGACACCCGCTGGCCGTCGTCCGTCTCAAAAAACGTCTTGTCAGCACTCTCTTTCGATAACCCATTGACCCGGTAACTTCGACACACGCCCGGACGATGCGTGATGTTCACTTTCACGCCTCGAATCGCTTTACTGAATGCCGCGTGCTGGTACTTGGCCAACGACGTCGGCATCTGTCGCAGGGCCAGCGTCTCGCACAAATAGTCGACAAAGTCCATCTCTTCGACTAAGGCCGTGGCCGCCTCCCCAAAGAAGACCATGACTCTGCGTCTGCGTCCTTTGAATCGGAATCAATGGCAACGAAAATATCCGGTGGAGGAAGTTTGGTAGTCCTTATCTCGTATTATAATCTACGTACTCGTGACTGGCATCCAATGTGTACGGAGTGGGCACTCGATGCATCCGTACAGGGATCGATATCGAGTGAAAGTGAGCTGCATTTCATCCTTACCGCAGCACAGGCGTTGGATCTCACAGTTAATCACGGACTATTGGAAGTGATGGCATCTGTGGGTGGCGCATGGAAGCGTCGTGCGGCTTCACATACGACTAAAGAAATACCAGACGACGACACGATGCGAGGCAAAACGGCTCCATGTGTCATCCGTAACGAAACAGGATTTCCATTGAGTTTCTGGCTTACTAATGGATTTTTCACGACGGAACCTCAAGGTTCATTTACCCATTTTCACTCGTCGCAAGTAAATTACATTCTAGTGCATGTAGCACTTCTTATAGATTTTCTAACGTCTACTATTCCCCTGTAATACGGACATTCAAACTTAGAGATGGTTGGCAAACTAATGTTTCATTAAATAGTCGCCTTAAATTTAGCGATTACGAGGGCACCGCGAAAAACAGGGGCATTTTAGGATTTTTTTTTAAGAAGAGGGGCATTTTAGAATTATTGGGCCAAAACAGGGGCATATTAGACGTTATCTCTATATAAATATAGGGTCAGCCTGCATCATCCCCCCCGGCCCTTTTATGTCCAAATGCGGCAAATATGGATAAGATTTGGGTTTCAAAAATGAACCTTTAAATTATGCTAGCTTTATTAATTTGACATCCGCAATAATTTTGGCAGTGCTTGAAAACGCAACGTCTAAAACGGAAGAAAGTGATAAACAGCTCGGCCTGGTCCCAGATTTCATGGTTGCCATCTCGTCTGTTTTGGGGCATGTCAAGAACGCAAAATCTCAGATTCAATACTTGCCATACATGTTACTACCTCAACCACGTTGAATTACGAAAAAAGGGCAGCAAGTTTTCTTTGTATCGAAGCTGCCTAGGGTCGAAACCTACGCACCATAGAGTCGCTCCGACTTTCCCCGAGGAACCATCAGTACAAAAAGAGGTCGACACCTTCGCATCGCGGCGCAGGAGGTCCACGCTTTCCTCCCTCTTTTAATCACCTTGCACACCTTGCACTCCTTTTGTAATGGGGTGCCATTACATAATTGATATTCAAGTTAGAATATCACAGTTTAATTTCAGACGCGTTGTCTGAAATTTAAATAAAAGATTATAAGTTATTATAATCTACGAAGGAAAAGTCGATTCGGTATAAATACCGAATCTTGCAGGTTAACTAATAGTACAGTTAGTTAAAGACTTGATATTATTATATTAATTAGGTAGTTACTATACTATTAGCCTCTAAACCACCCATTAAATAAACACTCTTAATTTTGCGTTCTTAGACTCAAGTAAATATTTATATTTACTTTTTAGTATAGGATTAGTTGTTATCAACTAATCCTGCCCTAATTGTATTGAGCGCTTCCTCGCAATTACAGTGTAAGCCTGTAACAGGATCAGTCCTGTTACACCTGGTAGCACTTTGTGGTCCGTCTTAACGACCACAGTTCCGTTCCGCTAGTCAACTAGCGGAGCGAAGATTAAGAGCCGCTCGGCATCATGTCGCGAGACATGACGCCTGCCGAGCGAGAGAGAACGCTGGAAGTGGTGAATAGACAATTCCCTCACTTCTCGTCGCGTAGTAAAGACGCGACGGTGGAAATGGTTCTGTCTATGGGGACCGACATCATTACCTTCATCCTGGGTAAGTCCCCGGAGGAAGTGGTAGAGGTGGTGAATCGCTTTAGGCGAAACCACCTAGAAAAGCGAGTACGGCCCGCGCCAGAGGCAGCGCGGACCGCAACTGCACCTGCAACGCATAGCGTTGAAGTGGTAAAGGCGCGAGTATCGCCCTTTACCGGCGAAAGGGGTGATCCCCTTCGTAGATGGTTCGCAGAGGTGGAAGATGCCATCTCTGCGCAAAATATTGTTGACGAACGTCAAAAGGCGTACTTCGCCACAACATGTCTGGGAGGCAGATCCAGGGCATGGGCGATGAGTCGCAGAGCCACTGATGACTCTGCGTTCCTGACTTATCAGGAATTAAAAGCTGAGCTAAAGCTCAACTTTGAAGCTCCAGAAATGGAGCTAAGTAGTCGGCAGGAGTTCATGGAACTCCGGCAAGGTAAGCTTGACCTTCAAGCTTACGCTCAGAAGACGCAATATTTGCTGTCAAATATTGTGTATGAGCCGGTGCCCCCTGCTATGCAGGTCACTGGCTTCATGAAGGGGCTCAATGATGGTCCCGTCAAACAGAGTCTCTACCGGCACCCGCCAAAGACTCTAAGGGATGCCATTGATATGAGCATCCGTGAGGAGTTCAGCATGCGATCAGCGTCATCGCATGCTGGGTACAGCCGAAGGGCTCAACAGCCCTTCGCTTTTGACATGCCGCAACAGCATGTCAACAATCAGCAGTCGGGCAGACGAAGTTCACACTTCGTCTCAAGAAACAGCCACCCGCGCCAGAGCATGGGCGGTGAAGGTCCAGAGCCGATGGACCTATCGGTTGCGGTTGCTTCGAACACGAAGCAACCGAAATTTAAGAAGAATATTCGCTGCAATAGATGCGCGAAAATGGGGCATTTTGCCCATGAGTTTATGGCACCGCGTCCGGTGCCACGCAGTCAGCGGACCGAACCGTCCGCTGCACGGCGACACCAACAGGGACATCACCCTGTTGGTGCAAAAAATGTAAATCACCAGTAGGGGCGGGGCGCCCTACTGGGAATGTTATCCCACATGCCGACATAGGGCATGTGAGGGTAATAGCCCCAGACGGGACTATGTCCTGTCAAAAGGTGCAGGGTGATGATAAGCCTCTTATCACCCTGGAGGTTAAGCCGCACGGGAGCGATGTCCCCATGCGAGCTTTGTTTGACACAGGAGCGTCAAACAATTTCGTTAGAATTCAGAGTCTAACGCTGTTGATATTCGTGGAGGTAGAAACCCCACGACGTATGTTGTCAGTCCGGTTAGCAACAGGTGCAACCGTGACTATTCCAAAGCGTGTGATTAAAACACGCTTCGAGTTGAATGAACTGTCATTCGAGGATGAATTCATCGTCCTCGATTTAGATCACAAGTTCGATGTGAAGTGATATCCACGGTGGGAAACACCCACCGTGAGAATAAAATAGTATCCACAGTGGGAAACACCCACTGTGCGACCGAAGGTTCCAACACGATGAAAGAATTCCGTGTTGATGAGAGTGAACTCACGATCAAGTGCAATCGTGAGCACAACTCCGTGGTGGCCAGTGCCCACCACGTTGCGTTAGCCATGCACACGGGTGATAAAGACCACCGTGTCGCAGAAAAGGCGGCCGATCAGACGAGCACATCTGATCGCCAAGAAAATTCCATGGTAGGCAGTGGCCACCATGATGATGAGTATTCGCACACGGTGAATCGTAATCACCGTGTAGCAGTCAATCAGACAAATGAGTCTGATTTCATGGACAGTTCCGTCGAGACGATCAACGTCTTGACGCAAACGGAGACCGGATTAGCTACCCAGTCTCTGTTGATGGAACACCCTCCGAAAGAAGGTTCGGAGGTGATGGCTCTTCCAGCGCTAAGCTGGAAGAAGTTTATGAGAAACTTGCACGATGATCAGATCGAACAGATCTGTATTATCGTTGCAACAGATGATGTAGTGGATATTCGTGAACGAATATCCACATTACAAGTGGAAAACATTGGGAACGAGGTTCCCAATGATCAAACCAAAGTTCAGCGCTTTGAAGCGCAGAGCTGGGAGTCGCTTAAAGCGAACTCCCCATTTTATGAGGTACTTCGGGAATACGCTGACGTATTCCCAGAAGAAGTACCTAGCGAGCTCCCTAAGGATAAAGGAACTAGTCATGAGATTGACCTCGTGCCAGGCACGAAGTATTGTGTTACGCGGCAATGGCCGTTGCCGCGTGATCAAGTAAAAGCGATCGACGAGTTTTTCGAAGCTCGTCGTAAAGCAGGCCAAGTGCGGGAGTCTATCTCACCGCACTCTACCCCCACCTTTTGTGTGAAAAAGTCCACAGGTGGGTGGAAAATCGTTCACGATTACAACAAGCTGAACGCAGCGACGGTACCGGCGCAGACGCCGATACCGCGAAAAGATGTCATCATTGATGGCATGTGCGGGAGCACCATCTTTAGTGCTCTCGATCTAAGAGATGGATTTTATCAAATCCTAATGCGTGAGACGGATATCCCTCTCACGGCGATAAGCACCCCAAGCGGCATGCTTTGGGAGTGG
>CM047581.1:13971586-13986073 GCA_026184515.1 Peronosclerospora sorghi
GTTCAGCAGCGCCTTTGGCGAGATTATCGGTTCCAACGGAGTGTTGGAAATCCATTAGCATGGATTTTATCTTCGGTTTTCCGAAGGATAAGACCGGGAACACCGGCATATTGGTCTTTGTAGACCGTTTGAGCAAGATGGCTCACCTGGCGGCGGTTCCAGAGTCCATTGATGGACAAGAAACAGCGAAAGTGTTCCTAGACCGTTGTCTTTCGACATCATGGTCTACCCGACTCCGTTGTATCGGATCAGTATCCCCGTTTTACGGGACAGTTTTGGAGCGCGCTGTTTAAGGTGCTAGGCACCAAGTTCCTTATGTCCACTGCGGATCATCCGCAGACGGACGGACAAACGGAACGCGTTAACCGCGTTGTAGAGGATATTCTCCGGAGGTTATGTCCGGATTCTCCAAAGAGTTGGAGTGAGATGCTTCCTATGGCCGAATTTGCTATTAACAATTCGGTCCATGCATCTACGGGGTTTGCCCCGTTTTACGTGAACGGATAAGTGAATCCGAGGGTTCCGTTGACGCCACGTGTGTGTGCCCATGGCTTGAGGGGGGAAAATTCCCCTATGTCAGCCCTGTATCTGTGCGAAAGCACATCGATAAGTTCTTATCGACGCGCCTTAGTGTCTTACGACACGTCTGCGATGCCATGGCGGAAAGCCAAGACAAGCAGAAAGAGCAGGCTGACCGCAAGGGTCGGCGTAACTAAAGGGAGTACAAAGTAGGAGAAAGGGTTTATTAAACGCTAAGAATCTTCCTACACACGCAGTTTCGAATGTGTTACGAAACAAAATGCGCCCCCGTTTTGTGGGCCCTTTTAAGGTGCTAACCCGAAAGGGCTTGTCGTACACCTTAGATATTCCTAAGTCAATGCGTACGCATCCAAAATTCTATGTAGGCTTAAGACATACCAGAACCCGGAGGCGGGTCCCCTATTGGAGGGGGTTGAAAAGACAGGTAGCTAAAAGATCCGTAAGACACGGCAGGGCGGAGGAAGTCCGACAGGGCAAAAATGCGACCACAAAGCTCCGCAACGAGAGACTCGAGGGAGGAAAGCCGCCCCTCGAGGCGTTCATTCGCACTCCCCTCGTCGCGGAGTCCCTCCTGAGCACATGGGTGCGACAGCTGTGTCCATCACAGCGCTCGTGGAACTCACGTCGCAATAGCGCGACCTCCTCCTCCAGTTCTCGATACGGAGGGTACTCCACATTACCATGTGGATCGTCTGATGGCACGACGCCATCATCGGGTTGAGACCCAGTACCTGGTGAAGTGGAAAGGTTATCCGCATTCACAGAGTTCGTGGGAGTCCGATAATCCCCTGCGGCAGGATTGCGTGACGTCGTTGACGCTTTCGAGCTGGAGAACCCCGCTGAGAGTCAACGACCAAAGGGGAGGAAAAATCCCCTTCACTCCCAGTAGCTGGGAGTTTGCCGAAGGCAGATGCAGAGTTTGCATTGCTCTCCGACACCACATCGAGAGCAGGGCACGTATAATAAGAGGCAGGTAAGTGCCCCAGCGCTTTGGCCTGGGCATACGCCAGGCGCAACGCTCTCTCTACCCGAACGTCGGGTTCGGAATAGCTGTTGTACAGCTCATCAAAGTTGGGGAGGTGCTTCTCCACTTCCGCCCAAGCGCGGTATGCCCGTTCTGCCTCCTCAACATTCTCGTCTCGTAGGAGTACGTAGGGAACCTCGTGGAGGAGCTCAACGACGGCACCCCGTGCTTGTTTCCCGAGTCGCACGCGGTACGACTTGACAATAAACTGCTTTGGTGTTAGCGGTTTGGCCAGGAGTTATTTCCGGCGCGCGATTTCACGCGGCCGTACGGCCGCAGGGCCGGCGATATAAGAGACTAAACCCATCTTTACCTCGTTTTTGGCATTCCTTTGAGGGTCACGAGTGTGGTGGAGTCAAGTTCGAAATCGAATACATTTGTATCGACAACCTGACCACCACCATCGTGCCCAGCCTTCCAACTTACGGGGGGGGGGTACCCCGCGGACCTCCATTCGAAATCTGGTCCTATCGTCCGCTGCTGGCAGACGACCGGTCATCATCCAAAGACACTTGGTCCGATTCACTTAAGTTCATCTCACCTTGTGTACCCGATGGAATGGGCTAGTTACACATTCGGTGGATCGGTATCGCAGATCGATCTGATTCGGTCTTGAATATGAGACCGTGCTGTCTAGGTGTACCTAGGGCGAAACTCTTCACCCCAGGTACGTACAGACCAGAGACACTTCCAAAAGATAAATTCCAATAGGTCGATCGTCCAAACGATCTATACCTGACCAATACGAAATAATAGAGGGTAGACCAATCAACCGGTCTAGCCCCTGACAAATATGAGAGAAGACCAAAACCGGTCTAAACTCCAACCAATGTTACAATTAGCCAATATGTCCACGTAAAGACCCAATATGCCCGTGAAACTCCACAAACGATATCTCCACGTAAAGACCAATCCAGTGAATAGCACGTTCCAAACGTACTTGAGTCAAAGTGTCGAGATCGCCAAATCGTACTCCCGTCGAGGGATCGAGGGACTTCCGGTGGCCAAAGTGCGCGTGCGGCGCGTCCAGACCGGCTATAATAGGCAAGAGGGGATAATTCAACCCTCTGCCCCCAAACACTCCGCAGCGGGCGGAGGCGACGAGTGTACGTGAAAAGAATAACGGCGACCCCTTGCTGCGGTGTAGACCAATACCAGAAGAGGTTTTTGGCACTTATTCCTAGACCAAAAGACTTATACTTGGAAAATCCGCAACCAAAAGACTTCTACTTGGAAAAATCGCAACTAACCAATAATACTACCTCCCTTTGGTCCTTAATGTACCCACACAAAATTATGTAAAATACCCAATGTCAGGTGACTCACCCAAGACCTGCGTTCTTGATACTTCTTGAATCTGATAGGCTAAGAAGCCCCCCTTGTTTAGACCAATCGGAAACTCGACCAACTGCCTTGACCAAAAGTGACCAAATTTGTGGTACACTTCACCACAGCCGCCCCTGAGTCCGACCGTGTCGCACAACGATAACGGTCTGACTCACCCATCACTCGACCAACTGGACCTTGGTCACTCACACTTCTTCCCCGTGGACCAAACATCTTCGACACCTGCGTCAGGTACTGCCTTTACTGCACTTGATCTTCTTATGCTTCCCTTTGACGCTTGTTCTTGTTGTTCTTGCAGAAACTCTATGCGACGAGTCGCCCCACCTTGCTTCGCCTGTCCGGTCGGCTCGGTCTGACAGCCCACGTAACTCTCGTGCACTTCAAACATCGGAAGGGCGTCAGACTGAAGCCGACACGCAGATGAAGGATATGCTTGCAGAAAACATGCGTCTCAGGACCCAGGTGGATCACCAGGCAACACGAGGTGCGCATCTTTGGTCTTCGTCTTGTACTTGTCTTGGCCCTCGTTTGTCTTCGGCTCTCATCCCTCCCAGCGTCGTCAAGGCAATAGGTGCCTTGCTTGATGCCGATAGGCAGTCCGACGATCATGTTGACCAGCTTCGACCAATTTTAGAGGAGCTGGTAAGCGCGCGTCATGAGCTGTCCCGCTCTGGAGGCTCATCAGTCCCATCTCCGGGATCAACTTGCACTTGCTCGCTGGCAGCAGCTGGACGGACAGTTTGACGCGACCTCACTGCGCATGCAAGGCGACGACTTCGCGCAACGCATTGCCGAGCTTCATATTTCAATTCAAGACCAGACCGGAAAGGTCCGGTCTTATCAAGACAAGTCAGACGCTTGGACGCTAGAGTCGGGTCGTCGTCAGGTGGCACTAGACCAGTGCCGCCAGCGATTGATGAACTTGCTGCATACGTGTTTGGATGCTTCCTCCAGCATATATTGGTCTGCGTCGGCAACCTTAGTCGCCTCGGAGCAAGACCAAGACCGCTTGCAGCAGGACCAAGACCGAC
Organism: Peronosclerospora sorghi; assembly: GCA_026184515.1. Taxonomy (NCBI): domain Eukaryota; phylum Oomycota; class Peronosporomycetes; order Peronosporales; family Peronosporaceae; genus Peronosclerospora; species Peronosclerospora sorghi. The sequence continues at coordinate 13,975,529 of CM047581.1, forward strand.
ATCGTTCATTGGCTGATATTCAGCAGCCCTAAATTTCACAAAAATCGAAGAAGCGCGCGGACGTGCCGGGTAGCTCGAGGGCTCGGGGCACTGCGCGCGGACCCAGACTCGGGGGGAAGCGTGCAGTGCCTCATAAGCGAGCCAAGACAAAGGCGCTTCTTATGGACTCGGACTCGGACACGGACGAGATCTACAGTCCCTCGGAAAGTCGAGCGCCCTCGCGCCGTACTGCAAATCGCACCAAGCACACAGGGGTCTCGTCCGAGGAGGACTCCAGCGAAGGGTCCTGCGATTCCGAGTTTATTGTCGCCATCCAGTCCAAGACACGAACGAATTTACGTGAAAGTTTCATCCAAGTGACGTCGACATTGGGGTCAGAACAGAAGACCGGTTTGCCATGTGACGCCACATCAGTATCGACATCAGCGAAGCCGGCGCCTTCGGTTCTCCCGGGACATCCGAGCTTCACAAGTACGCTCTACTGAAGAACATGGCGGTTGACACCAGCTCCCTTCCGCCGCGGACGTTTGAAATCACTTTGCCGTGGTCGTCGGGGCAAATAGGCTGTTTGCGCCGGTCTACCCTGACCAAGAAGCTTCTGGCCCGGTCTTTCACTCGCCCGGGCCCCTGGCTTTTTCCACCGGCCAAGAAAACCCCTGCCGCGTCTGCATGGAGGGCGGACTTGATTACGTCGGCGCAGATCTCCCGCCTATACGGCGATGAACCATGGAAAATTTTCAAACACCCCAAGATAGGACTTATGTTCCACTTGACTCCGTGGATCGGCACTTTGCTAGGCCGGGTGAAGAATTTCAACAAGATCCACGGCCAAGCAATTTGGGAAGCGTCCCACTACTTGATGCTTCCCCCGACCGGGTGCGACAAGATCCGGGCCTGGCGACGTTCCAGAGCAAGCGCAAGCGACGTCGAATTCGAGCGGGCGAGGCTTGTAAGTCCCTGTGCCATTTCATTTTGGACGGTATGCGAGCCCGCGAGTGTGACGTCGACGTATTCTTGTACCCGGTGTTCCTCCGCATGCCGAGGCGTCGTGTTGAGAAGACCAGACTGCTGGTCGACGACGGCATATGGTACCCCGGTCTTGATTGCGCTGAGCCGGTCGCGGACCTCAAGGATGATTTGGTCCAGCTTGACCGGAAGGACCCCTGGCGTAACCAGTTTCTGGATCAAGTGGAACATCATCCGTCAATGGTCATCGGCCGTCTGTGGGGAGATAGCAAGTGAAGTCGTAGGTAGTCGACCATATAACTCGTAATACATGTCATCATTTCTTTTCATATGTCCGATCGTCAAATCACTTGAACTAATTTTACCACTCTCTCCATAGTTGAACCGAACACGCTATCGTAAACATTTCCACTCCCATCACGAAAAATATTCATCACATTCATCATTACGCTATTCCAATCCGTCACAGTTCATCACAATTTCACATCAACTCCGGACCTTCCACATCTTCACACCGGTCTAGACCGACCGATGCTACTGCGTGTCTTGGTCTTGGTCTTCATGGGTCTGCATCACTGCGAAGCGATTACGACTGACTCGTTCTCGTTCGAACTCTCGTAGAAGATCCCCACAATTCAAGTCGAGCTCGTCGACCCAAGTTGATTCATCATGGTCCTTCCATCGGACCAGGTACTCTCGGTGAGTCCGACCTACCTGGTCTTCTTGGTCGACCGAACATCCAAGCCCTTCTTCACTTCAAACTCGTCTTCCTCTAATGGTCGTTCCCAACTGTCCTCCGGCAGTAACGCTTCAACGAAATCAAATCTTTTTTCTTCGTCTACCAGACAGGGAGTTTTGGGTCGATCAGGAAATTCTCGGACCAGCTTCAACTTGGACACATGCACAATCGGGAAGACCTTGTAATCTGTACCAGTTGTTACTAGACGGGCAGCGTGCTCACCAATCGGCTCTTCAACACGGAAAGGGCCGTGCCACATGTGAGCCAGCTTCTTCGCATAGCCCTCTTTCACTCGGTCTAGGTATAGACATACCCTCGCCCCTGGTTCTATACCGTGGGGTCGGACCTGGTCATTGGTCCGGTCTGCCCGGTCTTGTGTGGCCTGACGCAGCTTTTCGTTGACGACTTCTTTTGCATGCTGGTAGTGTTTCTGGACCTGCATGCGCCAGCGTCGAGCATCGCGATCGTGGGTCCGGGTGCAACCGATAGGTATCGCAGCTTCCATTGTCGACCGAGGGTCACATCCATATGTCAGATAAAAAGGCGTTTCTCCTCGGACCCGATCGGTCGACGAGTTGAGTGCAAACACCAGCCTTTCTGCATACTTGTCCCAATCTCGCTGGTCTGGGTCAGCAACGTACATCTTGATCGCCCTCGTTATGGTCTGCACCATGCGTTCCGCCGATCCATTTGCTTGCGGACGATATGCCATCATCGCACTCTGTTTCTGGCCCAGCATGTTATTGAACGACCGGAACACCTCGGCCATAAAACCGGGTTCCCGATCGTGCCTGATGACCTCGCTGGCGCCGAATCTTCGGAACACACATTCTTCGTAGCTCTGGGCGATCTGCTCCGCAGACCGAGATGCACTTGCCTTCGGGATAACTAGACCAGTGAACAGGTCTACCCAGATCAGCAGCTCAGTGTTGCCGCGCGTCGATCTAGGCAGTGCCGGTATGTGGTCCATCGCTATGACCTGGAAAGGGTAGGTAGATTCGATAAATTTCCGGGCGATCGGCCCTTGATTACCGGTCTACCCTTTCCGGTCTCGCAATCCGTGCAACAGCCCACATATTTCTGCACACTGCGGAAAAGACCTCTCCAGTGGAAGTGGGACCTGATCTTGTGATAGGTCCTGCCTATGCCCTGATGTCCCCCTTCTAGACTCACGTGATAGTGATGAAGGACATCCGGCTGCAGCAACTCGGGGATCACTAATTTCGCCAGTCGGTCCCGGTCTGCACTGTCTTGGTCGGCATCGCGGCAGTAATACAATAATCCATTATCATCCACTTCGTAGCTATCCGCGATCTTGATGCACTCTTTCGCTTGATCGTTCGTCAACTTGGACAGTTCACCACGCAGGTAGGTCTTCAGGTTCATAATCCATTCTTCTTCGTCCTGAGCCTTGAGGATCCGTTCCATCCATAACTGTTGCACTGCATATTCGTTCAAACTTTCCTTCGGGAACGGTCGGCGAGTCTTCTGAGCTTTCGATCTAGTCGCGACCATCACATGCACCTGGACTGGGGCGTTCTTGGGTCCGATCACCTCTGGGAGCCTGTTTATATTCACCAATTCATCCAGAACGACCTTCTCGGTGATCGTAGCCCCGGTCTGGTCTTGCATGGCCTTGGTCGCGAGGTAGTCGGCGCTTCTGTTCCAGTCCCGTTTCACGTGCAATAGCTCGTGGTTGGGGTGGTCCTTCAATGCCTTCATTACTCGATCATTTAGCGTTCTTAGTCGTGGAGCCTTGCAGTCGATCTCTCCGGTGATCTGCCTGATCACTAGGTTGGAGTCACCACATATTATGACTCACCCCTTCTCTTGCGACGACAGCAGGTCCAGACATAGAAGTAGACCTCGGTACTCCGCCTCGTTAACAGTAATATCCGGCGTGAAATCGGCAGCGGCTGTAACTATAGACCATTGTGGCAACTTCCACAATATGGCACTATAGGCGCCGACCTTCTTCTTCACGCTTGCCGATCCGTCAAAACTTAAGACCAAGAGCTCTTCATCATGGTCGACGGTCGGTGGCGGTCTCGAAACTGACTGCCGAGGTTGCTTCCTCGGGGCAATCGCTATCAATGCCTCGTCCACTTCAGACCGAGGGGTGATACTGGCAGCTAATGTACCCAATATCTCTTCCTCGCCCCCGGTGCACTTAACGACCTCGAGGGTCCACTGCGACAAGACCGCCGACCATCTGCCTAGACGTCCGTCCATCCCATTGGCTGATAATAGCCAGGCCAAAGTATAACGTCTTGACAGGACCTTTATAGGTCGGCCGACCAGCAGGTTGTAACACACATCCAGAATTCGTAGCAACGCCAGAACTTCTTTCTCGACAATTCCATAGTTCACTCCATTTGGTTTTAGCGTCCGGCTCGTAAACGTGACTGGATGATACACACCATCGTGATCTTGCACTAAAGTGGCCGAGATAGCCCACTTACTGGCATATACGATAATGGTCGGCACTTTTTCGGGAGCGAAAAAATGCTTGAGAATCAGTGCCGTCGCCATCTTAACCTTCAACATACCAAAGGCAAACTGTGCACGCTTCATATGATCTTCGGCCCCCACTTGCGGAAAAACTGCAGCAAGACCAGAGTCGGCGCCCTCCTGTAAAGTTGCCCGATCTCCTTCGCGCAACATATGATAGTCAACTTCCCGGAGCTCGTACAGCACAGCCGCGTAGATAGCAAAGTCTTCAATGAATCGGCTATAATAGTTCAAGCTTCCCAGGAAGGACTGCATTGCCTTCAGCGATCTGGGGAACGGGAGGTTACTCAGCGAATCCAGGTCCTTGGGATTAGACTCTAGACCATTGTTCGAGATCATATGGCCTAAATAGGCGACCTTGGACATACCCCAAAAAATTTTCACGGCACTGATAGACAGGTTCCAGCGGTCGCATGTCTCCAACAATCGTTCAACCTTCTCGCACAGATCGTTCCATGACGAGGCAGGTATCAGAATGTCGTCGATGTACGACCGCCTCCCTAGAACGGACGGTCCTCTTTCCCGATCGGGTTCACCCTCTCTAAACACATCATAATTTTCAACAGGGTCCCGATAGGTCTTGATCTTGAAGTGTCCGTACAATGCGTTGTCTATCAGCCTTTGATAGATCTGGGGCGCGTTCTTCAGACCGAACGGCATACGATTCCACTCGAAAAGACCAAATGGCGTCACAAATGCGGAAATCTCACGGGCTCGATCATTCATCGAGACCACCCGAAATCCACTTGCCATATCTAGCGAACAATACCACAAGGTCTTGTCGAGGTCTTCCAACAGATCATTAATCAGCGGCATCGGGTACACCATGAGTTTAGTCAACCGATTTACCAGCCGATAGTCGATGCACAGTCTAATGTCAACGCCGTTCTTCTTGATAACAATTACGATCGGCGAGGCCCTGGCGAGGTCGACGGTCTAATAATCTTGGTGACCAACAGTCCTTTAATGAGATCAGAAAGATTTTCACGGTACTGTGGCGCCACGCGTCGACATCGCTGAGCAATCGGCTTGGCATCTCCAACGTCAATAACGCAAATCGCACCACGGGCTGCAGGTGCTAAGGCATTGCCCTTTCCAATCAGCAGATGTCTTTTCTTCCATATGATATTCTTCAACTGCTCGATCTGGTCTGGACTGTTAAGGTCTTGATCACCCACTTGTAAATCATCCATTGTAACTTCGGGCGAGTCGGCAGACACTTCAGAGAGGACTGCCATTTGGCTTTCCAGCTCCTGAATGTACTATTCCCCGCCTTCATTTATACAGACTTGTTCATCTTCTGGGGCGATATCACCTAGACCGTCTGAACCGGCTGAACGCCCCTGGTCTTGATCGACGGGCTGTCCTTCACTGATATCGGTCTGATTAGGAATACCGTCATGGTCCGACCTAGCCATTTCATGTTCCCCTTCTTCCGTTTCTTGCTCCGCTGTCGCCTGGTCTTGTGCTGACACCACGTTGACTAACCTTGCCTCGTATACTTGATGGTCCACCGTTCCTGGTGACTGAGGCGCCTTTCTTCGGACCAACATCTTTTTTGGGGTGACATAACTTGGTCTTTCCACTAAAGGTGAGGTATCCTCTTCTACCGACCCATCATCTCTGATAAGATCGGTGGTCGATTGGTACGCCAGGTTTGCCACTCGACATACCGCCTCGATTCAATCGAGACGAACCCCATCTTCCTTGGTACCTTCACTTCTGCTAACCACATACCGACAATAGTGTTATTGTACAGTGTCAGCGGCTTGTCACCGATATTGGTAACACGGACAAAATCACGTCGACCAGCACTCTTTACGAAGGTCGGGACCCACCGATCGCCCCTGGTCAACCATAACTTCCTCGAACGAAAACCTTTCTCGACCGGGGTATCGTCAGACCGACCGACTGGGATAGTGAGGTCTTGGTCCCACCGGACCAGATCGGTATACGAACCATACAGAGGTCTTTGACCAGCCAACTGGACCTGGACCTCATCCGGGAGTGTAAGCACTCCATGTGACAGGTCTAGGTGAATACCATCTGGGACCATGAAATCCATACCTAGTAAAGCGTCCTGACCAGCCAACTTGCCAACCCAAGCGCTGAAAAAGTAGACCAGCGATCCCGACAGAGTAATTTTCACACGCGTTCTTCCTTCGGTCATATAAGAGTTTTCACCGATCCCGACGCATTCTTGTCTCTGGGTATCGTCTATACGACATCCGACCTTACGAGCAAAGGCGGAGTCGATTATCGAGACTTCAGCTCCAGAGTCGAACAACATCGTCGCTTTCTGGTTATTAATCTTGTTACAGGCTTTTGCCTGCTTGAACCATTTATCAGGCGCGTGATACTTCCAGTATCCGCGGGATTCTCCAGGCAGCAAGTCCAACCGCATAACCACCTTGGTCCGGGAGTACTCATCGGTCTTCAGACTGTAGACCGGATGGTCTCGGTCGACGCAATTTGGAATAGAACGTGTATTGTCGGTCTTATCCTCCTTGCCGACATATGCATAGATGTGAACCATAGAACGCTCGGCTCGATCCAGATTCCAACCTGGCGAGCGTTCTAGTTTAACATCTTTTCCGCGTTCGGCGGCAGCATCCCCGCGTGCTTGTCCGGCACGTACCACTTGCGTATCATGTTAAAAAATTCTTCAATCTTGCAGTGGCCGGCCTCGTGGATCTCTCCACATGGCTTGCATACGAAAAGGCAGTGGTCAGTCGGGTGGCCGCGTCTCTCGCACTTCTTGCACACCATCTTCTTCCAGCAGTTTGGACCATCATGTTTGCTCGACCCACAGTGGGAGCACTTCTGACGAGGTCGGTCCGGATCGGACTTGCTTCCGTTCCTTCCTCCTTCCCTTCCGGTCTACCTGGTCGGACTTCGACCTGGTCTTCGGGGCAGGTCCCACAACATAGACGTAACGATACTGGTCTTCATCCGATGACTCCTGGCTGGATTGACTTCCACTTTCCCTTTCCGATCCCGTGCTGTCTTCGGCTACGATCGCTTTTACCGCTCGGGTCGGTCTGGTCCAGGGTCTCTTGACCGGATCGGTCTGGGTATGGGTCTTGGATCGGTAGCGACCTGATCCACCAGCACTCTTCGACCTCATGATACGCGACTGCTGTAGCGTCCGTAGAGTCTGTTCAACTTCACCTGCGTCCCTAAGACGCAGCCGAGTAAGCTGGTCCGCCAGTTCTTGATCGTCCAGGGCACTAATGTAGTGACCCACATGTTCCAGATCAGCACCGTTCGGCGGGTTATTCTCTTTAATTGTTATGCCGGCACGAAGTGAAGCCACGTTCAACCGATGCAAATACTCTATCGGTGTCTCGTCGCTCCGCTTCTGCATATGGTGATACTTGCGGGCACTCCAAAATCCGGAGTTACAATATTGCCCTTCAAACTCTGCACATAGCTGGTCCCAGTCAGACCGGACATCCCGACCTAACTGTTGGATCTAGTTGGCAGCCGGTCCTTTCAACAAATCCCGGAAGACCAGACACTTTTCACTTTTCGGGGTCTGGTCTCGCAGGAACGCAGACTTGACCCGACCGAACCAAGACCGGGCCTGGTCTTCATCAGTATCCTTGCCAGTGAAGTCCTTGAGGTCGGTCGTCGTGGCCACGGATGCGCGGAATCACAGCAGATCCAAAGTCGTAAGCAATAGTGGAGGCTAGGTTAGCCTTGCGTGGATTGCCAGCGCCCGTACCGTCTGACCCACAGTGGTCGTCAATACCGCCGACCGACTCCATGTCACAGTCACTTGCCTTACTTGGTCTACGCGGTCTGGCCGGTTGCGGCTTGCGCTTCCCTTTGCCTACTTGCTTACCACTTCGAGTGGGCTTGTCCACAGATGTTACCGAATCCATATCTACATCTCGGCAAACATTGACACTTTGCTGGGTAGACCGGTTTTGGACATGTGGGCGCAGAGGTGGTCTAACCCGGTCTTCCATGAAACGCTCCATCATCGTCTCAAACATGGCTTGGGACGTTAGCTGGAGTCATTGGCAACGTGTTGATACCCTCCTTTTGCGGAACTGAGGCCTGTGGGGGTCGCTGGAGCCCCGACTGGCAAGCAGCCCTTTGCTGCCGCACGTCCTTTTTTTGTTCCGGCTGGGCATGGTACACCCCCATGATCATCCGCTCGACACCAGTCTCCAACTCTGATGAGCTGTTCGAGGCCGGTGGAGATTGATAAACCGATTCGTCATCAGAACCAATGTATACAAGAGCAGTGGAGACTTCAGCGACCTTCAATGCTGCGGTGGGAGTTGGGCGGCGAACCGCCACCACCAGTGGGACCAAATGGTCGTGGAAGGTCGACATCGACGATTTCAGCCTCCAGGTCTCAAATTCAAATAGTTTTTGGACATCGTCGGGGTTCTGCATTTTAATGCCAACCTCCGCCAACATCGCCACCAAGTTCTTCACCAACAGTAATGGGCGATCACTCTGGATCGGCTCGGTAGTGGGACCGAGAAGATGGTCGGGGATCTGGAGGTTCAACACCCGAAAGACCACGTCAAAGCGAACAAATCGTTTCAGCTCAAAAATGCAATACATCTTGTTTAGGTCTTCTTCAGTGATGCATCCATCTCTGACCTGCGACTTTTCTTCAAGGTCGTCTTCGTCGGCCGTCATTCCCAACCCTTTCTTGGGAATCTTGGGGACCTTGGGGAGGTTGGTCTGATCGTTCTGATCATCCTCCAAGTATTTTTCGTCTTTTAATTGTCCATAAACTTTTTTATGCACATACATAGGATCAGGACCTTGGTCCTGAGCCTTCCCGGGACTATAGCATGACTTGCTATAGTCCCGATCGGCTCCGGTGGGAGCCTTTTGGGGAGGAAAAAAAATATTAATCCCGATCTGGTCCTCCAACCAGGCCAGACCGGACATCGCCATCTTTATCGAGAACGAAGACGTAAGGTGATAGCCTTTCCTTACGCCTTCTCCAGAACGATTCCAAATTCAAATCTTCAAATTCAATCTTTGATGACACCTCGCGGTGATATCCACGATCACCAAGTGATCCGGGCACGCGCACCATTGTGGTGGAGTCAAGTTCGAAATCGAATACATTTGTATCGACAACCTGACCACCACCATCTTGCCCAGCCTTCCAACTTACGGGGGGGTACCCCGCGGACCTCCATTCGAAATCTGGTCCGATCGTCCGCTGCTGGCAGACGACCGGTCATCATCCAAAGACACTTGGTCCGATTCACTTAAGTTCATCTCACCTTGTGTACCCGATGGAATGGGCTAGTTACACACTCGGTGGATCGGGATCGCAGATCGATCTGATTCGGTCTTGAATATGAGACCGTGCTGTCTAGGTGTACCTAGGGCGGAACTCTTCACCCCAGGTACGTACAGACCAGAAACACTTCCAAAAGATAAATTCCAATAGGTTGATCGTCCAAACGATCTAGACCTTACCAATACGAAATAATAGAGGGTAGACCAATCAACCGGTCTAGCCCCTGACCAATATGATAGAAGACCAAAGCCGGTCTAAACTCCAACCAATGTTATAGTAAACCAATATGTCCACGTAAAGATCCAATATGCTCGTGAATTCCACAAACGATATCTCCACGTAAAGACAAATCCACTTGTTAGTACGTTCCAAACGTACGTGACTTAAAGTTGAGGAAGTCGACCAATGCGTACTCCCGTCGAGGGACTTCCGGCTGGCAAAATGCGCGTGTGGCGCGTCCAGACCGGGTATAATGAGCTAGAGGGGATTACTCGACCCTCTGATCCCAAACACTCCGCGGCGGGCGGAGGCGACTGATGCACATAGCAAAGGTTTAAACGACCTCCTGTTGAGGTTTTAGCCCGAAGGCAAAACCAAAAGATTCCAAACGACTTCTTCTCTTTTAGGCAAATCCACAACTCTAACCAATACTACCTCCCTACGGTCCCAATATGTACCCACATGAAAATATATAAAATACCCAATGTCAGGTGACTCACCAAAACTTGCGTTCTTCACACTCCTTGAATCTGATAGTCTAAAAATCCCCCCTTGTTAGACCAATCCGAAATTCGACCAGCTGCCTTGACCAAAAGTAATCGAATTTGTGGTACACTTCACCACACTTGCTTAAACTTCCCAGGATCTTGATACTTACGTCCGAACCTTAATACAAAGTTACTGAAAATGGACACTTCCTGGTAACACTCAGGCTGCCCTTAACTTAAGTAATCGCAGAGGATCTTTATCACGCTTTAACACGTGTTCACTTAAAGGTATCCTCGGGTTGTATTTAGTTTTTGTATAGGTTTAGAGAGAAGGTTTT
>CM047581.1:13998741-14034547 GCA_026184515.1 Peronosclerospora sorghi
AACATCAGACGAGACGCCTTCCGCGCGACTATGAACGAATATATCGTCGAAGTACGTCTGAGCGTACTTTCTATGAGGGAGGAAGAGTTGATTCACCAAACGATTAAAAGTCGCTGGCGCATTTGAAAGCCCTGTGGCATAACAAGCCACTCCCACAGCATGCCACTAGGCGTGCTAACCGCTGTCAGCGGAATATCGGACGCTCGCATGAGCACCTTATAATACCCGTCCACCAGATCTAAGGCACTGTACACAGTACAGCCCGCCATATTGTTCTGGAGGACATCCTTCCGAGGAATCGGAGTCTGCATGGGTACCGTAGCTGCATTCAGTTTGTTGTACGCATGCACAATGCGCCACTTTCCGTTCGGGTTACGAACACAGGGGAGAAGAATGGGGAGGCTTACTATCCCGTGGCATCCCTGCCTCTTCTTTCCCCTTGAAGAATGCGTCGATAACGTCGCATTGCTCCTTGGGGAGAGGCCACTACCTAGTGACGCAGTATTTGGTTCCAGGAACCAAATCGATTTCATGTCGGACTCCCCGATCCGGTGGTAACCCCATCGGCGGGTTGTCACTAATGACATCATTAGTGAAAACCCGCCTCTAGTAAGGAATGGTAAGGGTCCTCAGGATCCGCGAAGATCTTGAGACCGCTTCGGGCATTCAATGCCTGTTTGGTTTTGCACCAAAACTGACTCGTCCATCGTGGATGAGGAGTTCAACTCCTCTTCTGGACGCAATACGACAACCTCGTCGATTTCACCTGCTTTAACATCAGTCTCAAACTCGTTGAAGGACATCTCCTCCAACGAAAACAGTTCACCTACCCCAGGCAACCGTTCTAGGCTTACGCCTTCCGTGACAACACCTGTCATGCTATTCAGCATCCTATAGGACTGCTGACTACTGGCCTCGGGACTCATCCTGAGACCCAGATGGGGGGAGAAAATTGCCCCATCTATTGGAAGCGCCTCGCGCCTATCCACAGAGGTCTCTACCTCTAACACCGGTGACTCGCCGATCTCACCTAAAACGGCGTAGTAGGAATCATTTCCGACGTGCGAAAGAGACGAACTTCGGGTCTCTTCGCTTGGAAGCGCCTCGCGCTTAACCACAGGGGTCTCTACCCCTACCAATGGAGTCGCCTCAGAGGAATCCACCTCTGCCACTGACAACTCACCAGTCTCACCGTTAACGGCATGGGGATTAACCGCCGAATCCCCCTCGTTAAGGAACTCTTCCTTAGCTCCATTGGGAATGATCATTTAAGACATCCCAATCTCTGGCATCTCACGCCAGAATCGCTTTTGCGATCGAGCAAAGGTGGGTTCATGACTCGCCAATGCTTCGCCCGATCGCGGGTGCGTTGAGCCAATGGACTTAGACTTCCAGTCTATCCATGGCTAGTGGCGTTCCAGACACTTCATGACCAGAATGAGGTAATACCTCGAGTCCAAATCCAGGACTAGGCAACGTTCTAAGCTGTCGAAGTCTGCAAACTTCAGCTTAAGGTCAATCGAGAACTTGGGTACAGAAACCTGTACGCCCGTCGCAAGACGGACCGTGACAACGTCACGAGAACGTGCCGCTAGGGCCTCGGCATACAGCCGACTCTTCTCAACAGAAGCCCGTCTGACATAATTGTCAGACGCTCCAGGGTCTATCAAGACTCTCCAAGGCTTATCAAAGCCTTTCACGTCCGCAAGGACTACCAGCAAACCTGGCTGGTACACCAACTCGGTGCTAGAAATCACCGCTTCCCTCGGGGCTTTGTGCTGTCGTCCCTACCCTGGGGCTTAATAGCACTGAGGGGTCCCCCCAGTAGGGCGCCCCGCACCTACTGGGAGCCGTCGTCTCCCGACGGCTTGGGCGAGGGCCTTTTTGCCGCCCTTGGCCCCTTCCAGAGACTATCTCGCTGGGGATTTTGTGGACATCTGTTCCGCAGATGATCCACGTTCCACATAGGAATCGCCTTAGGGGCCCATGCCGCTGCAATATAGCTAAGAGCTCTGCCCCGGAGCTCTTCGAAAAAGAGTCAGAGTGACTCTTAGCGGAAGGTTTCTCCTCCACTTGACCTGACTCAGGTCCATGGGTTCGGGACCCACCTTAGAGGAACGAAAGTTCCTCTCGGCGTTAAACGCCATCTTAAACGCCTGACCCAGGGATTGGGGTCGGCACTGGAAGAGTTCCGAACTTGCTGGCCCTTCTTTCAGGCCTCCCATGAAGACGGGGATGGACACATCGTCCGAATACGCTTTCGCGTACATCCCTGCCAACAGGGTCTTCAGTCCTTGGACATATGTCTCCAAGTCCCTAGTTCCCTGACGGCACCTCAAAAAAGCAAGCTGATTCTGGAAAACCAGATCAGGCGTTGCATACCTGTCCCTAAGCTTTCGCTTAAGGACTCCCCAGTTTGGGAACACGGTCGTGACCGAATCCTGACACGTAAACGCCCATGTACGGGCTTTGCCCGTAAGATGGGTCAGTGCAAGTCCCACTTGCAGGTGATCCTCTATCACGTTCGCGGTGGCGAAGGCCGTTTCGACCTCTCGAAACCACACATAAAGGTTTTCACCTTTCTCGCCGGTGAATTCATTTATGTTAAAGGACATCGGAGGGCGCACCCCCGTAGACGCGTGATAACTCCCGCAAAGACTCGCCTCATGGGCGATAAGGGCATTTACCCTTTCACGCACGGCATCGAGGCCCTGTTCCACTAGATGGCGCATGCCATCCTCACCCAATATGGGTAACAGCCTTTCGAAGGCTTCCTGTTGTACGTGAGTTAGCTTACCCCAATCGTCTGATCCATCCCTTGCAGAGGATGTTTATCACCAACACAGGTGTTGAATTGACTACAAGTGCTACCAGATGAAGCAGGGTGCGTACACGCACGGTGCGGCTAGCGCACAGAGGAAGACTTTCCTTTAAGCGGCGTTCGCCGCTACTTAGCCGATACGCCCTTATAAAAGGGCTTAGTAGGAGAGAGCTCTCCTACTCGGGGCCAAGATTCCCGGGGTGGTTTATAGATAGCTTTCGCTAACCCCTTGTAACAAGGCTTCCCTTATAAATGGAGGTAGTGTAAGGGAGAACTCCCTTAGGCTACAATACTCACTGCGCGCGCGACCACGCCCGGTCGCGCGCCTAGATCCGCTAATGCCTTAACGCCAAGGCTCCCTTACTAAGGGTGTAGCTAAAGGGAGGGCTCCCTTTACGCTAATGCACTCACTGCGCGCGCGACCGGGCGTGGTCGCGCGCCTATCAGTCTTAAGTATTTTTGTAAACTGATTTATATTTAATATATGTAATTAGCCTAAATTAATTAAACTAATGTAAACTATATGTAATACTAAGTAGAACTTACTAAATTCGTACCTAGCTAAAATGTAATGTACACCACCTGTGTACTAACATGTGGATGGCTGACACGCCACCCCCAAGGGCTCCTGCTCTGATTGGTTAAAATAACCAATGGTTCAAACCCTTTCGAACCGGTCAAGACTGACACAGACCGTAGTGTACTCACGTTCACCACCTACTAAATGTGACTCGAATGTAACCCTGTTGCAGTAGACCCTAACGATGGCAGTTTGCGTCATCAATCCATTGGGGGCTTCCGTGAGTCGTACACAAGTCTACTTGATCGCATGGACCGTATGTTCCCGCCTATTTACGCTTTAACGTGTACAGAGAATGAAGCTCCTGTAGCACAACGTCGCGAGCTTCGCTGGAGGATAAACACTTCGTGTCCAAGCCGGTTAGGTTAATCGGTTGCTCTCAATACTTTGCCGATGAAGCGTATAATGAAGTCAACTTTTGGCGAATCGATCCACTTCGTGTCCAAACCGTTGAGCTGTAGCAATATACCTATGTACTAAATATCATGTTAACATGTATGGATAACACTAGTCGCTTTTTTAAGCGACGTATTTTGAATTAGAGGGACCGATAGATACAAAGTCATTCGTTTACTCTGCGATTTTCGTTCTCACCGTCTCTACTCGTTAACTAAACGCCATACAATGTCGAGAAAGTGTGAGAGCGTACGAGTATGTGTCCGTATTGCTGTGAAACTATGTCTGATACTAGAGGTAGGATGCGCGTTACATCGATGTGTAGAAATGGGCGGGGGTGGGGCAATTTAACATTCCCCTAAATTTAGCGATTGGAGGGCACCGCGAAAACAGGGGCATTTTAGTTTTTTTATGAGTGTGAAGAAATTAGTTGGTAACCAACTAATACCAAGTAACGCAGTTTTACACCAATAAAAATGACACGTACCAACTAATACCAACTCAAGAAATGACACGTACCAACTCAAGTACCGGTACAAGAAATGACACGTACCAACTCAAATACCGGTATAAGAAATGACACGTAACTCAAATACCGGTATAAGAAATGACACGTACCAACTCAAGTAACGGTATAAGAAATGACACGTACCAACATAGCCAGGGCAATGGACTACAACTCTTTCTTGTTAACATAGACAGGGCAATGACTTAGCTGCATCTTGGCATTAGTAGAGTCATAGCCCCGGATGATCATTGACCTGCAGGTTAGTCAACTACTATATATACTGGGCGACCGCATGATAGGACACAACCGCTATGCATCTCTTTGGTAAAGTACTAGCTATACCCGTGTTATTATCCCTTCATTAGTACGTGTCATTTCTTGAGTTGGTATTAGTAGAAGTGTCTTTATTACTAGAATAAGACGTGGTTACTTCTCAACCTGCCTAACTTAAATACTTCAATAAATAATTAGGTAATGAACATGCGTGCCTTCTGACGTCCACTTGATGAAGTATTTGAATTTGGTAGTGGCTGTATACTTCCAAGTTGTTCAGTTGCTCAGTCGGTCAGATACAAGGTGTCTGTGCCGGAGGTCACCGGTTCGATCTCCTCGAAGGGCTTGGAAAACCCCCATAAGGTGATATCTATTTCCGACCATCCAGGCTCACATTTCCAAAGTTTCCACGTGGCGCGGAAGTGGATTCACACAGAGACTGGTAAGTCCTGTAGTCGACTTGAGTAGCGTGAAACACTAACACTTGTGCTGGTAGGGAATGGAGCCGTGTACAGAACACGCTCCGGTCAACCCCGCGGACGCCACACTTAAGAAGCCGGTCCCTGCAAACCTTGAGGGGGACGATTTATGGCATAATACGACTTCGTCGTCCGATTCGGTCTACAATTGTGGTTGCCGAGGATGCCGGACGTTCGCGTACAGGTTCCTCCGCGGACGGTGAAGGAGCGGCCACGAACGCTGAGGACGCTCGTAGTAGTGCTGAAGTGGCGGTGGAGAGTGAAGTGACGTCCCCAGTGGATCTTACAGTGGGAACCAGCGTGCTACGGGCAAGAAAGCGTCCTGTCGTATCGGCTAGTGATATGCTGACGTCGGAGCCGGATTACGAGGTTGCTGAGGTTGCCATGATTTCGGATCGAAAGGAGGAGAACGGGGAAACGTGGTACCTTGTCAAGTGGGTCGACGCTGAAGAAGAGGCTGATCGCTTACAGTGGATGTCGAGGGCTGATTGCGCTGGGGACCGTCGATGGACCTACCTGGTGGATAAGTGGAAGAGTTGTGTTGTGGAATGGGAGAAATATGGCAAGTCTGTGGTCCCTTTTGCCAACTTCATCAGGAGCGAACGCACGTATTTGACCCTCGGATGCAACGAAGATTTCTCGTGTGTGTATGATGCGATACGAAGGATGATGACGCTAATCGATTCGTCATCTCGGCTGACTGAAGCGATTGTATAATCGTGGGAGCAGAAAAAATAGATCAATCGGTCGAAAGAAAGGGGCCTGAGTCGAGCAGTCGTGAATGAACTCCTTGACGTTTTAACCAGAGAGGGGTGGAACGTCTTCATTGGCAGGAACCAGTACTACGGCAGGTTTACTGGATTCACGGGGATCGCGTGCAGCATAACCGCGCCTGGGTACTATCTGGTGGCAACCATCGATTCCAAGCGAGAGGGCCATTGTTTCGTGGTGGAGTTAACCGAAGCACAGTCCATGTATTTTTACGATGGAGGTGCCCGACGTCCACTTGGAGATTATAAGTTTTCCCAATCCATCCTCTGGGTCCGCCATGTCAAAGCTGCCTAAAAAGGTACAACAGTACCGGATAAAGCCAAGGGTGTGTGTGTGATCTTAGACCACTCACTCCAAGATTGAATCGGGAGAATAAACGGAAGGCTCGCCGGAATGAAAGAGGAGGGAAGAAATCCAGCAAGAGTGGGTAGCTCCAATAATCTCCAAGTTGAAGCAGTCACTAGAAGATAGGTTTGGCGGTATCATCAAGGTATGTGTATCAAATTCCAGTGGAGGAAGGTGTAACGCAGCAATAAACGGTTACATCTTGAAGAAATGCGCAAGCTAGAGTAGGAGAATCTTGAAATCGTAAAAAACGGAATTCCAGTCTGTCCCCAGTGGGGAGAAGAAACCATTGAGGGCATGGAGGCAGAGCCGCTGCGTCGCCGACAGAGGACGGCGCCTAAGCTGGTCACGGTGAACACCAACGCGAAACAGCATATTAGGCCAAATGTTGCACTTGGAAGAGATTTCCCCATTGTTTCATGAATCCTCCAAGCGACGGACTTCTTCCCAGTTCGTGTAGTAGCCGATGGAGTGCAGATTGTTGCAGGTCATCATATCGTCGACGGAGACAAGCTCTAACGTGAGCGCTGAAGGTCGTGTAGATCACGCGCAGTGCTGGGACTGCATGAATCGGTGCACGACCGTTGAACTGCTGGCTGTTGCGGTCAGTCCAGAGCAAGTGCATGGTGACGGATCGAAGAATATGCTATATTTCCTCAATCTCCGGTCTATCGTCTTTCCACCCGCCGAATAGACGAGGTATACGACCCAGCACAATCTGTGTCCAGCTGGAAGGTCTTGAAAAGATACTGGTCCAGTCACGGAAAATGTTAGACCACAAGGCTTGAGCGAGAGCACATCCAAAAAACAGGTGACGCTCTGTCTCGACGGAACAGCATCCTTCCCGTGGACAGTAGATGATATCTGGGACCGTAGCCGACAGGAAGGAGAACCGTGATCGTACTGGGAGCAACCGGAATGCGACCCGGAACTGCAAAACCTCGTAAATCGGCAAGAGGAGACGTCGGATATGTTTACGCAGCCAAAAAAAAACGCTTCACGTCACTATCAGACGCTGCACTGTCATGCAACATTATTGGATGCGGCCTGGCGGGAGTCTTTGGCTTCTGAAGAAGGCGCAGAACTTGGGACTGTGAGACGCGAGGCACAAGAAAAAGCTGACCGTTGACGCTGACTCCAGCGTAGGGTGCAGTTTTGGGAGACACCCGTGGAAGAAAAGTGACTTCACTCGCGTTACAAAGGTCCACAACTCGTCGAAACACTTGCGTCAGCTCTTGATGCACTTTTTTAGCCACCGAAACTGCTGATACGGCTGAACGGCAGTGTGACTGTAGTCGATGAGAGATTCGGCGAATCTGGTTTCTGAAGGCCCCAGCCCATCATCGTCCAGCAGGTCAGCGAGTGTCCTCAACCGGAATGCACACGCAATGTGGCAGCGGAAGCTGCGTTGCGGTTCGACTATCATGCACAAGCTGCGGCGCGGACTAAGGTGATCGACAACTCGTGATCGAGGCTCGTACTGGAAAGTCGGGTCTCCATGGAACCAGATTGGCTCCTGCAGTGCATATGCAAGCCTCTCTTCTTGCTGGAGGTCTTGCCACGTGACTGGCCACTGAATAGCCGACCAATTTCGCCACATCGCGCGCCACCAAGTCGACAGGCTAGCCCAGTTGAGGTCGCTACCGTGACGCCGGAGGTTCACGGTCAGAAAGTCAAGGTGTTTCCGTGGACCCCACTCAGGGAAGAAACCTGAAATGAGCTGCATGCCTGGTGTAGCCCAGTTGCAGACAGCCGGGTCGGAGTCTCGTACAAACTGTAGAAGTAGCTGGATACGCTGCCGTTTAACCCGCTAGCCAATGCTAGGGATCTGAAGTCCACCGTCATCCCGTCGCAGGCGAAGAAACTCGGTCGGGAGCAGCTGGAAGTACCTCTCTCCACGTCTAAACCGTCTGCCCAGAACGAAGCGGTGTAGAGCAGCTTGCCATTGTTTTAGCAGACGTTCGTGAACTACCACGTGTACAGTGTAGTGCCACAACCGAGACAAGACCAATGTCTGGGCAATGAGAAGGCGGCCAGCAATCGTCCGCGCTCGCCAATGCCACGACTGAAAACCATCGTAGAACCGCTTGTCGAGGAACTGGACAATCTGGTCGTCTGTGGAGCGTTGGCCGAAGAGCAGACCAAGATACTTTAGGACGTCCTCGAAGCCCAACGACTGGAGATCACCCATTGGAGGCGTGGCCTTTGACTTATTGAGGCTCATCAACACGCACTTGGTTCTGTTGAGCCTCGCACCAGACCCCCTGCAATATTCGCACACAAGGTCGAGCTGTGCTTGGAATGCTGCTCGAGAGTTGCTAAGCAGTTGGTAGTCGTCAGCAAAGAAGATGCTGGTCACTGTGAAGTCTTGTTGATGCATATCCCATACTCTTCGTGTCGCCGGAGCAAGTTTCCAAGCGGCTCGATCACGAGAAGAAACAACAACGCCGAGAGGGGATCCCCTTGTTTGACTCCGCGTGTCGGTTCGATGGCTTCTTGCACATGACCATTGATCATGAGACGAGCTTGCGGTTGCGTATACAGGAGTTGAACCCAGCGTAAGAACTCGCCAACACAGCCCATCAGAACGAGAACTTTAAACATGTAGGTCAAGTTTACCCGATCGTAAGCTTTCTAGAAGTCAAGGAACACTGCGTACCCCTCTTCATCCCACTTCGTTACCAGGTACTGGAGATCCGACATGAACCAGACGTGATGATGGAGTGACCGACCTTTCACAAAATCCTTCTGGTCAGGATGGATGAGCTTGGGCAGGTATGCTTGTAGCCGGAAGGCACGCACCTTCGACAGAGCCTTGGAATCAACGCCCATGAGCGCGATGGGTCGGTAGTTCACCGGGTTTGCACGCTCGCCCTTCTTGTGTAGCAAGCGGATTGCAGATTGAAGTTGGCATGCGAGAAGTTCGCCGCGATCGAGCTGGAAATTAAACACGATTGCGAGACACTCACCGAACACGTCCGGTGCGACTTGGTAGAAGGCCGCCGTGAATCTATCCAGACCGGGTGCTGAATGAGCCCGCATCTTATGAATGGATGTAGACAGGTCGCTGGCAGTAATGGGAGCATTGAGCTCTGACGCTTCGTCTTCCGATAGTGTCTTATCGATGGTCCTAATCAGACGCTCCATGTCCGCGTCACTTGGGTCGGGTGGATGGCCAGCTGAACTTACTGGATCCCCCATGATCGAGCCCCAGTGATCCCGAAACATCTCGGATATGTCAGCTGGATTATGAGACAGGTCACCATCCGCCTTACGTACCTCCTCGATGCTGACACGACGGAGAGACCCGTCAAGCGGTCGGAAGAAGTACTTGGACGAAGTCTCTGACACGGAAGCCTGGAAGTCAAATGCAGTGTCTTAATTGTACGCCCGAGATGTACATACACATTCGTTGTATGTCTGTAGCGCTGTCTGGAACGCTATATGCGATGCCTCGCCACCATCTCGTCGGTACCGCTCTTCTGCAGTGGTGAGTGCTCTGTGTGCCACACGAACTGTTATCTCCTGTTGGCCTCGCAACCGCTTGTCTAATGCTTGGATCAGCTTGCGTGTCTCGCGCATCCATCGATGCCACGTCTTTCCTGGGTTGGACGACTGGCGTAATTGTTGCCGAACATCGTGTGCTTCAGCTTCTATATCTTGGACGACATCCGGATAGTCAAGTAGCTTCGCTGGAAAACGCCAAAACCCCCGTCCATGAAGCTTCGCCATGGATCGGAGATTCACGTGATGCGCTAGGTGATTTCCAGCGCCCCTCGGTTCAAAATACTTAGAATCACCGTAGACGGCTCCGCAGAACTCGTTCGAGAGCAAGATGTAGTCAAGCCGATTACGTCGAGGACGCGGTCCGGTGAAGACACGCTCGTCTGGGTGGTGGATCCTCCAAGCGTCAACGACGCCGAGTTGTCCAAGCCAGCTTAGACATGCGCTCCTTCCCGTGGATGCTGCTGAACGAGGCCTGGAAGCGTCAACAATCAGGTCGAGTGGTGTGTTTAGGTCACCCAGAACGATTTGCGTGGAGTTACAGCCAAACACTTCTACTGGGAGATGGTTGAAAAATGTCACTTTCTCTTCGTTATCCACCGGAGAGTACACGTTGCGGATAAAGATCGAGGCGTGATAGACTACAACTTCAACTACCAGAAACCGGCCAAGAACAGACAGTTCTGGGAGCTCCCGTACCCGGGAAAGTCGGACCGCAGAACTGTGAGGACCCCCCAGAACGGTTGGGTTGCGCCACGAGGGTTGAAGCGTTGTGGTCGTTGACGAAAAACTTGTGCTGAAAGCGTGCCTCGTGTTTGAAAGCAAGTGTGGCGAGATGATGGGAGTCTCGAAGTTTGGTTTCTTGGACACAAGAGAGGCTGTGTTTCATCAGCAGATTCTCGATGATTAGGTGGCCATTCTTCTTGATCCCGTTGGTGTTGACAGTCAGTAGACTGACACCATCCCACGAGACTGGGACACTCGTCTCTCTTGGGTCCACCTTAGCACTCATATTGCAGCGTCCCAGTCACAAGTACTGGCGGATTACTATTCACTGTCTTCAGATGAAGAATTGCTTCGTCAGCTTGGAAAAACAGTTCACAGTCACGGAGATACTCGAGGTCATAGAGTAGCGAGCCTTGCCATTAGAGCGTCTTCCAAACGTCAAAGCACTGGGTGCCCAATCCGGACCGCAACAAACTCAGCAGTATGTTCGGGTGAAGGAGAAGGCAGTTGAGATCCGGGAACCATGCAACCGGGTGGCCAGTTAGGCGATGGATCCATATGTCTTTCATGAAGACTTGAGGAGCTGTGCACATCAGCATTACCTCGAACAACGCCAGAGCACGCGTTGCAAGCAGAATTGGTTTGATGACTGGATCCTTTCACCAGCCGGCAGCCGCGCTGAAGAGATCTTCACGAGTCTTCGGGAGTTTGGTTCCAAAGTAGTTTCTCCATTTGTGAGCGAAAGTCGTCGTTGTTGACGGGTCGGAAGCACTCAAGACACGGTTCAGCAGGTGTAGTTGCGCGACTTCCGAAACACTGAGCTTGGTCTCGCTCATCTCGGCCAGCAATGCAGCGTTGAAAGCGAGAGGAGCCTTCGACGTCGCCATGAAGCACAGCGTGTCCGGATTGTTCGTTTTCCGCATCGTTTTGCGGAGCCCAGCGACACGAGCGTCAGCAGCGGCGAGTTGCGTCGGCTTTAGCTGGAGGTTGGCAGTCTCCTCCGCGTCCTCGAGCTCGGCTACCGCCTCTTGGATCGGTTTCGCCTGCTTCGTTCTCTTCACGGACGTGTGTTCCTTGAAGAGAAAGTGGCTCGCCTCGGTACTCTTGCGCACAGTTTCAGGGACGGTTACCTTGCGTGGAACAATCTGGAAACGCACCGGGGTACTGTCACTGACCACCGCACGCCGGCACTCAAAGTCAACTTCGACTTGTTCGAGTACTGCGAAGTAGTTGCTCGTCGCGATACCGCCGACAGGCTTGGGCTTGCCTTTCTGGAGCGTGTTCGCGAAGTCGTCAGTACTGCGAGTGCACTTGCCCTTCGACTTCTTAGCACTGGCCTTGGAGGTCTTCGAGTCACTTTGGTTCTCCGCGTTCGACCCGAGCAGAAACGTGCTGGAGCGTTACCCACACTATTGAGGTGTATAGATAACCGGAGCCTTCTCTTGCATCTTCCCCTTCGGACTAACGGGTGGCGTTAACACTGATACCGCATTTGTGTCCAACGAGAGGACACTGACGGCCTCGTCGTTTGGTCCCCGTTTGCTGGGCGTTGACGCGCCTTTCTTGACTACGTCGGTGTACGACTTCCGTCCTCCACCCTCTTTTGTTGACTGCGCTTCCACTCCCTCTACAGTCGTTGGATATCGAGCTGCGTCTAAGTATAGAGAATGCGGTGAGCGCTGGCCAAAACCGAGGCGCTGGGACGGAAACGTAGCATCTCGCCCCAGATCTGGATAGACACGACCCCCAAAGACGATCTGCTCGCAGACCTTCCCGCCTACCTTCAGCGCGTCGGGACACCGGCTTGCGCGGAAGTAGATGTGAAACTTCGCGGTCGTAAGGCCTGCCGAGAGATAGACGTCGCGGAACGTAGCATATATGGGCTGTGCCCCGAGTTCATGAAAGGTATCCACCATCGCTTTGTCGTCAAAATCGCTTTCGACGCTGTACACGTCGAGATAATACCGATCTGTGAGAATATCGAAAGCGGAGAAACGGTACTTTCCACCGAGTATCTTGACTTCTTGAAGCGCCAGCGCTTCGCACGCAGCGCGAGTCTTAACTTTTACACGGAGTGCACCACCGCGGCCTTTCGAGATCTCCCCGATCTGAACGGCTTGGATATGCTCTTGAACTACGTGGTTTCCGTTGTCCTTGAGAAAGGAGTTTGCGATCTTCGTGATATTTGTGCGTTCGAAAGCACGCCGGGTGTCAATCGTCATCACGTATTAGGCTCGAGGAATTTCATATGGACGGGCATGGGCGATCGAGGTTGCCACTGTTTTCTTGTTCTCGCCGGAGTCTTTGAGAGCTTCAATGGCGTCAATATCGATATCCCGGGGGAGCGGCAACGTAAGTTGCGCGAAGACCGGAACAGGCGCTTTGTCGCGGCAGATATCGGCATCGCGCGTGAGAAGCGCGCGGAGCGACATTGGGTTCTCTCTCGCAGTTGAGGCATTGGGGGCGGCAGCACCACCGTCATCGTTTGCCTCAGTGGGGGTGTCCGTCGGAGCTGATGGCGGTGACGCCGTCGTTTCTTCTTGCGCCCCTCCGTCGACGTTCATTGGTGAGGACGTGTCACGCAGGACCACGGACATGCCAGCACCGGCGTCGACGGTGCGCACCGCGAGGTCTTTGTCGACGGCATCATCGACTGTACAACTTGGTGTCACAGGAGACGGGGCACTAGATGAGTCCGGTGCTGAAACGGTTGGTTCAACGACAGCTGAGGTGACAGAACCGGGACCGGACAGATGCTCGGGATGGGCGGGTATCACAGTACCCAGTTGCGGATTGGCTGAGATCGTCGGTTCGTTCGGGTCAGCTGGAGTCATCTCGTCGCTGATTGGTTGGTTTTTAAATGCTGGTTACTTCTTGCTGTCACTTGATCGGCTTGTGCTCGACGAGGCAAATTGAGAAGTGAGTTTGTATTAGTTGGTTACCAACTAATTTCGATAGGCCCCGACTAGGGGCACACCCCACTTTTGCTAGGGGCACACCCCTTACAAAAATAGTCATACTTCCACTTTTTGACCAATTTCATCATTCCATACTAAAGAAAAAGCCTTGCAAGTAGGAAGCGCTTCCCCCCTCCGCTGCGACTGGATCTCTTCGGCACAGCGGCCTTCTCGTCCCTTTTGTTGCTACAGGTGAAAGATTGACCACACTCTATCCTGCAATAACTCGCCAAGAAGATCTGCGTCCTAAACTTCGAAACGTATCCATAGACGTATGAGCATGGAGGCCAAGCAGGACGCGCTGGTGGATGTTATCCGTGCCATTATTGGTCCTAGGGATATGTCACGTGAACATATCTTGGCGATACTTAAACAAGCGGGAGATGATCCAAATAAAGCCGTGGATTTGTTTTTTTTTACCGAGGCTGCAAATGGCATCGCACCAAAGATTAACGACGTGGAAGGGTCCGATGAAGAAGAAGACATAAAGGATATTTCGTGCGTGGAGACGCCAGCTTTACGACAGGTTGTGAACATTGATGACGGCGCATCGAAGTGTTCTGCCAAGGGGACCCCACAGGCCGAGGAGATCAGTGGAATTTTGGGTGAAGAAGTGAAGCGAGACATCATCCTGACTCTATTTCGTCGCTCAAGAAACAATTTGCAGTGATCTGCCATGAAAAAAGTGTACAATATGAAGATAACGCTTTCAAAGGATCGGCAACTTAGCAGTCGTACTGAACCAATTTCGCCCAGTCGTAATGACGCTAAATGACCAAACTTATCGAAGTTTGTATTACTGTTGGTCTCTAGATTGATGCACAAGATTGCCCGTCGAACCTACCACAAAGGAATGATCAAATTTACCGTCATCATAGTCAAAAATTGAACACATATTACCAATAGTGCGTTCGGTCCTCCCTTCGTCAAATCTTCCGGAGATGCACGGTAAGCAGCGTATTGCTGTTGCTGCTGTCATTGCTGCATTTGTATCTGAATATGCTGAGCGTGTGTCGCTGGGAACCTGGCACTTGGTAACATCATAGACTGCTGTGTTGGTAGTTGAAGTGATTGCTGGACAGTGGCTGTGCGCTTGTGTAAAAAAGATTATTCTGCTCTTGCGGATGGTCAAAGATTGCTCGTTGATCTGTAGTACAAGCGTTGGTCGGTGCCATATTAGCGATCGTTGCTTCTGTGCGCATCTGCTTAGTCGTTTGCTCGTTTTCATTCTCCTCCGCTGCTCGCTTCAGCAGCGAAGTGGTGTCCCCATTGTTTTTGACATCTTAGTTGATATTTAACCCTAACCCTAGGGGATGTGCCCCTAGTCGGGGACATTTCGATATTGCCTTTTTTATGAAGAGGGGCATTTTAAACTTTTTGGGACAAAACAGGGGCATATAGACGTTATCTCTTTAGATATATACGTAGTGTGAAGAACGCCCGCTTCTTGTACAAATCGAGACGAAGACAATGGCGGCAAGTACCCAGCAACCACGCGTTCGCGAGTGTGCCCCCTCTGCCCGTAATCACTTTCCTGTGCTCTCATTGGTCAGTGAGCGGGGATCGCGGCATTTGAGGCACCGAAGGCTACGCTTTAAATGATCGTCGGGGTACTAATACCGTATGAAGTACGCACCAGATGCTCCAACCCACCCAATCATGAGATCGTGTGTCGGTTTCCCGAAAAATGTCCCTTACAGTTAGGGCTGTCAATGTGCCGGACTGGCCCGTGGGCCGGCCCGGCCCGCGGGCGTACGAGCTGGGCTTGGGCCTGACTTCCAAGGCCCGATTGCTACGTGGACGGACCGCGGTCCCAGCGGATTACACACGGGCCGGGACAGGGCCGAGACTTTAAGGCCCGGCCCGCCCATTTAGTGTATGGTGTATTTGTTAGCTCCTGATATGTAGTCCAGGGGTTGGAGAAAAAATTCTAGGAGATTTTCTATCCCTTAAATTTTGAGTTTTTGATATTTGGAGGTACTGGATATAAAGCAGAGTGCTCCCCAGGCATCCCAGAAGTTTTCCTGGATTATCTACACCCAAGACTCCACCTCATTACCACACCTCCGATGGACGACGCTGGTAGTGGTGGTAGTCGACCTTGTCCATGTACCAACATTGGTGAGTGATGATAACACCAAACACTGGGTTTTCATCCGTCCATAGTCTACTGTTCTTGTTGTTGGGCGCTCTTACCCTTCGCCATCGTGTAGTTGTAGTGAAGATATCCGAAATATACTTGATTTTAGTATGCCACCTCTTTTACACGCTTGTTACCCCGTACTCAGCCCTTGTGCACAGAAACTGGTACCTATATGCGTGCCTTCACTAAAGATATACCTGGCCCTTCGAATGATATCACCTGCTGCCTCCTACCCCCACTAGATGTGCCGAAGTGAGTGAGCGCACAGAGAAAACGGACGCGTGGCTACGGTTAGATAGCCTGAAAGAAGAAAATGCAAAAGTGGTATATTAGACTAAACTATTTTATAGTCCGTCACAATTATGAAATTTTTGTACACCAATTTTCGTCTTCTGTGCGTCGATGCTAAAACCTTGCAAAACCCATAGTAACGCAACTTGCCGTAACTTGCCCTTGGTTTTCAACACTCCTTCTCATCGCCGCGCATCACGAAAACAGGTCTCCTTCATCGCTACAACAGTCCAAAGCTTGATCTCAACACTCCAAACCGCGGCATTGGTAACGCCTTGGTAAACATGTCTGCCTTCATTTCTTCAGTCCCTTTATAACGCACTTCAATATGCCCTTCCATCTGCTTCGAGATCAGGAACTTGATCCTCACATCAACATGATTCATATTACTCGAGTTTCTCTCGCCTTCCAGGAACTTTATAGCAGCTTGATTATCCGAATAGAGAATCATCGGTAGCTTCAAACTTATTCCAATCTCTGTCAGCAATTCGTACACTCCAAACACCTCGCACTCCACTTGCGATGCAGCATAAAACTCTGCCTCCATCGTATAAGTGACACGCACGCCTGGCGTTTGCACATCCAATATAGTATGATTCCATCCAACGTGACCAATCCACCGGTCACCGACTTCCCGTCTTCCTTGCATACCGTGTAGTCAGCATCACTGTATGCGACTAGCTGCAATCCATCCTGCTCGTCATTTTCTCTTGACTGCTCCATCTTCATCTTCATCTTGAATGTTCCCTTCAAGTATCGCAAAATTCTCTTGTCTAAAAGCCAATCTGTCATTCTCGGCGCGTGCGTCTGCCTGGTTGCCCTGTGTACCGCGTACACTATGTCTGGCCTAGTGCATCTCGCTATCCACAGGAGGGATCCCACAAGTGATTGGAAATCCCTCACTGCAGGCGATCCTTCACTAGGCTTGACCGGCAATTCCACTTGATTATCCACGCACACGTCCTCGTGATTTTCTCCAATTGGTGTCTTCACCGTATTAGCTTCCATCAATCCATGTTCTTCGAGAAGACACTTAATCATCACTTCTTGATCGAGGTAATAACCTCCTTCGTCTTCATAGGTCACTCGCATACCTAGAAACTTGGAAACTTCACCCAAATCCTTGATCTCTAATACTTTCATGTCATCAAAGAATGTTGTAACCAAATCATCTTGCGTCCCAGTCACCAATAAATCACGTAAATTCCGACCACAATCATATCCACTCCACGTCGCTTGAAATACAAACACAAATCCGTGTAGCACTGCGAGAAATCCAGCGTAATCAACTTGTCGTGCAATAGTCTGTTCCATAGTCGCCCTGCCTGCTTAAGACCATACAAGGTCTTCTTCAACTTCATCACCAGCTCATTTACTTCTTCCACTTCAAATCTCTTGAAATATTGCTTCGTAAACTCCATACATTTCGGTATATACAAGTAAATGTCATGCTCCTCTTCGAGTGCCTTGACGTATGCGTTCGGAATGTCACCGTGCTTGGCCTTCACATTCCATCTTCTTGCCAACGGCAAAATATTTTTCACCGTCCACATATCCATTACAGCCGCAAACGTGAGTCCATAATCAACTCCAAAGCGTTGCTCGCTTCCGCACGCGACTAGTCGTGCTTTATAACGCTCCACACATCCATTTGCGTCAGTCTTGGTCTTGAACACCCATTCGGTGTGTAACGGTCTGCATCCACTCGGTCTCTTAGTCACATCCCACACTTCATTCATCTCTAACGCCATAATCTCGGTTTTAATTGCTTCATTCCACTTATCCTTGTGCTTTCTTTTCATTGCCTCCGAAAAATTACGCGGATCCATCTCCGTGATCATGTTCACTACTCCATTGTCCTGATTGTCGTCTATGACCTCCTACTTCTGTTCATCACTTGTTTCCGCTCTTGATACCAGTGCTCCTTCTAAGACGTCGCAACTGCTCGTTTTGCGTGTCGTCCAATGTCTCGATGTTCTTTATATGCTGGGTCACCACAACCTTCCGATCTAGCTTCAAATATACCTTGAAACCTTTAACTTCTTCGCGTTTTCCTATTATTATTCCAACCTGCGCTCTGTGCGCCAATGAATTCTTGCCTGGGTTCCAGTACACTGTACACGGAGATCCAAAAGCGACAATCTCTCCAAGCCGTGGCTTCTTTCCAGTTAACATCTCGATCGGCGACATCTGCCTCGTATTAGCACTCGTAGGACTTCGATTCAGTATGTATGCCGCATAGTCCACTGCATCGCCCCAGAAAGACAAATTTAACCCACACGAGAAAAGCATACAGCGTGCCATATTTATTATTGTCCTGTTCATCCTTTCAGCCTTCCCGTTACTTGCCTGATTCGCAGCTTCACTCATTTGCCGACGAATTACTGTCTTCTCGCAAAAGTAATCCAGATTTTTATACTCCAGTCCTCCATCCGTCCGTAGAATATGTACCTTGCACTCAAACCGTCTCTCAAAGAAAGCAATGAAGTGTTCAAACTTCTTCGCTGCCATGTCCTTGGTCTTTGCCAGGAATACGCGTACGTAATTTGTTTTGCGATCCATAAAATTAATCATATACCTATTTCCCAGCCTGTCCTTAGGTGCAATCGGACCATTAAGATCCGAGCATATTACTCCACCCACCCTGTATATGGGAGAGTGCTCTCTGGTGTCTTTCTTTGACTGTCTTCCTTTAGTCTGTTTACCTTGTGCGCACGTCAAGCAATTCATCCTTTTCGTGTCCGTGAGTTCAATTCCAAAATCCGGGTCTTTAGCTAGCTTTTCGATTGCGTCGTAACCTAAATGCCCCATGATCGCATGGAAACGCATCAGCGTTCCTCGCTGAACGTCTTTATTCTTGTTTATCTCGACTTCATTTTCATTCACCGCCGCCATGACGATATCACCAAAGTTCTTCTTGGGTATGTCGACCCACACACAAACTGTGAGAACTTTATTCACCTTTTCGACGTCGAAAATACTCTGTCCTGTCGCTTGGTGCTTGATCACCCGCTTACTGTTCACGTAAGCCAACTCGCAGCCCTTTTCTTCTAAGAGTCCATACGATAAAATGTTACGCGCCAAATTCTCCACGTAATACACATTTTCTATCTTGATCAGTCTTTCAATATCACCGCACCGCGCGTACACCTGCAATTCGCCTTTCATGGTGACTTTCAGCTTCTTGCCATCCGCTTGATAACACACACCATCCACTGGCTCTGTGTTACGCAGAAACTTTGATCCGTTCGTCAGGTGAATGGTTGCAACGCTATCCAAGATCGACTTATTACTCGAAACGTCATCATAATCTCCAGTAATCTTAAGTGACATATCCACATTCTTGCTGCCCTTCTATGGGCACTTCCACTTCAAGTGTCCCGTATCTCCACATACGTAACATCTTCGTGACTTATCCTTATTTTGTTCAACGACGTTCACTGTGCCTCGTGCCGCCGTTCTTGGTCTGTTACCTTCATATTCCACTGCCTGCGCGAACTGGCAGATCTCTTCAGCCTGCCGTAGGTAGTCCACGCGCGTGTAATCATACCTTGACATCAATACATGCTTCAGCTCTGGCGCTGCATGATAAATAACACTATTAAGCACAAGAGCATCCGCATGTCCCCCTACTGCTTCCGCCACTGCTAACAAATATAAGTAGTGCTCCGGCCAGGATCTCGTGTAACACTTCCTTGCCAAAAATAACTTCATCGCTTGAGCCGACGTTAGCTGCGTATGGACGTCGTCAACATATTATCCATGACATACCACAACGCAGGAGTCTCACTCCACCACGTTTCAACCTGTCGGTTATAATAGTTCTCTGCCGTACCAGATAGGTAATGTCCCAGAAGATCGACTTTAACCTCTTCACTCCATGGAAAACCGCACGCTGCCTCAGCGATACCTATCTGGCGTAGAAACTTCCTGCCCCACGAGTGAAAACCCGACCCGAGTCCCCGGTACACTTCAGTACCGTCGAAAACTCTAATTTGAAGCTTGCACTGCTTCGGTGAGGGCTTCCGCATTAACTTCGCGTGTCCAACCTGCCCCGCATCTATCCGCACCCCTGGGTTTACATACCCCTGTCCTGGAATGCCCGCCTATGCCCCGATCTGTCCGGCGTCTACTCCTCCACCTCGATCAAAACAATGTGCACCGGCCTGACTGAGATGCTTGAAACTCATAGCAGCTGGATTAACCGGACTGTACACGGCCTTCTCCTCATGGCTCCCTTCCAGGGAATCCATGCTCATCCTAGTGTCTCCCTTGGGGGTGTGATACACACCACCCCCCTCGGAAACTGCTCCACGAGAGTTCTCCAGCTTTCCAAGCCGGTCCGTCAGATCGCGGATGACTGCTAAGACATCAGCCGACCCCGCATTATCTTTCACAACAGCGACTTTCTCCTCGCTGTCGTCGCGCCCCTTACTTGGGCTCATAACCTGTTGTTGGGCGCTCTTACCCTTCGCCATCGTGTAGTTGTAGTGCAGATATCCGAAATATACTTGATCTTAGTATGCCACCTCTTTTACACGCTTGTTACCCCGTACTCAGCCCTTGTGCACAGAAACTGGTACCTATACGCGTGCCTTCACTAAAGTTATACCTGGCCCTTCGAATGATATCACCTGCCTCCTACCCCCACTAGATGTGCCGAAGTGAGTGAGCGCACAGAGATAACGGACGCGTGGCTACGGTTAGATAGCCTGAAAGAAGAAAATGCAAAAGTGATATATTTAGACTAAACTATTTTATAGTCCGTCACAATTATGCAATTTTTGTACACCTATTTTCGTCTTCTGTGCGTCGATGCTAAAACCTTGCAAAACCCATAGTAACGCAACTTGCCGTAACTTTCCCTTGGTTTTAAACAGTTCTGTATATGTATCAAATGCTCAATATTCTTTGAAGTTTACGTTCTGCGGTGCATTGACGTGTTTTTGGTGTCCGAATAGAGCTGGGCCGCTGACGGGCCTTCCTGAAAGCAAATGGGCCTGGACCGAACTTGGACTCGAGATTTGCATGGCAGACCTGGATCCGGGCCTGACAGTCCGGGCCGTGGGCTGGGACCAGATCTCAATACTTTGGCCCGTCTACTCACGGGCCGGGCCGTAGGCGAAGTAAGGCCCGGCCCGGCCCATTTACATCCTACTTCCAGTGGCCCTGGCCTCCTATTTGCTGCCACAGACCTACGATGAGACTCGTGTTGCTCTTGTCTATCGCCGTTGCACTGCTTGCAAGGATTGATGTTGCTATGGCCTTGAACGCGTCCAAGCTGACGAAGGATGACACCATCCGAATGTTGGAAGAGTGTGTAGCCACTTTCGGCTTTGCACTTTTCCGAAATGGTGGAATCTCATTGGCTGACATGGGTAGCATACATTTTTCATGTTATTGACGCTTACAGAATTAAGTTCACACTTAGGAACCGAATAGTCAGCTAAGTAACCTTACATAATATATACTTTCTATTTTGCATTTAATTAAGCACGCCTACTACCGAACCTTACGCGCCGCTAGAGGGCGGATACCAGTTGGGCTACTTACGTTGATCCCTACGAGCTGAAACTTTGTCAGCAGGTAGGTCGCCATCTCGTGAAGTGTTTGCACGAATCCCCGGTTGATTCCAACACCGAATGCAGTGGCGAGCCAACACAAGTAACGAAGAGCGTGCGGATTTTCTAGAAGTAAAAGCGGTTGAGGCGATGTTAGCACAAATACAGGACTTTCCGCTGGAAATCGTGCAAAAGCATATGTACGATTTTCGTTACAATTTGGAGAAAGTGAAAGTGAAAGACGCGAAAGAGTACAGGGAAGAATTGGAGCGTATACTTACTTCCGAGTATCAGGATGAACTGAAAGCTCTCACAAAATATACACGCGAAGACTATTGTTACACGGCCGCTTATTTCGTACTACTGAAGTGCCTGGAGAAGGATAAAAACATTGAGTACCCAATTATCGGAGCGGCAGAGATGATCGACACTGCAACGCATAATCCGATGACTGAGCCCATTGCGACAGAGATACAAAAGGCCCAATTTAAGGTGTGGAAGGGATTTGCTGGATCGATAACTGAGGATAAAGAAAAGGTCTTTCGGCATTCAACAGTACCGGCTAGATCTGGCTGGAAAGAAAGTGTGTTAAAACAGTATAAGGGATTCCTTCCTCCGAAGAGTGGAAAAGCGGCAAGGCTGAAGTCCTCAAGTCCTAGTACTGAAATAACGACTTCGCAAGTCAAAAAACAGAAGAAATGAATGATCGAGCTTCCGACGCTGAGTGGCACAGCATCGAATTTTTTTCTCAAGGAACGATGCAAATTCGGCATGAGCACCCAGCGCATGAATCTCGTCTTTTCATTGCAGGTTTCCATTTTGACAATCTTCGCTTTCCGTCGTGTTCGGGAAGAATATTGCGGGTCTGTAATCATTACTGAGTTTACTAGATCTTTTGTTATCACGGATTGCGTTCTTATCTTTTCCTTGTTTCGACATGAGTTCGCCTCGACTCTTGACGCCTTGTCTCTTCAGATCCGTCGTGACTTGATTTAACCTCGTCCTCGTTCCCACTGCAAAGTTGCTGAAACTTCGCCTCCTTCTTCTCCGGTGTCAGCCACTCCACTGTCTTCCATGCCCTGTCCGGGATCACCAATTTTCTGTCAGCAAGTAGACGTGTCGTGGAGTAATTACTTAAACTGGATTTAAATCTTGTGAAATACCCGTACAGCACATAGAAGGTGAACCTAGCGGCCGAAGTCTTACAAGTCACAAATTACACTGACACCACGTGCGCGTATGGCACCAAAAACCGCAGGAAGATTTCGAGAGGCGGTGTACTGTACACTAGAAGTCCTCGGTCGCTTAATGGAATTGAATACATTAATCTTGCGTCCTTCTGTGTCCTAATGATGATATGTAGTTGTAACTCTAGTACGGTCGTCCCTCTGATAACTCATATCCTGATAACCAGGCATGATTATTCTCGGAGCCGGCCCCCTTTTTCACCGAATGTAGCGAAGATAAGATATGAGATGCACCGTAAATAAGTGGTATTTTCCCCTGGCATTAACTATGGGATAACCTCATATAGTATTAAGTATGGGAAATGTGAGGGTGGAGAACAACAACAATAAACCCTCGTCCTTTCGTCATCGTGGCGGCCTTCTTCTTCAACAACAAATATCTCTTCTCCTTTCTTCTTTTTCTTCGTTCGCTCGGCGCGCCGCCTCACAGCAAAGGAAATCAGGTAAGACAATATCCAAGAGACGAACTGCGCGCATCATCAAACGTACTGTTCACCACAACAAGGAGCTGAGGAGGGAGGAGAAACAATAAATAATAGCGAGCGGCGCTGGGTAGCAGCAGTAGCAGCAACATCAACATCATAACAACAACAACTACAACTAATAACATGATGGCGCCTGCTGGCTCCGGTGCTGGGGATGATAATACTGACACCGCTAGGCCCCGTTGTCCCCCTCCTCCTCCTCCTCCTCCAGCGAAGAAGCGACGTAAAGCTGTGGCAAGATTTCAACCTCATCACGAGCTGGAATACGGACTTTCCATCTCCAACCGACACCCAAATACTAAAGAAGTCGAAGGCGTAGTTTGTCGCTTTTGTCAGACCTTTGGAAGCGAAGAGAAGGATGGAGCACTCCGCAAGCGAAGCGCGAACTCCAAGTATTTTAAAGCACCCTTCCGTTCGGACAATTATTTGTCACATCTGACAGGTCAGCACCCACAACGGTGGCAATCGTACGCCAACCTCTCCGCAGAGGACAAGAAAACTTACTTCGATGGGATAGTGCCTTTAAAAGCTTCATTACATGCCCACTTCGGCCAGTTCTACACTTCCGGATTAGGCGAATTATTTTTGATGTAGTCATCGGCGAAATGCTCTTCCACCCCGACGACGTTGTGACGAGACTAAAGAACGTGCTCTTCGAACTTTCACAAAAGGAGACCAACAAGTAGTGGTTGAGGGGGAGGAATGGAATAATTTCTACGAAGTCCGAGTACAGAACGTCAAACAGTTCGACCTGGCAATCGGCTTCATTGGGAATAGAGCGTCCTTCCGACAGGCTGCTTCATTTATCCAGCTTACCAAGAAGACTGGGCTGGCTTCCCTTGGTAGCGTTGATCGGGCTAAGACTGCGAAGTACGCCCGAATAGCTGTTGCGTTGAACCTACAGAAGGTGGCGGACATTCTTGAGAGGGTTTGGAGATTTTCACTGGCTCTTGATACTTCCACAAACCAGAGCACAACCTATCTAGATACGCGCTTGCGATTCTGTGTATGTGGTAAGATGTACAACTGGCACCTGATGGCTATCCCGGTCTTTGACCGCCATAACTGTGAGGCGATGTCGGATTTACTTGTCAAGTTAATGGATGGCAGTTGCCCTAATTGGAAGAACAAGATTATTGGAATCGCCACAGACGGGGCACGTAGTATGACTGGTCGTGTGCGTGGGCTTTCAAGTCGAATCGGGGCCCTCGCTCTACCTGGGTTCATTCGCATATGGTGTGGCGCTCATCAGCTCGATCTTGTCATGCAGGAGGTTTTCAAGGACCTGCTTGACGGCCAATACTGTAAGAATTGACCGCCTTAATCGGATACCTTCGTCGGCAGCAAAACCTGATTGCAGAAATGAGAGCAACGTGTCCCAAGGTGGCCTCCACGCGATGGTTATCAATGGGCAAGGTCACGAGGTGGTTATGTTATAAGCGTGCCCGTGTTTGCTACTACCTGCAGGAGAAGCGTTATGCAGATGCACCAAGTCCTTCATGGTGGATTGCCTTGATTGCAGTCAACACCTTCGTGCAGCAGGTGGACTTGGTCTTCCACAAACTCCAGGGAATGACAACCTTAATCTCGCAACAGACCGAGCATCTTCATGGATTGGTTCAAACTCTGTGCATGCTAGGTGGAGTCCAAGGCCCGCTTTCTGATGATGAGATTTCAGATGCCGCCGATAGGGAAGAGACCGAAAGCTGTGGAAGGTTTGCAGTACGTCTCACTGACGTTGAAGGGTTTATGAAGGACTTGGGAATATTCGTGGAAGACACCCTGTGTCAGCGTTTGTCGGTAGAGAAATCGAATGAGGTCTTGAAGGCGGTGGGGAGGATGTTCGTCACCAGCGTGGATGGCATTTCCAACAATGTTGCTGAAAGGAACCGTGCGAATGACGCGTCCGAAGAGGAGCTTCCAGCGGTGCTACCTCATCAACTTGTAAAGATGCGTGGAAGGGAGTTTTACTCTATAATTCGGAAGAAGAGGAAGCGATTGGAAACGTCGTGGTCGGATGCTGACATTGAGCGAATTGAGCTTCAGTTCCAGGACTTGTTGATGGCGTATCGCAATGAAGCGGGGACCAAGAGCATGATCGACAAGTGCAACAAAGAGACTGACTTTCATCAGGGGTGGACGACATTGCAAGAGAGGTTCCCGTTGCTATGCGAGTTCTCTGGTGGTATCGCTAGCGTATTTCCGGGTACCGCAAGGGTTGAGTCTGACTTTTCAATTATTGGATGGGAGAAAGATGACAATAGAATGTCGCTGACAGACTTTTCCCTCGAGGGAATCCTTCAGGCGAGGCAATTTGATGAATTCTCATCCTTGTCCTTTAGCTAAGAGTCGCCTTCTTGATGAGCACATGCTCCAAGAGCGTTAACATGGAAAGCAGAAGCATTAATGAACTAACAATACACAGATCTCCGAAGTTAGACCGAATCTGGGTTCAGCTGGTCCCCGAATATAGGTTACTTTCGATAGTATCGGAAATCTCCGAGAATATTCCGGACTGCTGATAACTCATAACCTCAGATAACGCGTAGGATTTGCATTCCACCGTGCCCATTCTACAGGGCTGAATTAAACCTAAAAATTTTGAAACCGGGTCTTAGGTTTGAATAAAACCTAATAAAACCTGAATTCAAACTTAAGTTGCGAAGTTTATACCACTTACACAGCCACCTGACAGGTATAGAGGAATGACCTGGGGCTCTTGAGAAAAAACATTATGAGCAGACCGCAAAGCCAAGTTACATGGATGAAAAATATGTGCAAATCCTACATAAAACTAAAGGGGCTAAACTAGGATACTATTTGAAAAGGAGTTTGGAAAACTAGTATGTAGTGAAAAAACAAATCCTAATAGTACTCCAGTAGCACTAATTGCCATCATCTTCGGAACAAGAGTTGTCGTCACTGCCAAAATTAACCACAACATCAGCAACTACCGGGTAGTTTGTCTTGATGTATACAAGCTTTTCTACACGTTCGCTGGTCAGGAAATTCCGCAGTTTTGAGTGAACAAAGCCAAATGTTGAGAAGTTGCGTTCGGAGGCAGCTCTAGACGTTGCAACCGCAAAAAAGCGCAGTGCAATTTCTTGCAAGACTGGCCATGAACTGCCATGAACCTGCCAGTATTGCAAGACTGTCTGGCGCCTGTCGACCAGCATACGGTAACGCAGCCCTTTATCCCGCTTGTCGTTTTGTGCATCTACCACAAATTCGGAGTATTGCAGGTAGACTGTCTCACATCGGGAATTATCTACGGGTGTTGTGTTGTCCTTTGGAG
Organism: Peronosclerospora sorghi; assembly: GCA_026184515.1. Taxonomy (NCBI): domain Eukaryota; phylum Oomycota; class Peronosporomycetes; order Peronosporales; family Peronosporaceae; genus Peronosclerospora; species Peronosclerospora sorghi. Next base: position 14,025,124 of record CM047581.1, read on the forward strand.
TGTTCATAAGTGCTTGGAGAACAGTTTGTTTGAAGGTGTGGGCCAAGGCCTCCCCTAGGTACCGAGGGTCCAATAAATATGCCATGTCATGGCCGTCTCCATACATGAACTTGAACCGTTGAACCGTAAGACCTGCCAAGTAGGCACACTCTTGTGCAGTGATGAGACCCTTGGCTTCAACGTCTGCATACTTGACTGAAATGCTGGTAAAGTCAGGGTACACTTCACTGACAGGGCAGGAATCGGATTGATACTTGACTTAATTCGTCGAGTGGTTTGAGCAAAACCAGTCCCTTCTCTAAAAGTGGCTTAAAGGTGTCTGAGGTTACTATGACCTTGATTTTGCGTCACTGTTCCTTCTGCTCAGCGTTGCCAGAGATAAAGTCGCGTTTATTCACCAATGTGTGCAATAGATCTTCCGACTTCAACACAGTTTCAAATCAGTTTTGGAGGGATCCCCACCGTGTTGGAGCTGCTAGAGTAAGTTTTCGGAATCCTTTATTTTTTGTACACTGTAATTGAGTCAATTTTTCCTTGATCGCGTGATGGGTGTTGAAAATTTTGACAACCTTTTTGACGTCCTTCACAAACACTTGAATATATTCGAAGGGATAGCCAACGGGGAAAGTAGCGACATCTGATCCTTTTTTGGTTTTGGTGGCAGCAAAAATATCTTTGAAAAACAAATGTAAGACATGGGAAGTGCATCCTTGGAAAAACAGAGCAGGGAACATGACCTTCAAAAAGCCCCATGCTTTTTCATTTGTAGTACTATTATCGGTCGCGGCCCCAACAAAGTTGAGGTTGGATTTTCTGAGAACCCGGTCAATATCCTCTGAGATCCATTCCCCGGTATGGCCCTGATGACCAGTGGCTACTTCTTCGAGGAAGAGTGATTTCTGTGGCGGGAAGGTAGCCATATAGTTCACGATGGACTCGTTGCGGACGTTTGACCAAGCGTCCGAAACCAGGCAAGTGTTAAGAGTTTTTTTGCCCAAATGTTTCACATTTCTCTCTTACCATCTCGTGGCACTTGTCAATAAGTGATCCACTGAGGTGCTTTTTGCTCGGCTGCAAATTCTTATCAGGCCTCAATAGTTTGATGGCTTCTACCAAAGTCGGATCTTACACCCTTTGGAAAAATGTCCCGGTCATGTAGTAGTGCAATGCCATGGTCTCTTGGAATTTTGAACGGGTAGCTTGAGGGAGCTTCGGGCACATGAAAGATTTCATCGATTTTTGACTGACAGATGGGGCTGCTTGGTCTGCACCGAACTGTAACGTCTTCTGCTTTTTGGGCTTGTTCCTCCAAGAAGTAACCCCCTCAGGCTCCTGAGGCAAAGTCTTGAGATATTGGGCAGAGGGACGGCATCTATTCATTAAATGCGCCTTATCTTGCTCATATCTTGTCCAATGAGGAACAATCTCATTGCAATGCCTGCAAGGAACATGGTTCTTTTGTCATAGCTCTTCGGTCTCCGTGAAGTCAGACCAGAACTCGGACAAAGGACGACCGCGCCCTCTCTTCAAGGTTGTGCTGCTGTTTCCTTCCTGAATTGCTTGGGTTGTGTTGCTGCTGTTGAAAGTGCGCGCAATTTGCGCGGCGCTTAGCATCGCATGTACTTTCATTTAGTTGTGTCTTTTTAGCAAAAAACTAGCAAACTGCATATATGCATATTATTAGTTTGAGTACTTAACTTAACACTAATAAAACACTTTGGATTTTGTTTTGTTTCTCACTCGTGATTGATTGGAGTGTGGTACGCCGAATTGCGGCTGGAAGTTTCTCTCTTTCGATTACGTGGATTGTGGATTGTGTTACGGTTTTCTCGTTCGAGTCACGTAGTGGATAGTACAAGTTATTTACGCTTTATTGTGGTCATTACGTTTCTTCCTCTGTCTCTATTGTTCACTAGTGGAAACGCTGCGTTAGTACGTAATAGTTATCTTGGAACACGCATCTGCAAGTACGCTGGTTGAAATGAGTGACACGAAACAGGTTATGAGCCCAAAAGAGGGCCGTAGCGATTCAGAAGAAGAAGTCAAGTTGTCAGACGTCATGCGGATGTTTGGGACGCTTATGACGCGGTTGGAGAAGCTCGAAGTTGCAAGCAACGCGTCCAAGCAGCAAGTGGAGTCGCCACCGAAGTCGAGGGGGGACAGAAGAATGAGTATTGCCTCCCTCGACGATAGCGACGAAGAAAAGAAGGAATTCGTCACCGGGCGACAAGGGAAGATGAGCTTCCTGGGAATAAGTCGCGCCGGAAGGGACGCGTATACGCCTGCCGGAGCTGCGAACGCAGGGATACCGCAGGCAGGAGCATAGAATGCAAACCACCAACATCAAGCGAATGGTTGGCGTGGTCAAATGCCGTTCCAGGGGTACGGAGCGATGCGAACGCCCTCCCCAAAGCAGAGAACGTTGCAGATAAAGGCTTTCGATGGAAAGGAAGTCTATAAGGGTATGGGATCCGGATTTCAGGTTTGGGTGCGAAAGTTTTTGCGCCAAGTTAACCTCGCCGAAGCTGAATGTGGATTCCCATGGACCGAAGACGTGAAGGTCGACCTGCTGGGCCATTATTTGGCGGGCCCGGCAGAGGCGTATTATAATCGCCAAGTCGATGCATGGTGGCGAAAAAGGCAGGAATTGTGGTACATCATGGACCAACTGCTGGCCGTTTTCAACGTGCAAATAACGCCTGCGCAAGGCATGAAGCTTTTTATGGCTCGCAAGGTGCACGGCAGTTCATGGCCGGAGCACTACCTGTACTTGACCGCTGTTTCCGAAGCAATGGGACCGAATACAGAAAATTTGGTCCTTAATAACGTCGTGTTCCACGCAGCGCCGGAGATGAGGCAGATCCTCATCTCCAAGTACGACAGTGCGCGCGAAGAATATCTGGAGCACGCGGAGGAGCTGTGCCAGTTTGCACAAGCGGTCGAGTACAGCGACCGGCCAATGAGGCGTGCGCAGAGCGGCGCCGTAAATATGGTGGCTGAAAAGCCAAAGAAGGATGCCAAGAAACGAGTCTGCTACTCATGTGGAGAAGAAGGCCACATCAAACGAAATTGCCCTAAGAACCAGGACGGCAAGGAAGACATCGCGCTGATGATACAAGATTCAGGCGGTGAAGTGACGTCAGACACGTAGGCACTGGACAGTGGTGCGAGTATGCACTTAACGTCAGACCTAACGTGTCTGACCGATGTAAAAAGTGACGTCCTAGAATGTTTCTTGGTGGATGGGAAGCGGGTGAAGGTCACCAAAAAGGCACGCTGTTCATAAACTTTGTTTGCGGAAACACTAATACGCGGATCAAGGTTAGCAACGTTTATTACGCTGAAGGCCTAGCAAGAAATATTTTTTCGTATGGTCTTTTCGAGCGTGGAGAATTGGTATTATCGTATCGAAGTGGAAAAAGGATGCTAGTCAAACGTGATACTGGAGCTGGGATCGTTAAAGTTAACGCTGAAAATAATGTGTTGACGGTCCAAGGAAAGGTGGACAGGCCGAGAAAATCAAGGAAGGAGTTGATAATGTCTGTGGCAACGGCGAGTGATGCCGATTATTCCGCCACGCGAGATGTCCAGAGTGGGAGTCTGATGCACTTCCACTCTCGGATGGGACATCTGAACTTCGATACCATAATCTCACTGTCGAAGGATCCCCGCTATGGGATCCGGATTACGGATTACGCCCGACGCCACTGTGTCACGTGTGCGCAGGGCAAACAAACGAAGAACGCGCAGTCTAAGAAGGACAGCGGCAAGAACGCGCCGATCGATCAGATTGGCGGCGTGATATGTTCGGACCTTAAGGGTCCGATCACGCCAAGAGATCGGTTGGGAAACCGATATCTCGTGAACTATATCGACTACAAGAGTAACTATGTCAGGATTTTCCTGGCAAAAACGAAGGACGTCGCAGCCAAGAAGTTCGAGCATTTCCTGGCGTTTTTTGAACACAAGTTTAACTGCAGGATCCACGTGCTAAGGACTGATGGCGGCGCGGAATTCAAGAACGTTGATTATTTTTGTCAGAGCACTGGGATAGCGCGTCAAGTAGCGGAGGCTGGAAATCAAGCCAGCAACGGGAAGGCCGAGCGCATGCACCGAACGGTCATGAATATGGCCCGATTCATGCTGTTCGGAAGTGGCTTACCATTGTCATTCTGGGGGGATGCGGCGGAATACGCAGCTTATGTGCTGAACCGCACCCCCACAAGCGCGAATCCGCGGAAGATGTCGCCGCTGGAGCTGTTGACTGGAGTTAAGCCAAACTTGGGCGAGATTGTTACGTTCGGCTCGCCATGCACGATCTACCACAACCCCGGCTCGAATGCGCTGGCTCCGCGTGCGCAAATCGCGGTGATAATCGGATGCAGTGAAGAGACAAAGGGGTATAAAGTTTACTTAAAGAAGGAGCAGAAGGTGACGGTCACCCAACACGTTAAAAACGTGGAGACCTTGACGTACACGCAGAACTGGCAACTCAAGAACTTATTGGAAGAGACTGACGGCGTGCAAGATCAGGGGGCAACCCAAGGATCAGAAGGAGAAGCCCGGGCATCAGAAGGAGCGTACCATGGATCGGGCACGGAAGGGCGCGCATCGGGCGCAGCGCAAGCGCAGGAAAATGATCGCGACTAGCCGCAAGCGCACGCAAAAAGCCAGAAGAAAGGAAAGAAGATGCGCTGGACCCGCGAGCGCCACCTTACGCGCCAACACGCGAAAACGAAAGCACAAAATGAGGCGAAAACTGAGGACAACGAAGATTTGGAAGAAAAGGGCGAAGTGAACATGGTAGCAAGCATCGACCCCAAGAATTTTCGTGATGCGATTGGGAGAGTCGATGCCAACAAATGGAAGAAGGCGATGGATGAAGAGATCCGCGCTTTGGAAGCCAACGAAGTGTGGATTGTCATGGAAAAACCGGAAGGCATTAGACCACTTCATACGAAGTGGGTCTATAAAACAAAAACCGATGCGAATGGAGCGCTAGAGCGCTACCAGGCTAGGCTCGTTGCTTGCGGCAACGAGCAGCAGTACGGCATTGATTACGATCTTACCTTCGCTGCGGTAATGGAGATGACGACCGTGAGGTTCATCCTCACCCTGTCACGCAAGTGGAAAGTGCAAGCAGTGCACGGGGACATCCCCAACGCTTATGTTAAAGCGTTGGAGGATGAGCATGATATCTATCTTTACGTTCCAAGTGGCATGAAAATCGAGGAGGAGAAATTGAAAGAGTTGAAGGTCAAGAACGTGAAGCAAGTAGTACTGAAGTTAAAAAAGTCGCTTTAGGAACTGAAGCAAGCCGGCAGAGAATGGAACCGGTTTTTGCACGCGAAGTTGACGGAGTGCGGTTTTTTGCAAAGCTTTACGGATGCATGTTTATACTACAAGAAAATTGGCGATGACACTGTGGTACTGGGAGTTTATGTCGACGATTTGCTGGTGACAGCAACGACACAGGATCACATCGAAAATTTCTTTACCGATCTCGAAGAATTGGAGATAAAAAATCTTGGGCATGTCTCGAAGTTCTTGGGCATGCGTGTGGCTTAAGATGAAAGCAATGGTTACGTGTTAGATCAAGAAGTTATGATTAACGGTTTAATTAAAAATTACGGTATGGAAAACGCGAATATTGTGAAGAACCCGATAGGTGATGATTACGAGGATCAAGTTACGAAAAATCAACAACTCCTGAGTGAAGGCGTCGGCAATGAAGGGCCGACGGTCAAGCAATTCCAGTCGTTGACTGGCAGCTTACTCTGGATTGCCCGTTGCTGCAGGCCGGACATTGCATTTGCAGTCCATAAGGCCACGCGCAGGGCACATGCGCCGACCAAACTGGATTGGATGACGGCGAAGAGAATTCTTCGGTTCTTAAAAGGATCTAGCGATCTAAAACTTCGTATGGAGATTTTACAAAGAAACGGGAGCGAAGACAAATACGCAATTAAAGTTGTTGGACACTCGGACGCAGATTTCGGTGGATCCAAGGACGATCGCAAGTCTACAAGCGGCGGAGTGATTATTGTGGAAGGTTGACTAGTGCATTGGCTTTATAAAAGGCAGACGTGCGTCTCGCTATCGACGATGGAAGCGGAGCTGTACGCTGCGTCGATAGTGAAGTGCGAAATGATTGGAGTCATGGAAATGGCAAAAGAAGTTGGTTTTCGCGTGAAAGTGCCCATGATTCTGCGCTGCGACAATCAAGCGGCAATTGCAGTGATGAATGGGAATGGTAAACCAGGGCGGACCAAGCACATAGATGTTCGAGTTAAGTTTATGGTGTCTAAGGCGAGCGATGGATTGATTGCGCCAAGATATGATTATACGCATACTATGTTGGCAAATGGGCTGACCAAAGCATTGGGTACTGTGAAGATGAAGTCGATGCAGGAAGGACTCGGTCTCAAGGCGACCAAGATGTGCTAGGCGTTTGAAGTGGAAAAGACAAGAAGGAGTGTTGAAAGTGCGCGCAATTTGCGCGGCGCTTAGCATCGCATGTACTTTCATTTAGTTGTGTCTTTTTAGCAAAAACCTAGCAAACTGCATATATGCATATTATTAGTTTGAGTACTTAACTGAACACTAATAAATCACTTTGTATTTTGTTTTGTTTCTCACGCGTGATTGATTGGAGTGTGGTACGCCGAATTGCGGCTGGAAGTTTCTCTCTTTCGATTACGTAGATTGTGGATTGTGTTACGGTTTTCTCGTTCGAGTCACGTCGTGGATAATACAAGTTATTTACGCTTTATTGTGGTCATTACGTTTCTTCCTCAGTCTCTATTGTTCACTAGTGGAAACGCTGCGTTAGTACGTACTAGTTGTCTTGGAACACGCATCTGCAAGTACGCTGGTTGAAATGAGTGACACGCAACAGCTGCTACCTTGCTCAGGAGATTGAGAGTACACATCGATACTGGAGGCTGTGTTGTTGTAACTGCTGCTCATGTTGGTTCTCACTAAGTTGGGAAATGGCATGAAGATCCGGTGATTGATGCCTGATTTCTGGAGAAATGTTGAGATTTGGCTTGCAATTCAAAAATTTGCTACTATCAACTAGTGGTAACTTATATCATTATAAAACCTTGATTAAAACCTGTCTCGAAACCATTTAGGTTCTATTGAAAACCTAATAAAACCTAATGCATTAAAACCTATTTCAACCAGCCCTGCCATTCTATGACCTATAACTAATAACTTATAACTCATCGACTGACTGTAAATTATAAGTTTTATGAGGGAGCTTTTTTAATTTTGGGGCTGCCTAAACCAATGATCGATGGTGCGTTGAGTGGTGGAAGCAATGCGAAGGGACATCTGATGTTCACGTATGCGCCTGTGGAACGCCCAATCAGCTGGGCTGGACAAATCAAGAAGAGAGGCAGTAGTGGCAAGGGCCTTCAGCTTTTCTTCCTTGATTATCTCCACCACCTCCACCTGATCCTTTTACTCTTCGACCTCCTCTGTCTGCTGCACCATTAAGATAATTTCCTCATCAGTAAGCTCCACATGGACAGTGTCAACCTCCTCTACCGGACCCAGTAGGTCGTTGGTGTCCTTTGGGTTCTTCAGACGAAGCCTCTGAATGGCATCAAGTAGCTCTTGCTCAACACCACGCTCCTCATCACTGACCTCCAGCTGAGGTGGATCTTCAAACAGATTGGTGTGGCAAGAGATGTTTGCCACTGTTGCTGCTGAGATTTCCTCCACGAAGCTTTGATCCACTGCATAGCAGTCAATGGTTAACCTTATAGATTTCACGCTCACCCCGCTCATCAAGATCCACGGCAATAAGAAAATGAAAAAGGCGGTAGTGCCTTTTAAATGCCGAGATTATTCCTGCATCCATTGTCAGGAGCTTTGACGTACAGTTGGGCGGAAGAAACTGGACAACAACATGCTCCAGCTCAAGCCCGTTGGTGACATGAGAGGATGCATTATCCAGAAAAAGGAGGATCTTCCAAGAGAGCTGTTGAAAAAAAATAAAATTCTTCTTACCTTTGTGGTGGATCCAGTTCACAATCGAACACCTAAGTGTCCGGAACTGAACCACCATCGCGCCCAGCCAACCAACTAACGGAGGGGGTACTCCGCGAACCTTCGTCTGGGTGCCGATCGGGTGACCGATCGGCATTACAGGACGCCGAGTCCGAGTCGTCTTGTGTCTCATCTTGTGTACCCATTGGTGTGGGTGGCTACACACTCGGTGGACCGTTGTTTAGTGAAGACCTTGATAGGTACTGATATGGGTGTACCACTTCTGGGGTACTTGATCCAAAATTCCAACGAAAAGATAATCCAATGTAGTCGATCTGCAAATGGAGCGTAAATCGTCACTCCAAATGCGGGTAAAATCTGGCACTTGATTGCACGCAGCAGTGAGTAATCCAGCCAATAAATTTCTGGCACTTGACTGCAAAAGCAGTGAGTAATCCAGCCAGTAGTTTCTTAGAACTTGACTGCAGATCGCACTGAGTAATCCAGCCAAAGCCTGGGACTTGACCGCAGATCGCGATGAATAACCCAGCCAGTAAAACACGTCTCCGAACGTGGCCGAACTTGAGGGGTGATTGAACGTAATGGGTGCTTCCCGTCGTGGGACTTCCGGTGGAGCTCTGTCCTGGACGGGCTTAATGAGCAAGAGGGGACCCTGTTAGCCCTCTTCTCCCAATGACTCCTACGGAGCGGCGACTTTAGCAACCCAATGTAATACGAACACTATTTAATAAACCAATTAAAATCCAATATGTAAGCTACATGTAAACCGTGTGCCTTACCTCAAATCTGCGTACAAAACACTCCAAGCACACGATTCGCCCAAAACACTCCGTCCTTTTAGCCAACCCGATCGATCTGCCTTGACAACTGGTACACTCGTACAAACGGGTCGATAATTTTCACTTGCCCTTCATCACAACCACCCCTGAGTCTGGTCGCAGCCACACAACGGTAGCGGCCCAATATCACAAACATTCTTCAATTCCATGCAATCTTGTGGTGAAGTGTACCACAAATTTGGTCACTTTTGGTCAAGGCAGTTGGTCGAATTTCGGATTGGTCTAAACAAGGGGGGCTTTTTAGCCTATCAAATTCAAGGAGTATCAAGAACGCTGGTCTTGGGTGAGTCACCTGACATTGCGTATTTTACATAATTTTGTGTGGGTACATTAGGGACCATAGGGAGGTAGTATTATTGGTTAGTTGCGGTTTTTCCAAGTAAGAAGTCTTTTGGTTGCGATTTTTCCAAGTCTACACCGCAGCAAGGGGTCGCCGTTTTCTTTTTACGTACATTAGTCGCCTCCTCCCACCGTGGAGTGTTTGGGGGAAGAGGGTTGAATTATTCCCTCTCGCCTATTATACCCGGTCTGGACGCGCCGCACGCGCACTTTGGCCACCGGAAGTC
>CM047581.1:14035888-14055214 GCA_026184515.1 Peronosclerospora sorghi
AGAGCACACTGCTCGATCACGTTCCCAAGACCAAAAACCTTTAAAAGATTACCGCTGGCACAGCGGGAGGGGTTGAAGACGAATTTCCACGAACTCTACGTCTGTCTGTGGGCCAAAAGTGCACTAAGTGCTCCCTCCCGGGACGTAGAGGTGTGTATGAGAAGAAGGGAGGAGCTAAGTTGACTTCCCTGTAAACGATCTGCCCGATAGTACGCAAAAGGAGAACTTTATTACTGCTTATATCCTAAAATCTACCAATTGCCTAAAATCAACCAATCAAAACTACCCATTCCTATGTGCCTTACCGACCATTCGACCTGATTCTTTTCGTCGTCCATCGCTTTCCGTTTAGTACCCGTACCTAGCCGTCCCTACTCACGATGCCCCGTCTATGTCCCGTCTATGTCCACCACAGTTGTACCAAATCTACGGTACTCCATCTTCAGTATGCTACTCCACCGTTGGTGATAAAAATTACACTAAGCTTCTCCACAGTAGCAGGGGAGTGCCTCCTCTAGCTAGTACCTACTTAGGGAAGAGTAAAGCTAAAGCTTTAGCGTACGCTAACAGGAAAATATTGGCCCCGAGCGAGAGAGTAATCTCACGCTAAGCCTTTTTATTAGGGCGTATCGGCTAAGTAGCGGCGTATCGCCGCTTAAGTAAAGTCTTCCTCTGTGCGCTAGACGCACCGTGCGTTTACGCACCGGCTACATCTGGTAGCACTTGTAGTCAATCCAACACCTGTGTTGGTAGACGGCATCCCCTGCAAAGGATGAATCAGGACGATTGGGGGTAAACTAACCCCCGTCCAACAAGAAGCCTTTAAGAGGCTGTTATCCATATTGGGTGAGGATGGAATGCACCTCCTAGTGGAGCAGGGCCTTGATGCCGTGCGTGAGAGGGTTAACGCCCTCATCGCCCATGAAGAAAATTTTCGTGGTAGTCACTCCACGTCTACGGGGGGTGCTCCCTCTGTTATCCTTTAAGATAAAGGAATTCACCGGTAAAAAAGGTGATAACCTTTATGTTTGGCTTCGCGAGGTCGAAACGGCCTTCGCCACAGCGAATGTGATCACTGATCACTTGCAAGTGGGACTAGCACTCACCCATCTTACGGGTAAAGCCCGTACATGGGCGTTTACGTGTCCGGATTCGGTCACGAACGTGTTCCCGACCTGGGAAGTCCTTAAGCGAAATCTTATGGACATGTACGCTACGCCTGATCTGGTTTTCCAGAACCAGCTAGCGTTTTTGAGGTGCCGTCAGGGCACTAGGGACTTGGAGACATACATCCAAGAACTTAAGACTCTGTTGGCAGGGATATACGCGAAAGCGTATTCGGACGATGTGTCCATTCCCGTGTTCATGGGAGGCCTGAAAGAAGGGTCAGTACGTTCGGATATCTTTCGATGCCGACCCCAATCCCTGGGGGAGGCGTTTAAGATCGTGTTTAACGCCGAAAGGAACTTTCGTTCCTCTAAAGTGGGCCCTGGACCCATGGACCTTAGCCAGGTCGAAGCGGAAGAGAAACCTCCCGCTAGGAGTCACTCTGACTCCTTACCGCAGGGCTTCGAAGCGGAGCTCCTTGCAATGCTGCAGCGGCATGGGCCGCTAAGATGCTTCCAGTGTGGAAGTGCGTTTCATCTGAGGAACAGATGTCCGCGAAATCCCCAGCGAGACAATCTCTATAAGGGGCCAAGGGCGGGTAAAAGACCCTCGCCCAAGCCGTCGGGAAACGACGGCTCCCAGTAGGTGCGGGGCGCCCTACTGGGGGGATCCTTCAGTGCTGTTAATCCACAGGGTAGGGGACGACAGCACAAAGCCCCGAGGGAAACGGTGTTTTCTAGCACCGAGTAGGTGTATCAGCCAGGTTTGCTGGTAGTCCTTGCGGACGTGAAAGGCTTGGATAGTCTTGATAGACTCTGGAGCGTCTGACAATTATGTCAGACGGGCTTCTGTTGTGAAGAGTCGGCTGTATGCCGAGGCCCTAGAGGCACGTTCTCGTGACGTTGTCACGGTCCGTCTTGCGACGTGCATACAGGTTTCTGTACCCAAGGTCTCGATTGACCTTAAGCTGAAGTTTGCAGACTTCGACAGCTTAGAACGTTGCCTAGTCCTGGGTTTGGACTCGAGGTATGACCTCATTCTGGGCATGAAGTGGCTGGAATGCCACGATCCATGGATAGACTGGAAGTCTAAGTCCATTGGCTCAACGCACCTGCGATCGGGTAAAGCATTGGCGAGTCATGAACCCACCTTTGCTCGATCTCAAAAGCGATTCTGGCGAGAGATGGAAGATATTGGGATGTCTGAGACGATCAGTCCCAATGAGGTCAAGGATGTGCTCCTTGACGAGGGAGATTCGGCGGTTAATCTCCGCACCGATATAGGCGAGACTGGCAAGTCGCGATTGACAGAGGTGGATTCCTCTGATACGACTCCAGTGGTAGGGGTAGGGACCCCTGTGGTTAAGCGCGAGGCGCTTCCAAGCGAAGAGACCCGAAGTTTGTCTCTTTCGCACGTCGGAAATGATTCCGACTACGCCGATATAGGTGAGACCGGAGAGTCACCGGTGGTAGAGGTAGAGACATCTGTGGATAGGCGCGTGGCGCTTCCAATAGATGGGGCAATTGACTCCCCCCATCTGGGTGTCGGGATGAGTCCCGAGGCCAGTAGTCAGCAGTCCTATCTGATGCTGAATAGTGTGACAGGTGTTGTCACAGAAGGCGTAAGTCTGGAACGGTTGCCTGGGGTAGGCAACTGTTGTCGTTGGAGATGTCCTTCAACGAGTTTGAATCTGCTGTGAAAGCAGGTGAAACCGACGAGGTTGTCGTATTACGTCCGGAAGAGGAGTTGAGCTCCTCATCCACGATGGACGAGTCCGTTTTGGTTCAAACCAAACAGGCATTGAATGCCCGAAGCGGCCTCAAAATCCTCGCGGATCCTGGGGACCCTTACCATTCCTTATTGAAGGAATTTGGAGATGTCATTAGTGACAACCCGCCGATGGGGTTACCACTGGATCGGGGATTCCGACATGAAATCGATTTGGTTCCTGGAACCAAATACTGCGTCACTAGGCAGTGTCCTCTCTCCAAGGAGCAATGCGACGTCATCGACGCATTCTTCAAGGGGAAAGAAGAGGCAGGGATGATACGGGAGAGCAAGTCTCCCCATTCATCTCCCACTTTTTGTGTTCTTAAACCGAACGGAAAGTGGCGCATTGTGCATGTGTACAATAAGCTGAATGCAGGTACTGTACCAATGCAAACTCCGATTCCTCGGAAGGATGTCCTCCAGAACAATATGGCAGGCTGTACTGTGTACAGCGTCTTCGATCTGGTGGACGGGTACTATCAGGTGCTCATGCGACCATCCGATATTCCGCTTACAGCACGCCTAGTGGCATTCTGTGGTAGTGGCTTTCAAATGCACCAGCGACTTTTAATCGCTTGGTGACACAACTCTTCCGCCCTCATAGAAAGTATGCTCAGACGTACTTCGACAATATATTCGTTCATAGTCGCGCGGAAGGCGACTCGTCTGATGTTCAGACGCACCTAATGCATCTTCAAGCGGTGCTTGAGTGTATGAGGGAGAATAAGTTATATGCAAACGCATCCAAATGTATTTTTGGTGCTGAGGAAATCCCTTTCCTCGGATGCTTCATCGGTAAGGATGGAGTGCGGGCGGATACCGCGAAGGTGAAAGCCATTGTGGAGTGGCCTTCGCCTGTAAATCTTATAGATTTACGGAAGTGGCTTGTATTAGCCAATTATCTCCACAAGTACAGCGAGAACTAAGCTGAGATTGAGAATCCATTAACAGACCTTCTTCAGAAGGACGTAGGTTGGTGTTGGGAAGCCAAACACCAATCCGCTTTCGGAGCGGTTAACGGGATCTTGTTGAAATACCCCGTTCTTGCTCTCCCCGATTCTGGGAAACCATTTAGCGTCGGCTGCGACGCCTCCGATTTCACAATCGGATGTGCTTTGTTACAAGCAGACGATGCAGGAAGGGAACGCGTGATTGCGTTTGAGTCGACGCAGCTTAAAACTGCTGAACGGAATTATCCCGTTCATGACAAGGAGCTACTTGCTATGAAGTATGCCCTTGTCAAATTTAGGCTTCACCTACTCGGCTCAAAGCCGTTCGTGGTTTATACAGACCGCGCGTCCTTACGGACAGCGACGAAGTCGCCTCACCTCTCCCAACGGATGGCCCGTTAGCTCTACTTATTTGCGGAGTATAATTTTGAGGTTAAGTATAAACCTTGCAAGCAGAACGTGCTTGCAGACGCGTTGTCATGTCGTCCCGATTACGAGATCGCTCACGCGACATTCATCACCTCGTCAGTGGTGGATCTCATACGCCAGGCGTATGGGAAAGACCCAAAATGTACGGCGCTTATTAGCTCGTTGGGTGTAAAGGGACTTGGCTCGTCTGATCCAACCCTGTCAAGTCGAGCTAGAGCTCGGTTACACCGTTACAGGTACTGTGACGGTATGCTATATTATAGCACGAGCGCGGAGGACATTCCGCGGGTGGTTGTTCCTCATGATGAGGAACTAAAGTATAGAGTCCTCTTTGAGGCACATGATGTCCCTACCGGGGGTCATTTAGGTCGGGATAAGACCTACAGCGCTTTAAGCGCTTTGTATTGGTGGTCCAACATGTATAAGTGGGTTTGTCCGTATATTCGCACCTGTGAGACGTGTCAGAGGGTCAAACCCTCTGCAGATTCAGCTGCGCCTTTGGCGAACTTATTCGTTCCTACGGAGTGTTGTAAATCCATTAGTATGGATTTTATCTTCGGTTCTTCGAAAGATAAGGCCGGTAACACCGTCATTTTGGTCTTTGTAGACCGTTTGAGCAAGATGGCTCACCTGGCGGCGGTGTCAGAGTCCATTGATGGACAAGGAACAGCGAAAGTGTTCCTAGACCGTGTCTTTCGACAGTATGGTCTACCTGATTCCCTTGTATCGGATCGAGATCCCCGTTTTACGGTACAGTTTAGGGGGCGCTGTTTAAGGTGCTGGACACCAAGCCCTCTATGTCCACTTCGGATCATCCGCAGACGGACGGACAAACGTAACGCGTTAATCGCGTAGTATATGATATTCTCCGGAGTTTATGTCCGAATTGTCCAAAGAGTTGGAGTAAGATGCTTCCTATGGCCGAATTTGCCATAAACAATTCGGTTCATGCATCTACGGGGTTACCCCGTTTTACGTAAACGGATTAGTGAATCCGAGGGTTCCGTTGACGCCACGTGTATGTGGTTCATGGCTTGAGGGGAGAGGATTCCCCGATGTCAGCCCTGTATCTGGGCGAAAGCACATCGATAAGTTTTTATCGACGCGCCTTAGTGTCTTACGACACGTTTGCGACGCCATGGCGGAAAGCCAAGACAAGCAAAAGGAACAAGCCGACCGCAAGGGTCTGCGTAACAAAAAGGCGTATAAATTAGGAAAAAGTGTTTTATTAAACGCTAAAAACCTTCCTACACATGCAGCTTCTAACGTGTTACGGAACAAACTGCGCCCCAGGTTTGTGGGGACTTTCAAGGTGCTAGCCCGAAAGGGCCTGGCGTACACCTTGGATCTTCCGAAGGCGATGCGTACGCATCCAACCTTCTACGTGGATGTGCTTAAGCCATAACAGAACCCGGAGGCGGGTACCCTCTTGGAGGAGGTTGGGAAGGCGCATAGCCGTAAGACGCAGCAGGGTCGAAATACGACCACGATGATCCGCAACGGAAGACTCGAGAGAGTCAAGCCGCCTGTCGATGCGGTCAATCGCATTCCCCTCAACGTGGAGTCCCTCCTGGACTTCCAGGATGCGACGGCTGCGTCGATCACAGCGCTCGTAAACCTCACGTCACAATTGCGAGACCTCCTCCTCCAGTTCTCGATTCGGAGGGTATTTCAAATTTCCATGTGGAGCGTCTGATGGCGCGACGCCATCATCGGGGTGAAACCCAGTATCTCGTGAAGTGGAAGGGTCATCCACATTCACAGAGTTCGTGGGAGTCCGAGACTCCCCTGCGGCAGGGTTGGCGAGACGTCGTTGACGCTTTCGAGCGGGAGAATCCCGCTGCGAGTCGGCGACCAAAGGAGCGGGGGCAGCCCTTTCACTCCAAGTAGTTGGGAGTTCGACGGAGGCAGATGCGGAGCTTGCACTGCACTCCGGCACCACAGTGAGGGCACGGGCGCTAGCATAGCGCGTGCAATAAGGGGCACGTAATTACCCCATCGCTTTGTCTCTTGCAAAAGCCAAGCGCAATGCCCTCTCTATCCGAATGTCACGTTCGGAATAGCTGTTGTACAGATTTAAAAGGTCAGGTAGACGTTTCTCCCCTTCCTCCCAAGCGCGAACTTCTGCTCTGCCTCTTCGGAATCCTCTCTTTGTAGGAGAACGAAGGGAACCTCACGGAGGTTCTCAACAAAGGCACCCTGTGCCTGTTTCCCGAGGTGCTATCGGTACGAGGTGGCATTGAACTGCTTCTGCGTGAGCAGTTTTTCCCGGAGTTGTTTCCAGCGTGGGGTTTGACGCGGCTGTACAGCCGCAGGGCCAGCGGTATGGAAGGATAAACCCCGCTTTATCTCGTTCTTAGCCCACTTTTGGAGGTCACGAGGACCGTAAAAGCTATATTCCGCCCGGGAAGGGCGTTTGGGGGCGAGTAATGCAGCCTCTCATGCCTGTGAGGCAAGTTGAGATTACTGAGCCGCGTCCAACTCATTGGTGATGGTCGCCTTCGGCGACCCAGATTTGCCATCCGAGGTTGACAGTGGTGGCGCGCTAGTTAGCGCATTTTCCCCACGTGTTGGGAAAGGATTAGGCTGCCGACATCCCCGTTCGGCGTTGTCGGAGCGGTCATTCTTAGGGGAGCTATCCCCAAGGTTCCCCTACTCTGAGATATCAGCGCCCGAGTAGAGGACCTCCTCTTCTCGAGGAGAATCATCACCACCTCTATAGGTGCTCATCGACGCCAGAGTTCTGGCAGTTGGGGTCTCCAACTATAATCGATTATTGGGTGGCAATAAAATTGATGGGGGAGGATGTAACGGGGTTACATTTGGTTACGTTGGTGTACGTAAATACACAAGGGTTGAGGTCAAGATATTGACCGGTCGGAAAGGTACAGACCTATTGGTTGTTTTAGCCAATCAGGGCGAGAGCCCTTGGTGAAGGCGTGGCAGTCTGCCACTTGTTGGTACACAGATGGTGTATATTACATTTCGGCTAGGTACGAATTAAGTAAGTTATATCTAGTATTACATATAGTTTACATTAGTTTATTAATTTAGGCTAATTACATATTAAATATAAACCAGTTTCCATTTTACAGTAGCCAGATTGATGTTCGACCGGGAAAGATCGAGCGTGCTGGGAGTGTTGTAGCAAGGGAGTGCCTCCCCTGGCTAGTCCCTACTTAGGGAAACGTAAAGCTAAATCGTTAGCGTACACTAACAGGAAACTGGAGAAATCTTGGCCCCGAGCGAGAGACTAATCTCACGCTAAGCCCTTTTATTAGGGCGTATCGTCTAAGTAGCGGCGTAACGCCGCTTAAGTAAAGTCTTCCTCTGTGCGCTAGCCGCACCGTGTGTTTACGCACCGGCTACAGATGCGCTCGGACAGGATTTGAGAGCTGAGCGTGAAAATCAAAACGTGACCAACGCCGCGTTTGAGAACATGCGTCGTGACACGGAACGATTCTCCAAGCTGATCAACGCTATACAAGCGGATCGTTCCGACTTGATGGCCGAGAATAAACGTCTCAAGGCCTCAGCTCCGCAACAATAACGACCAGGTACGTCAATTTACCGTTAACCCCACTTTAGATCGATCCTCACTTCTTTCTGTATGTAGATCCACAATTGATCGATGCCTTTCCGACCGTTCAAATTCTTTTCGATACCGTTCGGCAGGTACACGGCCACTTTGATCTGCTCCAACCTGTGTTGGAAGAGTCGATCGGCACTCGTCACGACATGCGTCGTCTCGAGAAAAACCGATAGAATCTTCAAGAGCAGCTCGCAGTGGTCTTTCCACAGATCTCGGATCATCCGGTCGATCGATCGGTCTTATATTCCCAAATACGCGAGTTGGATCGGCAGATCGCCAAGCTAAGGCTGACGATCGACGATTATTCTGATAGAATTACTGCCTCCCAAGATCTGCTCGGCATTTGGACCCGAGCGTCGAATAGACTCTGGGGAATCGTCCACCGGTGCCGTGATGAGTTGGCTACGTGTCTATCCAGTTCTCTAGTCTCTGGTTGCATTACTCGCGGAGTAGTATCGAGCGCACTCGCGGACCCACACGCGTATTCTGCTGGTGGTGTTTCCCAACAAAATTCGGGCGGAAATTCTCGACGTTCATTCGCTGGAAATCCGCCCCTCAAAATTCGCACGCACAACAAGAAGCGTAAGGGTGGTTCAAGAAGCGCGAGGGCGCGGGACCTAGCGGCCTATCCGTACTACGAGGAGAAGCCAGCGGCACCGCGGAAGAAAGCCATGGCACCGGCAAAACTTCTGGTCGCAACGGCGGAATCATCCAAGTCAATACAAGTCACGAAAAATCAAGCGCCCTTCGCCCCAACTGTTGGTCAGTCCAAGTCAACGTCAACCTCGCTTGGTGCGGACTCTGAGGACGAATCGACGGATTCAATTGAGCTGGCTTCCGCTCTGTCGCGATCACGATACACCCATCACCGTCGATCTGCTGCCGCAGTTGAAGCGTCAACGACAGGGGCGGACGAAGTGGTGCACCCGAAGTGTGACAGCGTCCAAGAACCATCGAAACCAGCCGTCGAGACACCCAAGCCAACTCTTCTGCCCGGAACTTCTGGCCTATATCATCATACATCGTTGGGGGCATTGAAGGATGACGTACCTCTGTGGTGAAGTGCAAGTGGAATTATTGACCAACTTGTACCAGTGTACCAGTTGTCAAGGCAGATCGATCGGGTTGGATGGAAGGACGGAGTATTTTGGAACAATCGTGTGCTTGGGGTGTTTTGTACGCAGATTTGAGGTAAGGCACACGGTTTACATATAGTTTACATATTGGATTTTAATTGGCTATATAATAGTGTTCGTACTACATTGGATTGCCAAAGTCGCTGCTCCGATTGGAGTCATTGGAAGCAGAGGGTTAACAGGGTCCCCTCTCGCTCACTAAGCCCGGCCAGGACAGAGCTCCACCGGAAGTCCCACGACGGGAGGAGCCCACTACGCTCACTCACCCCTCAAGTCCGGCCACGTTTGGAACGTGTTTTACTGGCTGGGTTACTCATCGCGATCTGCGATCAAGTCCCATGAATTGGCTGGATTACTCATCGCAATCTGATGTCAAGTGCCAGAAACTTTCATTGTCTGGATTACTCATTGCTTTTGCATTCAAGTGCCAGAAATTTATTGGCTGGATTACTCACTGCTGCGTGCAATCAGGTGTCAGATTTAATTGCGTTCGGAGTGAAGATTTCCGCTTCTTTTGCTGATCGGCTATATTGGATCATGTTTTCGTTGGGATTTTGAATCAGTACCCCAGAAGTGATACATCCGTATCGACACCCACTAAAGTCTCTACCAAGCAACGGTCCACCGAGTGTGTAACCACTCATACCAATGGGTACACAAGACGAGACACGAGATGAATCGGACTCGGTGTCCTGTAATGCCGATCGGTCACCCGATCGGCACCCTGGCGAAGGTTCGCGTAGTACCCCCTCCGTTAGTTGGTCGGATAGGCACGATGGTGGCTAGTTCCGGACACTTCGGTGTTCGATTGTGAACGGGACTCCACCACAATGGTGCGCGTGCCCGGATTCGAACCGTGGGTATCACCGCGATATTCAGCAAAGTATGGAGTTTACAAATTTTGATATGGATACTCTCTGGAGAGCACGCAAGGAACGCATATCGCCTTGTGTAGTACTTGTTGGAAAGGATGGCGATGTTCGATCTGGTCAAGGGTTGGATCTGATCGAAATTAATGAATTTACGACTGCCATACCGCTCCTGGCGGAGTCGATCGGCACGAGGAACGCTTATCGCCCCGTGTCGTGGTCGTGGAAAAGGATGAAAATGATCGATCTGTCCAGGTGGAGGACCAGATCGAGATTAACAAGTTTATTCCTCCCCACAAGGCTCCGATCGGAGCCGATCGGGACTATAGCAAGTCTTGCTATAGTTCCAGAAGGGATCAGGACCTTGTTTCAGATCCCCATGTATTTCGACAAAAAATTGCATGCGAAGAACACTATAGGGGCGGATCACCCCGATCCGCCCGAATTACCAATTAATATAACCAAGCGGAGGCTCGCAATGCTTTCGGACGATTACGACTTGGAAGAAAAAGTCGTCGATCGGTGAAGGGACTGTGGATGAATCGGAGGTGACCAGGATGTACTACATCTACGAGCTGAAGAACGAAGTCATCCTAATTGTCAAGCCCCTAATTCGCGAGATCGAAGTCATCCTAATTGTCAAGCCCCTAATTCCGAATCGTCTACACGGGCCTACTACCAAACCTATCGACTCCTATCGGCCGCTTTAGCTGGTCAAGAATCTTTTGGCGATGCTAGCCGAGGTTGGAATAAATGTCAAAAATGCTAATGGTGTTGGAAAGCTGAAACAATCTATGTCAATGCTACACGACCAGATGACGCCATTGGGGGGGGCGGTTTGTCGCCCAACTCTCACAATTGCGTTGGAAGCCCCAAACCTCGTGCGACCACTTGTCGAGAGGTCATTCTCCGATAATAGCTCGCTATATGGGTCGCCACCTTCCTCCAAGTGCTCGTCCGAGTTGGAGGTCGGGTGGAGCGCATGACCATGGATCACGGTATCAGTCACACGAAAAAAAAGGGACGTGCGGCAACGAGGGGAGGTATGCCAGCCGGGGCCCCAGGGGAGCCCACAGGCATCGGCACCCCCCCCAAGTCCGATCCAGTCACCTCGCCCTCGATGGAAGAAAGCATGCAAGCCATGTTCGAAGCTATGATGAAGCGTTACGCCCTAGATCGAGGCCGATCAACTCTGCGCCCTCGTGCACCAAGCCGATCGGTCCAGTAAAACGAGGCTATTTATGCGGACGTCGAAATGCAGTCAATAACATCAGAATACAAGCTTTCCGAAGGTGTTAGACCGGTTTTTAAGACAAAACACAGGTTACGCCCAGCCCGCCCCCCGCCGATCGGCAAGTAGCAGCGACTTCGACATGGAGTCGACCAGCGAAAATGACGATGACTACGATGGTACGGGCAGAGGAGGGACACGTAAGGCGAACTTAGCCTCGATGACGGCGTTTGACTTCAATTACACGTCGATCCCAAGGATTCGCATGGCTGCAAGCACCGAGTTGAACGATTTTACTGGTAAAGATGCCGATGAGGAGCAAGCCCGATCATGGTTCAGCCGAACGAAGTCCGCCTTCCTCCGGAATCAGACGCCGAACAAAGAACGGTGTCTGATCTTCCGAGATCTGATGAAGGGACCGGCTGCGAATTGGATCCAGTAGTTAAGTCAGGATGTCCGGTCTGATTGGAGTCTGCTGTGCATGGATTTTGAAAGGCAGTACTGCCACTTCGTTTTTCCACTACTCTGAGGTCACCATATGAGGAAATTGGGCGATGAAACGCCGATCGAGTACCTGCACCGGTTAAATGTAGCTGCGATGCGTGCGGGGATCCCGATCAAGGAGACCGATCCTCCGATCGGCGCTGCCCAAGAACATGTAAGGCACTTTATCAATACTCTGGACGATCAGGAGTTGGCCGATCAGTTGACCTTACTGCGCCTCAGGGACGTGGAAGAAGTTGAACAGATGTTACGTATGCTACGCCAATCCCGCGGTATTAGGACTAAGGTTTCTATCGGATCGAACTGATCCCGATCGAAGGTGCAGGGTGATCATGTGAAGAGACCTGCGACCAGACCGGCCAGAGCAATCAGAGAGATCGTGGCGGATATGAGCACCGGGTCAGAAGGGGAGAGCAGTGGCTGGTCCAGGCTGGGGACAAACGAGGAACAGTACCGTCACATTTTCGTCACCCAGTCTGCACCCAGAGATCGATGAGCGTCACGCCGTGCCAAATGGAAGGCAGGAAACGGCAACAGATCGGACCCGGACTCGCCGTACAAGAAGTGCACTCACTGCGGGTCAACCAAGCGCGATGATCGGGGCTGCTGGCGAAGAATTACGTGCAAGAAATGTGAACGACGCGTCCACCCCACCGATTACTGCTTATTTGGATATAAGGAATGTGGAGAGATTCATGAAGATGGACAATACACGATGGAGCACTTCTTCAATCAGATGCGCAAGTGGTATGTTCCCGAAAAACACGCGGGAATGTTGGCGCCCGATGAGAAGATGTTAAACTAGATCGCTCAACATGTTGGAATCTAGATCGAGACGAGAGATCTACGTTTAGCATCTATGCATTCGTCGGAAAAGAAAGCGATACAACATCATAAAGGGCAGGCGATGGGAATCATTCGGTCTACAGTCTTGCGACTGATGAATATTCCCGATCGAAGGTCGTCATGCAGTTGGACCTGCTGTCCTGCGAGTCGCGCGGCTACTGGAAATACCACGCTCCCGACAAATGGTTCAAGAAGACGAAAGCATATGGAAGATTAATAACGAGAAGGCTACGATGCTGTTTGAATCTGGTGCAGAAGTCTCAATTATCGACTCCGCCTTTGCTCGTAAAGTTGGATGTCAGATCGACTATGCCCAGAGGCAAGAATGCATTGGAATCTGCGAAAATTCCTATATGACCGAAGGGAGGATGCGTGTGAAGATCACTTTATCTGGTTCAGTGATCTACTTCTTAAGCGCTTGGGTTGGTAAGATGTCCGGCCAAGACGCATTACTTGGTATGGATTTTCTGGTGCCGGCAGGCATACGCCTCGATATGTCGCATGGAGTGCTTACGCTTCCAGACGAGGTCCAAATCCAACTAGTCCATAATTTGGATTACCGCCATGTATTTTGGCTTTCTTGCGTGTGAAGCAGTCTCGATCGGAAGCACGTCTCTGCTTCACATACAAGAAAGCCATTTATTTTGGCTTTCTTGCATGTGAAGCAGAGACGTTCTTGCCGATCGAGACTTCCATTCCAGGCCAGTACATGGAGGTACGCATGGTTGGAACTTCCTCTCAGCAACAGAATGCCAACGTTTTGGTAATACCAGACACAGAATTTATGGAGAGGACATCTCGTCCTTGGTACACAACAAGAGCACTACCGATGAGAGCCATGAGTTTGTAGCCAGGTTTGTGTCTAGCCGGCGAGGCAATCAGACTTGATCTTCGCGAGCAGTCTTGGCGCTTTTAATGTACCGCAGGACGAGTCGATGCTCGTCCAAGCGCCGCTTCCACCGCTTGACACGGAGGCTTGGATCCGTGGGGTAGATTAAGTTGTTATGGTCGGTGAAGACCCCATCACTTCGAGGATGAGCAATATCATCCGATATCGCGGACAAGTTTGATGATGATGGAGCGTAGCTCGAATTACAAGGTCGTTTAGTTGATTTAATGCTTGTGAAAGGTTTATCATACAGCAGGAAAACAAGGTTTTGTTTTGATGCATTATGATCCCGCCCAGTCAGGCACTGGTGCTGGTGCTACCGCATCCAGCACATCGATTTAGTCAAAACGCTGCTGAAAAGAGATGTTTCCGCCCAGTAAAAAAGGGTTGACTTACTACAACAAGATTAAAAATAAATGGGCTAGGCTGCTGACAATAATCCAAGAAGATGGTTACAGGTAAGTGGAAGCTACCACATTTATATCTTATGGGATATCCGCAAAATTCTTAAACATCCCTTCACTATCATCCAGATTGAAGCATAAATCTGCATTAGGGGGAGTCAACATGACAAAACCCCGAAAAATTATCACCCCTGATAAACCCGTATCAGATCCCGTCCATCACCCCTGCCAACATATGACAAACCGTCTGATTTCACCTAGTCGACGTGGGGGATTTCATCAATTTTACTCGCCAAGAATCCGCAGCTCCCCTTTCTCACTCCTTGCACCAGCGCTTACCCGCCACCAACACCCCAGTCCCCACGTGTCCTGTGTGACCCGTCCCCCAGTGGCTTAGCCCTTTAACTGTGGAGGAGCGCATTCGCGTGTGTCAAGTGGATTTTGATGGGGGGCGGGGGGATTTGAGATACCCGGACTGGTGGAAAGGGGATAACGTTTTCACCTAGCTCCTCGGGTACCCGATAACTTTATCCCCCCCGGTAAATCTGAATCCCCCATCAGTTATCACCCCTCAAAAACGTCATGTTGACTCCCCCCTAATAGGGGGATAACTGATGGGGGATTCAGATTTACCGGGGGGGATAAAGTTATCGGGTAACCGAGGATCTGGGTGAAAACGTTATCCCCTTTACCTCAGTCCGGGTATCCCAAATCCCCCCCCCCCCATCAAAATCCACTTGACACACGCGAACGCGCTCCTCCACAGTTAAAGGGCTAGCCACTGGGGGACGGGTCACCCAGGCACGTGGGGACTGGGGTGTTGGTGGCGGGTAAGCGCTGGTGCAAGGAGTGAGCAAGGGGAGCTGCGGATTCTTGGCGAGTAAAATTGATGAAATCCCCCACGTCGACTAGGTGAAATCAGACGGTTTGTCATATGTTGGCAGGGGTGATGGACGGGATCTGATACGGGTTTATCAGGGGTGATAATTTTTCGGGGTTTTGTCATGTTGACTCCCCCTATTGTCTGGATAAAGAGGATGGGCGTATTTGAAATAACCGTGTTTGTTGAAAGGCTAACGTTACTGTGGTGGAGCGGCTGATCAAAGTTTTTGACGCTTGATCAGGCGGTACCACGGCGACCGGACTGCCGACTAACGAAGGGGGTCCTCCGGTTGTCCTTGACTGCTTGTGTTTCTGCTCACCTTGTGTACCCGACGGCTTAGGCGTGGGTCGCTCTCCAGGTGGCGGGGATGTAAACACGACAATTCCTTGATGCAAGATTGGGGAACTTGTAATGAGTTAATTGAGGTGCTGATCAGACGTGATCCGGTGTAATCGAGCTTGAATCAGGTGCGAACAGGCTTGATCAGCAGTGATCAGGCTTGGGCAGGCACCGAAAGTCTTTTATCAGCTGTGATAAGACTTGATCAGGCTTGATCAGGCACTAAAAGTAGTTGAACAGCTGAGATCCAACTTGATCAGGCTTGATCAGGCACCAAAAGTAGTTGATCAGCTGAGATCAGACTTGATCAGGCTTGATCAGGCACCAAAAGTAGTTGATCAGAGGTGATCAGACTTGATCAGACTTGATCAGGTGCCAAAAGTCGCTCCTGTACAAGTTGGTGCGATCTGCGAGTTGTTGATCGCGGGTCACGAGTTGCAGAGTGTCGATCAGGTGTTGATCGGCGAAGGGGGTACTTGATCAGACAGCGGAAGTCTTCACTGCCCGATAACGGAGTCTCTGATTCTTTAAACAGCTAAAGGAACACCCAAATATCTGTATTCCTAGCCTAGACCTACGAGGGGGGGGTAAATTTCGCTTAATCTACCTAGAGTTCCCGTGGGGCGCTTACAGCAGCCGAACTCTAGGGGCCAAACGCGAACCAAACGTGGAGAGGAGAGAGCACTGCTCAATCACACTCTCAAAACCAAAAAAACCTTTATTGAAGAACCGCTGACACAGCGGGCGGAGTTGCGGAGTGAGTTCTCAACACTCTACGTCTGACGGTGGGACAAAAATGCACAAAGTGCTCCCGCCCGGGACGTAGAGGTGTATACTAATAAGGGAGGCGCAAAGGTGCCGTCCCTGTAGGGTCCAAAGGGGTTGAACGCAAAAGGAGAACTTTATTATTGCTTAAATCCTAAGAACTACCAATTTCCTAATATCCACCAATCAGAACTACCCGTTCCAGCGTCCTCCGTCGACCAGTCGACCTGATTTGTCCGTCGTCCGTCGCCGCTCGTCGATGTTCGCTGAGTACCTGTACGTAATCTTCCCATCTTCCTATGCCCTGTCTATGTCCTGACTATGTGCACCACGGTTGTACACGCAACTGTATACGCCGTGGTACCCACAATCCTATACGATTACGTACCGATTTTGACCGTAATCGCCCCCTAAATTAGGCCTTATAATAAAGCCCTATAATAAGGCCCGTTATTGGGCCCAATTATAACACGCTTTACGACATTACTTACTAAAAAAAAACCGATGGAGAATATTTGATACGTCCATCGGTGCATGTTTGAGATTCCTGTAGTATCGGAGTCATGTAATCTCTGCTGTGGGGAACAGCTATGTCAGCACTTTGTTCTATGTAGTACCGATAGTGTATGATAAAGCTTTAACATTTACTTACTTGATCACTATCATGTGATGCAAGCTCCTCTTAGTCCACAGTAAAAGCATTAATGCTTTTGCCTCTATTTTACCCGTCATTCTTCAAATTAAATGCGCATACATCGGTCCATCAGGAACAGAAGCGATACCAACGACTTTCACGTTCATTACAGAAGTATATAGAGTACAAATTGTTGCATTGATACCTGAAGATTAAAAAAGACCTAAAATAGTCGTTTCCTAGCAGGTATACCTAGTCGGGGTCAGGAACATCAAGTTTAGACCATTAGTTGCCATGAAGATCTGGTCTCAAAGTAGCTTTTCAGACGCAGACGGGTCAGCAAGTCTGCGCCCCCATGCCCATGCTTCGGCGCTACCACTGATCATGTAAGGGCAAATTGTACCTCACTTATGTTTACGTGACTTGATTGATGTTTTAACAATGTTCTCAGTTCTCAGCGTATGGGGCTACGTCGACTGCTAAACGTATCTACGGGCGATATCGTGGGCAGTAATAGCACCGGTTAGGCAACAACATTTTTTTTTCGAGATCATAACTGATTTCGACTTGCCTCTCTACGCGTCAGCCTCGAGCGTTGTCTTGATATCAGAGCCTAATCTTCTCACCATGTGCATTAACGTGCCGAACGGGTGGAAATGGGAAAGCGCTTTTCATAAAAAAAGAGAAATTAGACAATATGCCCTCTTTTTTCGCGTATTTCCTAATATGTCCCACCACTTTCGTAATTTGACAAGATGACCCTCTTATTAGTAGTTAGTATTTATTTAGAGTGTGCCGCAGTAACAGCATCCTCCCTCGAATCTCGACGCCGTCCACTCGTCTGATTTTCTCCACTTCCGCGAACAATGTCTCTCACCATCGGCCAAACCTTCGACTCTTTCGACGCTGCTCTTCACAGCGCAATGGACTACGCTGCCGCGAAAAACTTTAGCTTCTCTGTCGCGAAACGCGAAAAAGCTAAAGTGCGTTGCAGCAGGATGTCCATTCCATGTTCCCACTATTCAAACGCAGAAAGGACTCTATAAGCTTTCGCACTTCACGAAGGGCAAAACTGCCTGGGAATTCTACAAAACTCACGTGGCTCACAGACGAAGCATCAATGGGTCAAGCAAAAAGTTTAAGATGACCTCATTGTCCAGTGACTCAAACCAAAGACAGTGGTTGACCACGTGTTCCGAAAATACGGTGCCAAAGTCTCGTATCAAACTGCTCATAAAGCTCTCGAGGCACTTCGGAATGAATCGGCCGAGGCACAATGTGAACAATTTAAGTTCTTTCCAGAATATTTGAGGGAACTTCAAAGCGCAGACACGGAAGCAGTGGTTGAGTTGAGCATCACTGCTGACAACCGATTTTCAAAAGAGTTTGTCTGTATGGGTACAGCCCGCAAAGCATTCATCTATTGTCGGAAATTTGTTGCTGTTGATGGGACTTTCAAAAAGAACCGGCATGTGCAGGTACTAATGATGCGGCTGTCACCATTTATTCACTTCTGTTTCGCTTTGCAGACTTCAATTATATGACACCAGGTACTGCTATTGGCTGTTACAAAGGATGCAGAGGATTCAATTATTGTGCTTGCATGGGCTTTGGTCCCGAAGGAGTGTGAGGAGACATGTATATGTTTTTTTCGACTTCTTCGGAAAGAACTCACTGGAATTGATGAGCCAGATGCATTGGTATGCAATGACCGTGAGAAAGGCTTGGTGGTCGCAATTGCCACGGTGATCCCCCGTTCCTCCTCCGTCTGGCGCTGCTATCAAAATTGCATCCAATGTTCAGACCAAGTTCGGGATTTCGGTCAAAAAATTATTTTGGCAATGTGTCTATGCTTTCACTGGAGATATATTTGCTGCTAGACTTGCAAATATCCGAGGAAAAAATTCGGATGCAGCGAATATATCGATGCAATCCCGAATGACCAGTGGGCGTCATATGCGGTCAGCGGAAGGCCGTTTGGACATGTGACTTAAAACTTTGCCGAAATTGCAAACTCATTTTTCAAAGAGATGCGCAATCTGCATGTATTGGAACTACTGATGACTTTGTACAATCATCAAATGGGCAAATTCCAGGAGCGCCTACAGGCTGTTCAGGAATGGGGCTCAGCATCAATTACTCCGCGCGCTACCAAGCGCTTGAAAGAGAAACTGGAGGAATGTAGGAAATATCAATGTGTCCCAAATACTGCCAACTCTGGTCTTGTTCAGTCGGGACCTGATCGGCAATACGGTACAATTCCCTATACCTGGAGAGGAGCAAACCGTCGGCTCATGCACCTGCACATCCTATCAACGTTGATACACCGTTGCCGATGTCTTTTGAGTTCCCCCTCTTAGCCTTGTCAATGAATGTTACACGGTCGAGACCTACCGAGCAACCTACCCAATCCCGTACCCTGTAATCACACGGGATGCGATGTGCCCCGATGCATCTATCTTACATCTGAAGGTTGAGCGGCCACGAGGCTGCCCCAGGAAAGCGAGGATGGAAAGGGCAACACAGGGTCCTCAAGATGAAAAAAGCCGGAAACAATGCGAACGTGCGGAAAGAGTGGTGATAATAGGAGAAAATGCCGTGAGGACCACGATTGGATGGCGACAGATTTGTAGTGTATACGTACGAACTAAGTTAATGTGTACGTAAATATACTACCGCACCAAACCCGAGAGCTACAGCTACAATATGCTTTCCTTTTGCATACCAAAGTTTCCAGCAGAACTAGCAGTTACAGTGATTCGTCGACGGTTGTTGCAGGAAAGAAGGGATATGGCAGCAGGAAAGAAGGGAGATGGCGGCAGGGAAAGAATATAGAGATGCCGGTAGGAGAGAATGGAGATGTGCCGGCAGTAGAAAATGGAGATACCAGCAGGAAAGAATTGAGATACCAGCAGCAGGGAAGAGGAAAGAAGGGAGACGCTTGCAGATGGGAAGAGGAAAGAACGGAGACGCTGGCA